>UYYG01001151.1:12262-617873 GCA_900625125.1 Dracunculus medinensis | reverse complement strand
ATTATTTTATTAGTAAAAACTGTGAATTACTCACTAGAAGAACCAAATTTCTTAAACGAAAGTACCAATATTAAAATTATTGAAAATCACCGTCGCATAATTCAAGTGATTAAATATTCATTTAATTTCGCATTACATAAAAGTGTCAAAAAAACACCTTGTATTGTTATTAGCGATTGCAAGCATTGCATGGGGGATATCTGCTGAAAACTTCTCTATGTTTTGGATTGGTGCATTAAGGTGCATATTGAAAGCAATTAGTCCTGTTATCTTTGCATCTATTTGTGGAGGCTGCTGTTGTGCTTGAAGCTGCGACTATTGCTTTTAAGAACTTATTGATATAAAAAATTTAATAAGTAAGTTGGCCATTTTACTTAATTTTTGCTTTAGAGGCTAAATAACAACTTCTGATTTTACTAGAAAATCGACTCGTGATAGAAGTATCAGATTTTATTATCAACGGAATTCTACTTATTTATTCCTGTCTGACAAGAATTTACCTGGCAAACATGTCATTAAATTGCATGATTTCATGCAACTTTGTGTTATTCTTGCATTCGTGCATAAATCTTACGATATTACAAATTTCGCTAGTATCCGGACATTGTCCAAGAGCTCCTGGTTGATCACATAGGCCACAAGTTTTCGGGCATTTTTGAAGAACTATTTGATATAAACTTGGATGTTTACAATGAGTCACAAAATCCAGTTGTGCACAAACCTCATTAGCAAGGAGGTCTAAAATATCAATTTTCAAATAGAAGATCTACCTGATTTTGGATATAAATGTGTGAATACTTAAATTTTCATACATCATTGCTTTTAAAAATATGGCAGGCAAAATGCATGCAAAAATAAATTCCATTCATAAATTGGAACTTTAGTAAAAAGAAAAACTTCAAAATGGTGCTTTAAAAAAATAATCGTTTTATGGTTCCAAAACAATAAGAAAGATCATGGTCTTTGCAAAATATTAAAAAATTAGGTCCATAATAAATTTAGTGGAATTTATGGAGCTGTCGCGAAATCGCTATAAAAAACAAAAATCCTCTTCTATATATCTGCAGTTTGCTCGACCTTGCTGTATGGCTGCGAGACACAGCAAATGAGAGTGGAAGATATTAAGAAGTTGTCCGTCAAAAGCGAGGTGGATCAATCAAGACCAGGAAATTTTAAACGTATAAGTAGACCAGCAATGTATGGACAATGTATTGACTGATAAAGAAATGGAATCGAGAGGCTTGAAAACACCTCTCCTTGTGATGTGGCGCAACCAGTAATGAGAGCTATATTAAAAGAAGATTATGTGGAAAAATTTAAGCGAATATTTTTTTCCCTTTTTATTGTATATTTGAGTCACTTAGTTTGAGAATGTAACATGGGTAATCAATTATTATCAAATCAACCAACCAACACTTTTAAATTCATAAACTTTTTATATTATACAGATATCCATCTTATTAGGCATTTTCTTTTTTTTTTGGGGCCATTTTTTAAAATAGATAGCAATTATGCTTTAATTAAAAACTTATCATATTTTGAAATGATAACGACAAAATTCTTTCTTGCTGATTTATTTCATAATTGGCTCTGCAACTTTATCGAAAGCAACATTTTATTCACAAAAAATGATAAAAATTTGATTTGTATAGATTCTGCTTCTATCTTCTCTTGAAGATTACCTAATATAAATAATAAATCACAGAAAAAAATATAACGAACATAATATACTACTTAACCAATCATTACTGATAATATATTAAAATAAAACACAAAAAAGCATAATTGCACCGAAGTATAAAAGTATAAAATCATGATGTTATAAATTAAAACAACACCGATACTAATTGATCATTATCAATCATTATTGATAATATGTTAAAATAAAACCGTGAAAAAACTGCACCGAGCGGTACTTATTTTGAATAAAAATATTATTATTAAAAATATTATTTTTTAATTATGGTCTTATTGACACAAGATAAGCTGCTGCTTAACCAATCACTGTTGATAATAAAATGAATAAATATTAAAATCACAGAAAAAGATATATAAAACTGCACCGAATATATTAATTAACTAACCGTTATATAAAAGATAATTTATTTGATACCGATTATAAAATGAAGAATAGCGCATATTTATTTATAGTATGTGAACAGCATAAGAATAGCAGATTATCTAAGGAATATGCATTTTCCACTTTCTATTTTTTAATTTTTTTATACTTAAATTGTAAATAATATATACTTAAATATATACTTGAATATATACTTGATATGTGCTTATTTTCACATTTCATGAGAAATATGCGCCTATTAAATAGGTATTCAAACCTAAAATAATTATATAAATGAATAAGATCGATCACTTAAAAATACTTTTTTTTTTACCGAGTTGAAAGAGAGAAAATGTTGACATTTTTGATTAAGCATTCTCTTTAATTGTTCCAGTTGCACGTTTAATTGCTGAATTTTCTATTAAATGCAAGAAATTATGATTAACAAATCGCATCATCTGAAAATTTTTATTGAAAGCATTGGTCACTTATTGTCCGTAATAATTAAAGATTTCTAACTTAAAAAGAAATATATAAATGAAAAAAATGGGAAATGGAAGAAATGAAACATAAAAATGAATAATAAAAAATAAAAATGAATGAGCATTTTAAAATTTTAATTGCATGACTAACATTTAAATTTATAAAATAATTTACTTGAATTGTCTGAGCGCTACAATTTGTGAAATGACAAACGAAAAGCAGCAAATTTCGAGGTTTAACAAGCCAAGCAAAACGCATGAAAGCTGATGAATATAGAATTAACGCTGCAGTCATTGGACCTGTTAATTGGGTTTTTCACTTAAAAAAAAATTTCTTTTTTATCATTCCCTTTTTTTCATTAAAATTCTAAAAGAAATTCTAAGAAATTCTAATGGAGTGAAAATTTTTCAAAAAATTTTTTAAAATTTTTAAAATTTCGGAGAGAAAAAGCATTAAGGAGAAATAACTGATAATTAGTGCGTACCAGAAATTATTTCAGGACTTTTCTTGAAATCAGCGATCGCTGCGATCGGAATTCCCCAATTCGCAACTGGTCCCCAAAAATGCGTTGATAAAAAATAATTTCGCCAATCTTTCGCCGACGAACGTCTCAAATACGCATTTATCGATCTCGCAATATTTGCCATAATTATTTGTTTTGCTACAGAAAAATTAGACGATATTAAAATATTTGTAGAATTTTGCAATCGCTATTTATCATTTGTTGAGTTTAATTTTGACATTTGCAATTCAAGTATATCCAAAAATTTACGATTTATACGATTATTTAATGATGAACCATATTAATAAAAACGGGAAATTATAGGAAATATAAACCGTAAATGTCAAAAATATCCTTCAAATTGTCAAATACTCTGTAAACAAATATAAAAAATCGTTTAAAGTCGTAAAATACAAAAATGATAAGAAGAAAAAAGAGTGATAAATTGATAACTTAAATAATAATAAGAGTGATAACTTAAATTGTTTTAAAATTAAAAGAATCAATGCTTCATTTTAAAATATTTCAATAAATTATAACGAAAATAATGGAAATATAGACGAAGACGTAAGGGATAAAAAAGAAGATTAACCTTATAAGGTTATACCAAATCATTGCTGAAAGCTTTTTCGATGTTTCTCGAACGAGGCGACGCGACGAAAATTACAAGAAAGAGGATCTTAAACGAGGAAATAGCTTTAATTTTTGGCTTATTCGTTCCAATTCTTATCAGTTGTTATTTTCAATACATAACTATTTTCCTTCCTTGGCTAACTGCACGCTTGCACGATTATTGATTTGCGATCCTTTCGTCAGCCTTAAGGACAGAGGAATAGATGGTCGCCAAGCTTAAAAGAAAACGAATAAAGAACGATAAGGATGAAAACAGCGCACCGTTCATTTCTACTGCGCTAATGGTGTGTAACAAAGTTCCGAAGAAAAATCGATCTTTTTTTTTCATTTCCTATTTTTCATCGAATCTAAAACATTTTATAAAATCAAAAAATAAAATTAAAATTAATAATAAAAACTTAAAAATTTAAAAAAATTATTTAATTGTATTTTTATCCACAAATTACTAAATTTTATTTCAATGCATATAAAATGAAATATTAAACGAAAAAAATAATAAATAATTAAAATTATAAAATACAATTTGCAAAAACTTCTAATCAAACAGACAACAAATATAATCAGACGAAAAATAAAATATTACTTTAAATAATTGGGTTCTACAACGAATTCCTTCACGCTAAATTTATCGGCTAACGTTCGACCGACTTTTCTGCATTTCTCCTGTGCCGCTAGCTTATTTTTTGTTAGGAAAGTTTGTAATTTACGTGCCTTGTGACGTCGTCAATCCTTTTGTATGAATTCTTTGCTTTTTATTAATTTATTTTTAAAGTTTATTTGTTTCGTAAAATTTGAAATTTTCGTTTCGAATTTTTCGCCTAAAAATTTGGAAAAAATTACGTGGAAAAGTTCGAAATTTTCTTTTTTAAACATAAATTAATTAAAATTAATTTTAGCGATGCAAACCCAAACTCGAATTAGTTAAAATTAATTTCGATTATTTTATTAATTTAAAATTTTAGTTTTTTTTTCCAAACAAATCGCAATTTTATCATTCAATTCACTTATTCGCAGTTTGTTTTTTTTTCGAAAAAAATTAATTTTAAAAAAGGGAAATCAATAAATAATTTTGATTATTAATAATTTGATTAATAATAATTTGATTAATAATGATTTTGATAAATAATTTTTTATGTGAATTTATACGAACATTTCACTCGCCTTTTTCTCTTATATTTTAATATTTAAATATTTTTACTTAATCAAAATTACATTCGCACATAAATTAATATTAACAAATAAATTCGTATATTTTAAACAACAAATCGATATGCCATATCGATTTGTTATTAAATAATAAGTTGTATTCAATTAAATTTTCATATAAAATCAAATAATAAATAAATTCAAATAAAATTTACAAAAGGAATTTCAGAAAGCAAAGAAACAAACAATGTATAACGGCAACAACGACGGAATGATGCCACGTGGTAAGTAATTCATTTAAATAGATTTATTATATGTTAGGAATATTATATTTCAGAATATATAATATATATGTATAGAATATATACATATTTTTTAATATAAAAAATAAATAAAATAATTGAAATATATCGATTATAATTATAAAAATTATAAAAATATTTTATTTTATATTAAATTTATATACATTAGAAAATATTTTATTTAAAATAAAATTTATAAATTTATAGAATATATTTATAAAATTTTTAATCAGATAACGAGAAAATAAGCAATTAAAAAATATGCAATATTATTTTTTTGGCAGATTCGAAATATGACAAAAATTTTTACAACAACAATAAACAAAGAAATATTCACTTCAATAATCCGTATGACGATATGGCCAATTCGTCGCCAAGATATAATCTTTTTTCAAATGCAAATCGACAAAGAATGGGAACACCGATGCCAAGTTGTAGCATTTCGAATAATAATACATTCTTGCCATTTTCGGATCGTTATCGCTCTTCATTCAATAATCATCAGCAATTTTTTTTCCGTGATTCTCAAAAATCACCAGCCAATCCTTCGTTAAAAAAAAACACATATCAGCAGGCTCACGGCTACAGATTTGAAGATTCGAACGTTAAAAATAAGGTTCTTTTTCTTTGCTTTCTTCTGAAAATATTCAACCTAAGTAATTTTATAGGGTTTAATAGTATTCAATAACGCTAAATATAGGATTCAGTAGTAATTTTGGAATTGTTAGTTTTTTGCTAATTTATGAATATGTAAAAAATAGCTTTGAACTAAATTCCCCGAAATTTTCAAAAAATCTTATTCATCAAATTACTTAAAAATCTGCGTTATTTTCTATATTTTCTACATTATTTCCTACATTTATTTTTTCAGAAAATTCCACAGTTTCAATTAATTCATTCTTTTCCCATTTTTATTTAAAGTTTAATGTATTTATATAATATCACTGAAAAATATTTTGATTACAGCATAATAATCCAAACTATGCAGACACTTCACGGAAATCTTATGATTCTGTTTCAAATAATTTCGCTACCGATGATGAATGGAATCCGGATGACTATGTGATTCCATCAATGACGTCGAATCCATGGAAAGAGTTGGAAGATGAATATTATCGGAATATCGAAAAAGTGTAAAATATTTGCTGAATCGCCTAAAATACTTTTTAGTTCCTTTTATTATTTTTGTTACTTTTACGCTTTTGATTGAGAACACACGTCTATATACATTTCTGATATTATTACTAGATGGACGCATATTTTCAATTTAATTATATTCTCAATTTTTAAATCTAGTTGTATTAAAATCTTCTTATATTAAAATCTCGTTTATATTTTTAAAAATTTTATCAAATTTATTCCGAAAATCGCTGTGATCTTTTTTATTATTTTTTTTTTAAATTACCTGATTCAGTGAAATAAGCTGCTTAAATTTTCTGGTTCTTTTTTATGGTTCTGTTGGTTCGTTTTACCTCTCCATTTTCTCATATTCATAATTCATATGTTGCATTCCTTCTCCTTAATTTATTTTTAAAAATGGAAGACTTTGCCCAATAAAATTAAAAATTTTCCAAAAAACTTTTCTGGACAATGTTTTTGTTACCTTTCCTTTATAAAAGACATGAAGGAAATGGGAAAATGTATTTAACATTTTTCCTATTGCCTTCATGAATTTTTTATTTTTCTGGGATCCGAAATTACAGATAATTCTAAAAATAAAGAGGTGTGATATGTAGTAGTACAAAATTTCTAAAGAGAAAGATTGAAAAGCGTGTTACGATACGATATTCCTAAATGAATTTGAAATGCAGAGATAAATGGACCACCAGTATATTCAATACTGAAAATTGGCTCTATTAATCGGAATAAAAATGCTTGTCAATTTTAAGATCCTTTGGTAACAACGATATTGTTGATTGGTCTACAGAAAAACGATTCATGCAATCCAAATCTCGATAGCACACCCCAAAGAATTCACTATTCAATTTAAGCAATTCACAATATCACCATCGCAACAAAAAAGCTCATAGCCGAGCTATTCATTGACAGACATTAATTAGCACTTTCGTACCACAGCAGAAAGACTATACAGCTATATATATATCAGTATAACAGTATTTAAGTACTGAAATCAAGCCATCCACCGAAACAAACTTCGATCTGCAGATAATGCAGATAATTTACTGAAAGTAACCATGCCGAACTCTACCGCCGAATTGCAAGCTATTTTCCACTGTGTTATATAAGCAATTATTGCTAATTCACGGGCAGAATTAGATAGGAACCCACTAGTTTATAATGCACTAAATAGTCATTTAACTGGTGCATAAGAAATAAGAATTTGCCAGAAACGAATTTCCCATATATCCCACAATCCTACATATTTACAGCGAATACTTCCTTGAATCACTTTTTTCCCCTCTTTTCTCTCCTCATTGAACATCTAAATACTTTTGTCGAAGAATTTTGTCGAATACTGAATTCTAATCACACTAAAACTACTGCACTAAAAAACGAGCAGCTGAGGAGGGAAATAAGAGCCACGACCGGCTTCCAACTTATCCCTATTTAGCATTCATTCTTCGTAGACAAAACGAATTTTGGACTAACCCATTTATAATGCGTACAACAGATTACGATTTCCTTGAATTGCCACAATTGCATTGAAAATATGTTTGATGACCGCGTTTCACATAAATACTAACACGATGTTAAAAACATCAATACACAAAAATATTTCCAAATTGTTAAAAAGCAAAAAAAAGAGTGCAATAAAAATGGAAACAAATGCTAATTGAAGGAGAAAAATTGAGCGAAACACAGCCAACAAATCTATCATAAAATCTTACAAAAGCCAAATTTAATGCCAAATAATCACAGTGCTTGAAGTGACGCTCAAGGCCCAACTTGTCTAACTACCATTATTTTTATATTTACAAGTAATGTTCTCTCAAGAAATGGTTTCTTAATCGGCCATATTAGAATTGGTCCATGTTGTTAGGGCAATTTTTTAAAATAACAAAAAGCAACAAAGCCATCGTTTTCTCAACTAATCGAGTGAAAATGTTTATTGGTTGGTCGATAATAATAACCATCGTCCACAAATTAATATTTTAACGAATTGTTGATAACAACGTAAATGTTTAAAATAAATCGCTTTTTAGAGCATTCGCATGTATTGCTTTTACCTTTCTATTCCAACAATCCACATGAATTGCGATCTTTCATGTGGCAATATTCGAAACTATTTGAAGAATGGAGGGCCACTGAACACGAATTAAAAACGTCAGCCATTTATGACAACCATCTAACTCATAACCATGTTCACATTTAAGAAAGACTTTTTGATTCATCACGAAAACTTCCAAGGTTCATCGTCCTTCGTCAACGAGCGATTGTTGAACCGACCTCCTTTGACGTACTGGCCGCTTGAACTGAAATGTTAATATCGATTTTAAAAATTTTGCCAAGTAACTTAAAAATATCAAATTTACCGCAGCCTCAGCTTATCACCTCGAATTACATTCCAATTTTGATATCAAAATATATTGCAATTGCCATATTTGATAGAAAATCGCAGTTAAATGCCATTCTATCAGTGACAAAACATAATTGCGACATAAAGCAAATAACCCCGATGGCACCAATCTTTGACCAGCAAGCCTTTTAATATATTAACAGCGTGAGGAAACCAGGCCATCTCATTAATTCGACCAATGCTGACTTACAATAAACCTGTGTGAAAAAGCCTACGCCTATGCCTAATTAATAGTTCCATATGTCAATTTGAATAAAAAAGCCTCCCTTCCACCATAACTTTTTCGTTTATTAGAATGCATTTTTATAATATTTCCTAATTCTTTTAATTATTCATTAGACCATATACTCATATGAATTATATGGACATGTAACACGAACGAAAAAAGCGATGATCGAAGGGAGCTGCGAGTATTAAAAAGCCCAATCCGATTGCCAAGTTTTTCACGAAGAGGAAGAAGAATCTCCTAACTAATGTTTAATAATACTAGAATATTGATAAAGATTTAATCCACCATACTAAGATAGAATTCCACCTAAATTAATTCAAAAAATATATAATAGTGATATTATCGCCTGATTAGTCCTTCATTTTCTATAAACCGATAATATAGATTGTTGATAGCCATTTTTTATAAATGAACAACAAACAGCTGATGTCTTCGAGGTTATTTCCTTTAAATTATCATCATAAGGTTATTATGAAACAATTCTACAAATAATATCATCTTCCTTTACGTTTCTGAATGATCGTGTTTAGCACAAAAACTGATCAAAGACAAAGTAAAAAATAAGAATACACAAAATGTAATTTTATTCACATTTTACAATAAAAATATAACTTAGGCAAAATCAAAAAAAAAGCTGTAAATGAAACCAAATACGCATTATTTTAAGAAAAATAATTTTAAAAAAATATGAATAAGTGATAAGTGAAAAAGGCATTTAAACTGCCCTTCCATTAATGAAATAACATAAATTAAATAAAAAAATAAATTTGCAAATGTTATTTCATTCTGCGACACTTCTCTATGCACTGCATAAATTTTTGTAAAATTTGCAAAATTTTGCAAAATTATTACCCCTTCTTCGTCTTCCAACTTTGCCTTTCGGCTCAGGAAATTTATTTTAAAATTTACTTGAAAAATTTCGATTTTGATTAATATCATAACACAGCAATACACTGAGTTGATATTTACGTTAGAATTCCCAAACGACCACGTAAGTCGATCACGTAACTCGTAAAATACAAAAAATATCTATTTTTGTATTTTCGTATATTAAATACGCACAAATGCAACCATGTTTATCTATCAAATTGACGAAAAAATTCGAGCAATACAGATATCAACTGGTTTAGCTCGAATAAATAAAACACACATTCGGGAAAACCCGGTCATTTTTAAAATTAACAAATAATCGCAGTATACTATCCTCATTCAAACGTTCAGAACTAATCACTAATATTTATTTTAAATTGGGCATTAATCAATTTAATTTAAAAATAGCCAGATCGCTTACACAATTGACTCTTCGCATCGTGACTCGATGAAGAAGTTTGCTTCATATACCCGCTTGATAATAATGGTCGCGAAATAGATTCATTGTGGCTTGTGCTAGGCTAAAAACAAAAAGTGCTTGATAAAAATCAGTTCAAGCCTTTATTATTAATAACTCCAAGTGAGGCGAAAAGGACATATAACCTGTTGTGAAATGAAAGAACGCACTACTGAATGCTGGGTGCTCAGATGGCTCGCCTGATTCACTAAAGGTGGTGCAGGTACTTGGACAGCAGAATCTATAAATAACCTCATGAAAGATATATCAAATTCATTATGCATTAAAATAAGAAAGGAAAACATACTCATTGAAGATTTACTTTTTCGCTGTTTCTTAGACCACATTTCATGACAATCTTGCCAATCAGGCAATTTTGGTGGCTCGATTACCGAAGGATCGATATCTTTCAGCCATGAATGAATCAGAGCATTTTTTGAAGATATACGCTTTCGCGGATCCAGTTCTAGCATCTTGTCTAACAAATCCAACGGTCTGGCACTTATGCTGCAAAAACACCTATTGTCATGTTATATTTCAAGCTGTTTTGATGCACATGGAAGGAAGTTTAAAAATATAAAAACAGCTAAATTTAAAAAACGCCTTACAATGCGAAAGTATCCTTTATTATCCTTGGATAAGTTTTCCTTGGCCGATAAGTATGATACAAAGGAAGCCGAATCACTTCTGGCCAATTTTCAGGCGAAGGTGTACCACATAATTTAGCAATCGTTTCAAGTTGCTCCATTTCTGTATATTCTTGAAAAAGTGGTTTTTTCGTGTATAATTCACCAAGTATACATCTGCAATATCCAACTCATTTAACCATCGATTGAATAACAAGCAGGAATAGTAAAAAGCAGCGAAATAAGAAGTACTGAATTTATCATTTGAACTATGAAAAAATTAATTCAACCGCACCCTACACTCCAAACATCAATAGCAGTCGAATAGCGCTCTTCGCCAAGCAACAACTCAGGAGGACGATACCAAAGTGTAATAACTCTGTTCGTATAAGGCCTGTCCAATTCTTCGTCATAGAGTCGAGCCAGTCCAAAATCAGCTAATTTGATTTCGCCCCTACAAACAAGCTTGATATTAAGGATTTAGCGAACGAAATATTTCATATAAAGATCGTTAAGAACTGAAATTAGAGGAAAATGAGAAGTGAAAGATTCCATAACAATCCAAAGAAAGTAATCTGCTGCATAAAAAACAGTAAAGTAATTAAAAGAAAACTAAATACATTTTAAAACAGCAGCTCAATACAAAAAATAAAAATTGAATAAATACTCACTTGTTATTCAGCAAAATATTTGAACATTTAATATCTCTATGCAAAAATCCAATCGAATGGCAATATTCGAGACCAGAGAGAAGCTGCTTAATTACAGAAGCAATCTGTTCATCATTGAAATCCACAAAATGACTTTCCAAAATTCCCATTAGATCATGGTCAAGATATTCAAAAACAAGGTAAAAAGCTCCTGAAAAAAGAATGAATAGATAAGACTGTTGAGCTATAATTCATGCTTTGATTGTTTCAGAAAAAAAAGCAACAAAGCATAAATTACAAAATGAAAATTCTTATTAATAAACCTCTTTGAGCCTAAAATATATAAATACATTTTACGAAAAAACTCCGCAAATCTCATCCTTATTAGTGGTGTCAAAAGGATAAAATTATTTATGATGATAATGAAAGGATATGGCAAAAAATACAGCAAGACTTGATAAACCACTAACTTAGAGTGGTTTTGACAAGTATTAATGATGCATGACAAATTTTGGTAGTTTTTTTAAATATGCAAATATAGCAAATTATCATATAGATAAATAAGAATCATACCTTTATCGCGACGGAAATCAGCAGCTGTTTGCTTATCCGTTACAATATCAATCAATCGTACAATGTTTTTGTGATGTAATTGCCGTAGAATTTTAATTTCACGAATCGCTGTTATAGGAAAACCTTCTTTTTCAATTTCCAGTCGGATTTTCTTTAAAGCAACTACTTCTTCTAAAGAAAAAATCAAAGAAATAATTTAGTTAGCAGCAAAAAACGAAGAGAAACATCCGCTACTGCGGTTTAAAATCACATATTTTTCTGGCAAAAAATTAACCATTAATAAATAAAACAATGGTTAACAATAAAAAATTAAAAATATATAATTTCTAAAATTATATTCAATGATATGAAGAAATCAATCAATGAAATAAATATATATGTTCAATTACTTGTATATTTATCAACTGCTTTATATACTTTCCCATATGTTCCTTCACCGACTTGAGTTTTTATCTCATACTTCTCAACCGTTGAACAGCCCCAGTTTTCGGTATCTTCGCGTAACTTCAAACGTTTATTTAACACTCTGTAAAAATTATAAATAAATAATTTAAAGAATTAAATTCAGAAAAATATTTTAAAAAAAGTAGGTAAACGTACAACGGTCGACAGAAAGTACGTTTTGATGGAGATGCAGAAACTGATGGTGTGGTTAACTGCGGTACTCTCGGCAATGGAAGTGGAGGCAATGTATTCATTGATGTTGTAGTACTACAGGATAATTGAGGTGCAGGTGGTGGAGGCTGATTTATCGGCGGTGCTGGAGGCGGCAAAGCAGCAGGCATAGGTGGTAGTGGTGGTGGGGGAATTATAGGTTCTGGCGCCACAGGTGGTGGTGGAACAAGAGGAGGTTGAGAATATGGAGGAGGTGGTATAACAGGAGCTGTGAATCCGAAGGGAAACTGAAAAAAAAATAATAATTTATGATTTATTGTAAGCTTTTTAAGTGGAAAAAAACCATAGAGGAATAAAAAACTATCAATCAAGAAAATAGTACAAATGCCTGAAGTCAATATAATATCTAACCTGACCACCATATCCATATTGAGCAGTATAAGCCGATATGGCCGCCTGATAAGAAGCCGGATCCATACCAATAGGAGCTGGTGGTGGAGGAACAAATGCTGGAATATTTACAGGCAATGGTGGAGGAGGCGGAGGTGGTGGCACAACTTGTGAATTTCTAAGCTAAAAAAATTTTATAAAACCTAAAAACAATACGTAAAATCTTTCGAAATAAAATTAGCCTCATTAGAATTTTTTTTCTACGTGCAAAAACATTAATATATGAATTAATCGCCTAGATAAATTTAAAAAAATGAAAAACAATTGAAGCCTACGAAAAAGCTCATAAAGCTCAAAAAATAATTCATTATCAAACAAAAAAATAAAATGAATCATCCATATTATAATTTCTGAACAATTGCATCATCTCAGCTTCTCTCTCCAATTAAAATTTTTATTATTTAAAAATTCTGCAAACTAACAGAAGATATAGGAGTACGAATGCTTGACGATGATGATGACGATGAAGAAGTTTCGGACGGAGAACGCCTTCTACGACTGCGTTTCTTTACTGGTGTAAGGCTACGTTTACGATGTTTGAATTTTTTTTTCCTTTCATTCTTATCTATTCGCTTATCATGATGCCTCGTCATTATTTCGCCCAAAAGTGATTGTTTCATTCGCATTCTTGAAAAAAATAACGTAAAAAAACAGATTTAAGAATTTTGAATTTTTCTGTTAGATGCAATTAAGTTTCTAAAGTGGATGTAAAGTGATTTCGAGCGAAATTTCAGTTCCAATAATAAACGCATAAATTCTCCTAGGGTAAATAACTGTGGACATGATTAGACACTTTTTTTAAAGAGTATAACCGAAGCATTTATGACTGATTTCTCAGAAATTAGTGAATGATTATCAACAACGAATCCACAAATCCTTAAGAACTGTTTAAAATGGCCAGCAAAAAAAAATTAATCTTTAATGTGAAACGAAATGAAGTTCTAATCAATCAATAATTAGTTAATTCTAAAACATGGAATAATCTGATGAAAATGAATAAAAAAAAATTTCCATAAAAAAAGAAATGATTAAATCACTAACTCAGTCATATTTGATTGAAAAGAAGAATCGGATGAGCTAGAAGATGGCGAACTAGACCGAGAGCGACTATAACGACGACGCGAATCCCTCTTATCCGTACGACGTGATGAATTTCCAGAACTGCGCGGAGGAGTGCGATAAGACCGCCTAAACTTGAAAATTGTTGATTTTAGAATTAAATAAACTGATATTGAAAAGCATTCCTTTAGCGCAAATTTCATTCAGAAAAGCATGACTAATAATACATATGATTATGAATAATAATATATGATATAATAAATGATTGATATATATATAAATATATATATATATATAATAATAATAATATGTGATTGATTGTGAGTAGTTGTGCAGATAAGCTCTGCCCATATCAATCGATAAGTGTTTATTATGTTTATTATAATTTATTTATTATTATTTATTCTTAAATTTTTTTTCGAAACTTCTAAAGGTTGCTATTAATCTCAGTTCTGTCCTGCAATAAGTTTGTTTTAAATTTTCTGTTTTAAATTTGCCTTCGATCATTTTTTGTTTCCCATCTTTAACATTTTAATTTTATTTTTCTTAATTTTTCATCCTTGCATTTGATTTGGAATAAGCATCATGCCATGATAAAAAATCCTGGTGGCTGTCAGGGACTCATCAGTAACTCTATCCCCAAGTGATTCTAGGGTGAAATGGACAGATATTCTTGATAAAGCGCTAGCGTTTTTGAAGCGCATGATACTCCCAGCTCGGTGGTACATGCGATAATTATACAATCCGAGTATAAAACGACTTCAAGGCTTATGAATAAAATGCTCGAAATCTACCTACGGAAACGGGAAGCGAGCATGGCCAGATTTGTCCAAAAGCTTATAAGATCAATAAGATTACCAAGATTAATAACATTATCAATAAGATAAGGAAAAGATGGCCTTCGATCTGAAATCTCCAATTGTTTTCCTTCATAATACACGTTCAATAAATATACTCTCTAGTATGGAAGAAAGAAATACTAGCATATGACTATTCCACTAAACAAAGCAATTCCACTAATTGCTAAGAAAGGTGACAGGATATGCTCCCACAATTATTGAGGAATCAACTTACTAGATGTCTTAGCAAAAAATTATATCCCTTTATATCCCTTCCCTTATATATCCCTTTCACTCAACAGACTTATGACAAGAGGGGATGGCAAGATGTGCTCTAATCAATCTGGAACGGGACGCAATTGTGCTGACCAGATACGTTAAGAAGAGGGTTGGAACATTGCTTCAAATATTTATAATCCACCATTATATGTTTCATCGACTTCGCACCTTTGATTTAATTGATACTTCGGAAGATTATAGAACGCGATGGTTTTCCAGAGATCATTCGACTCATAAAAACATTTTATCAGCGTACGATAACCATGTCTGTATATCTGAGGAAGTGAGAGACTCTTTCGAAATAAGAACTGATGTGGGTCAAGGCTGCATATTTTCCATTATAGCATTCACTTATGTGATAGACTGGATAAGAGACATCGCCTGTCGGTACTCAAGAGGTGTGCAAATCCAGAGCACAATTCCACAGATCTTGAATACGGCAATAATATTATCCTTTTTGCTGACAATTGTGACGAAATGCAAATAATACTAAACGTATCAATAACTGCAGCGAGAATCGGATTCAGGATCAATGTAAATAAAACAAAATCCTTTTCGTCTTATATAAAAGAAGATAATATAAAATACCCAGTTTCATTGTAAAAACGATAGTCTGCGTAAATATAGCAGCAATTCGATTTATCTTGCTATGTTCTGCAAGGTGAGAGTGGAAGATATTAAGAAGCTATCTGCCTTTGCCACTCATGTACTCTAAAATACATTTAACTGGACCACAGACGATAAAATCTCACATGGCTGCATCCATCTTTGCTCAAATACTATCTGCATTAACACCATCATAGAGCTGCCCTATCGCTGGGTAGGGCATGTTCTTTGTCGTTTACAGCAAGAGTTGACATATATTTCGCTATTTGCTAGATCCTATGATAGATGGTGTTGAAAGCAAGAAGATATAATCAAGAGAGGAACTGATAGAGTCAGATATTTTGAACGTAAAGGGACCAGCCCTATATGGACTTAGACGGTACAAAGAGGAATGACTTCTATTATTATCAGCGATAGCTTCAGATCGAGCAGCTTGGAAATACCTTACCCTTGCAACCAGTAATGATGAAAGCTGTTAGAAAAAGAAGAAAAGCATGATCGACATCTATTAAATCCCGTCAATTATCCCAAATTCTAAATTTGGTGCAATGTTGAAACACTAAGAGCACCTTTATTTTAATTTGCAAAAATATACGAATTTAATTTGTCCAAAGTGTAACATACCGTTGATCTCGCCGGCTTGATTGCTTTCGATAGACATCAGTTCTGCGATGCTCAACCACTCTACGATCGTAATCTCGAGTTTTACCATTTGTTATAGGAGTATTAGGAGTCCTTCTCCGTTTATAAGTCCTTGAAGTAGAACGAGAATGTGACCTCCTGAAAAATCCAAAGTTTATTGACAACGGGATTCTCATAATTAACAATATATACATCAAAATGATTTGGATTATAATTTCTGATGAAACTGGAAAATGGAACCGAATTTTTCTTCAATTAATCTTTAAAAATTTTTACAAAATAAGAATTTATGTTAAGATAACGCTAAAACAATTAACGCAATGAACAATAACAAAACAATACAATAAAAAAATTTCGAAGAAGAAAAATAATAAAAGATAAATGACCTATTATGAGGAGGCGTTGATGAAGACGACTTGCGTCGTCGTTTTCCTGAAATTTCTCGTTCTTGGCTTCGCTTTTTTTGACTTGATGATTTTTGATGCCTCGAAGGAGACTGTGAAGATTGCGGCTGAGGCTGAACCATATTCTCCTCAACTTTATTACTAGATGATCGACAATAATTGCAACCTTAAAATAAAAATAGTAATCATTTAAAACATTTCACCAAACTAATATCCGTTAGAATTTATTAGAAATTAATTAAAAATTTATCAACCGCATTATTATAATAATCATTAAACGAAAAAAACTAACTCAATAAAATATAATTTACACTCTTTTTCTCTGATTTAATTTTGCCATATACCATGACAATATTTAATGAATATAAAATTCATCTGAAATTTAACTAACAATTATTATAATGAGCAACTAATTCATTAAGCAAATTCAACAACTCGAGATAATTTTAAGAAAAAAAATAATTTTCAATTATTCAACAGCTATTCAACTATTAACAACTACTAAAATCAAATATAAACACTTCGCAAAATAATCATAGCAAAATTACGAAGAAAGAAATTCAAAAGATATGCAAAAAATAATAAAATCTAAAGAGGAAAAAATAAAAATTAAAAGTGAAAAGCACGGTGGTTAAATTCCAGCAATGCAAAAAATATAATAAAAATTGAAGTTCAAATAAATTTTTTGATAATATCATGGCAACTGAACGTCTCCTATAAAATCTCTTCCCATTACATAAAATTTCCTATATCTACTTTTTATTAATAAGGTTCATTTAAAAATATATTAATAATAAATTAATAAATTCTAACCAAATTTTATAGCTTAATTTATTTTGCAATAATCCTAAATTTATACGAATGATTGATATGATTGATAGCACTTACAAATGAATGACAGCAATAATATTCAATGATCAGTGTAAACAAAATAATCACAATGACCACTGATAATAATAATAATTCGTATAGATATACAAAAAGCATTTGAAATTCATTTCCAACAGCCAAGAAATAAGAATATGAAATAATAATTCTGATAGCCACAGCCAGAATTATTTTTATCCATCTATTTCTGACCGCACTCAACAATTGATCAGACTGACAATAACAGAAGCCAACTGTTTTTTATTGTCTATGTCTATATATCGTAGTTTCGCCTTTATATCCAAAATTTTCCTCGACCGTTTAGCCCTCCTCGCCATATTCAATCTAGAGAAAACCTTTCCCAAAAGCCGAAACTACTTTATTCGATCTGAAGTGACAACTAGCTTCCTCGAATCATCTCAAAATGACAATCGAAACCAATATTCACATTAATCTCATTCAATCACAATGCACTACCTCTTATAAGGCTGCAAAAATGGCCAATGAAAACGAAAATTATCAAAAAACGCCGGATTAATAACCGTGCGAATAATCTAACCGTGCGAACCGTGAGAACTAATGGAACTATGATTAAGCACTACAAGAAAGACAATCCGTGATCTTTAAAGTCGATTTACTTATACAGCAAAAAACTGACCAAAAATTCAATTCAACGTAAAACAAAATAAACATCCACACAAGGCCATAAATCTCGTAAAGCTCACCAACTTAAAAAAAGAACGTAGGAAAAGTGACTGCCTTATTCGCTTTATTAAGGCTTCCACATGCGAAAACGCGGCCGTAGCTTGTTGGATGAAAGGCATTACATATATACATTTTTACATTATATATATACATTATGTATATTTATATAGAAAGTGGCGACCTTACGCCTTCAACCTCATAATAATATAAATGATTTAAATTTTATCAATCTTCCCGAAAATCACGAATGATATAAATATAAATATATAAATGAAAATACTATATACAGCATTTTAGAACATTCTCGCATTCATATTCCCTGTAGAAAATGATGAAAATGGACAAATGGATATTTACCACATAAGGCCAGAAATGCTTGAATGTTTTTCACAAATAAAAATTCTAAAAAAAATCAGCTGCGGTTGGTCGCGATTTTTTCTCAATTTCTTCACCAAAATTGAGCAAATTATCCGTAATTGAACGTTTCAAGGAGTTAGAGTCAGAGTTAGGAGTCGATTGTGCAGTAAGTGTTTGATCTGCCTCAGCACCTGGAGTTGACAACATTCGAGAGGAGGCGGGTGTTCTGGACCTAGGATTTACAAATTAATGAAATGAAATCGAATTAAGAATATGCTAGTGATAAAGCTGATTAAAAAAAGAAACTCAGCAAACCTTCGAAAAACTGGTGTATAACTAGCTTTAAGTTGTTTGTCAGAACCCAAGCGGATACCCAGGCCTTTCGTAGCCAAACGCCTTGCTGCAGGCGACATAACAAGTAATCTATCAGTATTACGAACAGAGCTGAATGAAGGAGTCTTCCTAAACGAACAAACTAATTTGAACAAAAGCAATCGCTTTGTCAAAGAACATTAGGTCAAAAAGTTCAAGATTTAAAGCTTAATCTTACGTATGATATTTTTCTGCTTGTCGAATGGCACTTTTTCTTTTTTCGAGATAGCCCTTGGCGATACTTTCAGTCATGTCCTGAGCAATCTTCTCCCGCAACGGCAAATCAGGGATCTAGATAAAGTTTCGATGAATAGATCTGAAATGTTTAAAAATGTTGGAAAAAATTGAAGCACTTTATTATTTACTTACCTTGAACGCTGGAGCACTACCAACTCCTGAGATCGCCAAATCAGCTGCATCAAGTCTAAAAGGAGTACCTTCGATTTCACCCCAAGTCATAAGTGGTGTATCTTCCACACCTGAATATATGAGATACACGACAAAATGCTAGGAAATATTTTTAAAAGATGATGAAACCTTTCATGCTTAAAAAATAAGAAGCATAAACTTTTAAAAATAAGCATAAACTTTTTCCAGAAGAAAGAGATGATAATAATAATGTGAGATAATAACACCAAAAATATAAAAAAATATGATCGTATTAAAAGAAACTAACCAGGTGCAAGTGAAGGTGTTGCCAAAAGATCGAGATCTGAGTTAGTGGTCGGTTTAATCTCACATCCAGTTATATCGACCTTACCCGCTTTATCAACAATATTCTGTCGCATTATCGATTTCTTTAAGAAAAATTACAATAAAAATTAAAATTAATGAAGCATAAAAGATGAGATAAAAAATGGATAACATAAAAGGAGAATTAAATAATAAAATCAAATAATAAAATTAGCTTAGTTATTTATGACTACCCAAAAAAACGCGACCTCAAATTGTAAAATTTCGGCAGCATTGAAATCTCTCAAGATTCTTTAAATTTTTTAAAGATTCTTTCAAATTCTTTAAACTTTAAATAAAATTTTTTTGAAAAACTTTGTCAAATCTCGCTGAACTATTTTATCTTATTTTTGTAACGTTAAATTCCTTTCATCTTTATCCTCAGATTCACCAGCAGTCGTTTCACCAAGATCCATAAGAACTTTCCAAATCCATTTTCATTATGTTATCAGATCAATGAACTTCCCAGAATTCAATTATTATCATCATTATTATCATTCGAACTCTGCTTAATTTCATTAAAAATTCTAGCCAATCCTGTTCAGTTTAATTCTATATCCTGAATTTTTCATCTTTACCAACACTCTTCCTCTCCGAGGTACTGTATTATTTTGCCCTAATCCATTAGTAACAACTTCTAGAGATAAACATTAAAACCTTTCAAATCCCTCCTTACCTTTTTAATATCTCTAATACATCTCATTAACACTCGTTAAAGTCTCCTCGCCAAAATCGTAAATTGTAGTTGATAATGGTGTAATAAAGAAATCATTAAATCTCTGTATAATTTTGGATACCTCAATAGTAAATAACGGCCTCAAACTAATAAAATAATAATATATTCCATCTTGAACTGCTGCGCTTAGAAAAATGTTTCAAAAAAATCTGAGTCTTTTTCCTCAAGATCAATCATAACCTTCCAAAAAAAACTCCTTAATTTTTTTCTTTTCCAAACACTCTCTTAGGTCACTCTTTTTTTTAAAACTAGGTAGCGTTATTTCTCAAATTTTCTTACACTGTATTAATTCAACTTTGCCATGACCACAAAACATATGGTGGTACAAAAGTTTCGTTCTCTTTTCTTTTTCGTTTTGTTTTAAACCCCAATATCCTTGAAAAATTCTTCGAAAATATTTTGTGAAATTTCCCTAATGCGCCAAACATGCCATAAAAAAAATGAGGATGCTGAAGAGAATTGACAAGCGAATTATAGCGCATTTGGCAAGTTTCAGTGTTTGGATAGATTCTAAGAATATAACGGAAAGCCTGAAGATAATTCTTCCTATAGGAAATTTGAAATTTGGACTTCCATCCATTTATTTCGGAAATTTGAAAAGTATAGATGGACCAGAGACATATCCACATAAACGATGGAAATAGGAATGACTTCTATTACGCAATGGCGTCGGATCGAAGAGCTTGGAGACATCTTACTCCTATAGCCAGTGAAGCCAGTAACCAGTAAAGGTGAGAGCCATTAAAAGAAAGAAGAATCTCGTAAATTATTGTTAAATTATAAAAGATAAAAATAATGGTAAGAGATTGAAAAAATATAAGCAGAACTATGAGAAAAGGGATATCATCTTAGGAAAGTGGGATGTGAACAACTAATAATATGAACGGTTTTCGTGCAGATGTCAAAAGGAGGAAGCTTCCACTCGTTTTTTTTACCAACTACAAAACAATATGGAATATTTCTCTATCGTTAGTGAAACACCTAGAAAATGCGAAACTCACTTGACCCTGTACTTTATGTAAATCGTAATGAAATCGTGTTGCAGCTTTATTTATTATTTTTTCATTCATTTTTTGCCGTCTTAATCGTTCTTCAGGAGTTAAGGGTACTTCATCCAAATTAAATAAAACATTGTTTCGCGCTTTGCATATCCAGTTATCCAAATCTTTTGGTTTTTCTGTTAAATACAATAAAAGATTACAGAGAGCCATAAAAATCATATTATTCATTGTTTTTTATTTACCTCATTGTCTTTAATCTTAATTTTTCTTCGAATTCACCATGTAATTTTGCATTTGCATTCTTCGCAAATAAATATTTCCATTTCTAATTTTCTAAATTTAAAAAAATTTAAAAATGTAAAATACTTACGTCCAACTTTTTCAGGTGTATTCATAAGCATCAGCTGTTCATCGGCTGCCTTAATCTGTTCATTGGCTCGGGCAAACTGTTCTTTATTATGTTTTTCTTCAGCTTCATACATCCACGCATTTTTATTGCGCTCACGTTTACTGTCTAAGAGAGCTATTTCTTCAAATGATGCATTATCTTCATTTGTGAATTTGTTGACGAACTGATTAACTGTTAATTGCTCGGAAGGTTCTGGGCTTTTCTAAAAATAGAATAGATAAATAATGCATTCAATTGTTTCGGAATTCTTATTTAATTTTATGAAATTGACATGACTTTATCAAAAAGAAAATATAAAAGCGATATTCTCTATTAAAACTTGAATGGATTTATTTTTATTTTGTTTAAGAGATATAATACGAAGCAAAATCAACCTTTTCGTTGTCACCCATTTTATTACAAACATCACTCCTAGTGCTATTCCAAGGCGCATTTCTATATAAATAATTAGAAGAAGGAGTTTCTGGATCGAATAACTCAGGACTATCATGTCTTTCTGGACTATCTAGTGAAGTTGATGAAATTCGCTTATCCATTCGTTTTGTGCTATATAGAAGCTGTAGCTCAC
Organism: Dracunculus medinensis; assembly: GCA_900625125.1. NCBI lineage: Eukaryota > Metazoa > Nematoda > Chromadorea > Rhabditida > Dracunculidae > Dracunculus > Dracunculus medinensis. The sequence continues at coordinate 595,164 of UYYG01001151.1, read as the reverse complement.
GAATTTTTGATAAATCATTTTCAGCTAATGCATCCAAATATTCTTTCTGAGCCTGAAGCACAACAATGAGTGTGGTATAAGATATTTAAATCCCATCAAATTAGAATTAAAATTTATACTAACTTTAAGCATAGACAATTCAGGAAAATAGTCGCGCTGAATAATTTTCTGCAGTGTTTCCACATATTTCTCTTCAGGAAGAACAATTCGAGATTGCTTTTCAGTTTTCAATTTCTTTGTACCAAGAACAGCAATCTAAATATTATTAAATTAACATACGCTAAATTTCAAGTTCGATGCTCTATAGCTGACAAAGCTTTACTAGGCGTTAGTCTAATAGAATTCTATCATAATATTTAACGATGGCCTTTAGAACAAACAAACGAATGTAGCAAAAAAACGCTACTTAAAGAAATATTATTATTCAATTATTGAAATAACCAAAATGATCAGATTATGAAAAATTCAGAATCTTTTAAAATTTACTTACTTCATCTTTCTTATTTACTTATTTCATCTTTCTTCTTATTTTAGGAAAATAAGAAAAATCGTTACTTTATTACGATTTGATGTGCATGGTAAACGATTTATACAGGCATAATCATCACTATCATCAAACGTTGCTTGCCCATTTGTAGTACGAATTGAGTTATCGCTTACATCCATTCAATTTTTATCTACAAATAAGAAAATAAAATGATAATTAGGAAAATTCATCGAGAATCTGCTAAACATATGACCAATAAACTAGCAAAAAAAATGAAATGAATTAAATTCTACACGCAGTGAAAAATATAAGATTTAAAATTTACAAAAAACTATAAATTTGTAAATCTGCAAATTTATTTATTTTTTTTATTTTTATGTAAAGTTTTTTTTTCTATTTTTCATTAGGACGGTTTTCTCTTTTACTTTAAAAATAACAAAATGACTGTAATAAATGGAATGATAATAAATTAAAATGTAGAAAACTACAAATTATCAAAAGTATTTTTTCTAAAAAATATGTGAAATAGAAAAAGAAAGTAAGAAAATGTATAGTGATAAATCAAATTTCAATTTTTTTTATTAAATTTTGCAGGTGATGCTGGCAATTCACCTCTACTTCTACCCTCAAGTAGCGAAATTTGTTTAGCTCAATGGATCGAAGTACCTCAAAATTGTTGCGAACAAGCAAATTTTTATATGAATAAAAAGACCGGTGGCAAGGCTCAGGAGGCAAGATAATTGACAGCGAGAATCGAGGCTCGGCATCAAATCCGCTTCGAAGTACCACTCTTCACCAGGCAATACTATCATCTAATAGAGAAAAATAAAAAAGAGTGGAGTGGCTCAGTGGTGGTTGCTCAATTCGAAGTGCCGATAGTGAAATTCTACTTTAGGAAGACTGCAGTACTTCTGCCGCTAAAAGAGGAGGTCTCTGCCTGGTCAGACAAGCTGATGGAGCGAGTCTAATCAGCAACGGCTCTCAAGAAAAAAACTGGAAAAGAAGTTAAGAAATAACAATTTCGATCGAAAATTGCATCAATTGGGTTTTTTTTCTAGAAGCGTTTTTTTCATTTCCGGTTAAAATCCTTCCGCTGGCTAAAATCAGACGCCAAATTTTGCCAGATGTACACGTGATTCACCAAGAAATGACTTGCGAAAGAAATTCACCTTGATCGTCACCAGCCACTCGGATCTTTGAAAGACACGTGCCCTGGGTAGAATATCGGCACCGCCACACCAAAAAGACACCAAAAACCTACTTAGCCATTTCGACCACTTAATTAAATATTTTTAAATAAAAATTATCAAAAAAATATACAAACACTAACAAAAAATATAGAAATCAATAGTATAAAAATCATTCTTCCCTTTACGACATAAACAAAAATAAAATACACATTGTAGCATGTTACGGCTATCTTCGACCAAAATGATAAAATTCAGGCGCATGGTCGGTATGGTTCGAATATGTGATTGTTCGAGCGTAGTTTAATTGAACATAGCCAAACAATATTACATTCCGAAATGCACTAATAGGTTATGAACTTTGGATCCAGCGAGATGACCTGGGTTTCGTGGTACCATCTGTCCAGTATCCTCGAAAACCCTTCTCTTTCTCCATTATTTACTTCCAAAGCCTCTTAAATCTTCTCATATCACCTTAAATCTCTCTTTCACACGTGATTTGCGGTCTTTTTAAAAACTTATACTACTTATACTTGTACTTATACTTGTCCCTTAATGCGATTATTATATTTAATTGTAGTTCCACAAATTGCGGTCTTTTTAGTCTTGTCATCACTGTATTTTTGGCTATTATTCTCTTCCTAAAATAGGAATTTTTTCCGAGAATCTTTTCTGATTAGACTCGGCTTGTTGGTCCGGACAAATTTTGCCAAGGAATCACTATTGTTGGCGAAGGAAGGTGCCTCTGAACTTCTCGAAGGAGCGGAACTCTTATTTCGAAAGGTTGCGCCATTTCATCTGATATATCCTGGCAAAATGCCTTAATGAATTAGTATCCATCTTCTTCGTAGTCCACAGACTATAAACTAAAGTGATAGCGCTGTGATAAGTGATGCCCGTGTAAATTCCAGTAATATTTCAGCCAACGCCTAGTTAAAATCAGTGCGTCCACATCCGCGAAATCCGCGAAATCAGAAGTTCCAATCGATAAACTTCTTTAAAATTCATCGCCACTCTGTTCATTTTTTAAAATTGAATGGAAAAATTCATTCGATTTAGCACTAATCGTTTTTTTATGGCTTCTAAATCCATACACATGGTACCAGAGAATATTTCCCTGGGATATTTTTGTGTCGTAGAATTCAAGTCGCTTCATTCACATTCATTTATTTTCCAGGCTTATTTTCAGTAACCGCGGATCCTTTTTCTTAAATTTCAAGTTGAAAAATACAATGTTCTTGACGTGATCTGAGTGAAAGGCTTTATGTATGCTTCAGATTCGTAATTTGAAAATTTTTGGTTTTTTAAATTTTATTGCACAAGTCAAAATTCCAGGTTATTATCAATCATTTAGCAAAAGAACTGAAAAATCGGAGAAAAGTTAGAGTGATCAACGAGCAAATGAGAAGGAAAGGATAGAATGGCTCAGTGAGTTGTTGCTTGATTGGGAGCGCCGATGGTGAGGTTCAATTCCCCGCAGGAGTAAAGCTTTACAAAAATCCGGGTGATGCTAGTAACCTGTACTTCTATCGGCAAGGGACTCTCTCTGGCATATTAGTCAATGCGACAAGCCAGTGGAGTGAATAACCAGTAATGGCGAGGACTCTTAAAAAAAAAAAGGAAAAGTGGGCAAAAGCTGGATTTAGAGATTTCAAATTTTTTAGCCAAAATCAAGTTTATCATTTTTTAAAATATTACAATTTTCAGAAGAGCTGATTGCTTGATTTCCAATTTTTTTCCACTTCAATGCCTCCTATCCCACATGATAAATTTTCGCTGTGCTTTTTTTTGGTTTAGTTGTCAAAATATAAATATTCAAAGGTGTGCGCGATTGCCAAATTTGGCAAATGCCAGTTTGGCATTTGCTATGTAAATTTCGATGGGCTGTGGCCAAACCTAATACCGTAATCTTATCCTTTGTCATTCATTCATAATTGACTTTTGCGTAAAGTGATGGGAAATGATACTGTTTTGCCTGGAGGCAAGTTGCACTTCTCTTTATATGAGGTTATTTAAAGTAAAACACCAGAAGAAGGCTCTGCACTATTTTCTATCCGCAATGGAGTCAATTTGCTGTATGGGCTTCGCCCTTATTCTGTCATTGAGCCAATTATAGCACAGAAGGTTAGAAGATTAATACTATTTATCATATCGAGTTGGTTCCAAATTTTTTTATTTTATACAAATTATTTTATAAATTCAGATATATTTTTAAAAAAATTAATTTGTTATAAATATTTAGAATTCATTTTTACAAAATCTTAATTATTTTTATAATTATTAATAATTATTTGCTTTAATATTTTTATAAATATAAATACAAAATTTTAAAATTTATAATTTTAAAATTTTATTTTTTAGTCGTAAAGATTTCTAATAAAATATTAATATTTATTTTATTTAGTATTTAAAAAATTCAGTAAGAGAGATAATAATAATATTAATAATAATAATGATAATAATAATAATAATAATAATAATAATGAAGAAAATTAATTAAAAGATTAGTATAAAGCGATCACAGTTTCTTGGCGCTGAAAAAGAAAGAAATACATACTGGTAATATTATTAGTTGATAATATTAACATTGTAAAGTAAAATGTGAGAGAAGCTGAAAGTCTTTCGAAGTCAGTTGCTATTTGCCTAAGGCTATTCACGCAACTGCAAAAGTTTTCTTCTCAAACTTCTTAATTACTTTATCAATTTATATTATTTGAAACTTTCTTCATTCAATTATCGTCGTATATTAATAATAAGTCGAATTATAATATTTGTTTTCGAATCGCTTCTGAATAATTATTTCCGAATTATTTCTTTAAAAAGAGAGGAATAGTAAATTTTACTGAATATTTAATAAAAAATCAAAAGGAAGAAGAAACCATGGATTAGTAATTTCATGGATATCCATTTACCATTGATCATGGTTATTCAAATTATATTTTTATTGAATTTTGTTTCAATATTTATTTTTGGAAGAGATATTTATGAATGTATGACAAGCTGTAATCATCATGAAAATAATATCGCATTCGAGACGTGTCTAAAAATTTGTTCAAGAGGCGAACATCAACAACCATTTATGATCGCAAATGACGAAATTAAATTGAATCAAAAAAGTCTCGTTTTTTTATTTATTTAATTAAATTTATAAAATTTCATCTTCTGATAATCTAAGATGCTATTCGTTGATAAATTATTGATAACGTTTTCAAAGAAATAATGGAAAATAGGGAAACATTGCAAGCAGCTGCGTGCAACTAGTAAATTCTAATGTTGCTTTAATGAATCAATCTTATTAGCTTATCTTAATAACGGTATAATTAAATATGGAATAGAAAAGCTCTCTTTTTGGTGCACCAATGCTGAAGTTTCAATTCCAGTAGGTGCAAACCTGGTTTCGAGAAATCCATGTGGTACTGATGTTATATACTTATATACTTCCATTATTTCCATTATGAAATTACTCCCTAGTAGAATTTATCTGATCCCACAAGCCACTGAATTAGAATTAATAAGCAATTTCAGAAAAGAAATTACACAAATAAATATTAATTTTATTTATGGCCTCTTTTTTCTCATTAATTAAATTAGAAATCGTTTTAAAAAGTAAAAAAAATTGCAAACTTTTTTTTCAATGGCAATAATTTAGCAAATAAATTTTAAAGTTTTCTTAAAAAAAGAAAAATATGGGAAATTTTTTTGAAAAATTCGAAAATATTTCACATTGCAAATTTAAAAACTTGAAATTTTCTTATTTTTAAATTTTTCTTATTTTATTTTAAATCTATCATTTATTTATTTTTTAATGCATGAAACTCTAATGCATGAAAATTTCAGAATATCCATCGCCACCTTTCAATGTTACTGTAAATACCGATGTAATTATCGCAGAAGTAAAATTTCTTGAATTAACTGTTTTTTGGGATTTCGAAATAGGTTTACACATTCATTGTTTTATCTCTTAATTATTCATTTGTTATTCATTATCAAATTATCAATACATCTTTATCATTTATTAATTTCGAGAACAATTACGAATTTATATGAGATTATTTGAACTGAACTTTAGATTCGAATCGTACTGGATTTTATTTACGCGTAACTGCTGATGATAAATGGTGTGAAAAAGATTTTCCTGGCTATTATGCACATAATATAGGACCAGTAAGTAGATTTTATATCCACTAGAATATTTCTACTAAAATTATTTACTAAAATATTAAAATATTTAAAATATAAATATTAAAATATTTTAAAATATTTTATTGACATATCATTGACGAAAAATGGTACTTTCTATCAGAAAATGAAACTGAATTATAGTTGTTTATTAGATATGTTTATTAAATAGTTAAGCAGTGGAATGAGCTGAGCAGAAAATGGTGTGCGCTCCCGCAAGTCTTGATAATATCGTGATATGATAATAAATTCAAAATCAAAATAAGACTATAAGTTGTGTCAAAGACATTTATATTGAGATTTTAAAGAAGAAAAATTCGGAGCTATAGAACGATTCCTATTTTAATGATAAAAGTGAAGCTATCGATAAATTTTTGCTATATTCTAGCGAAACCTGAAATAACTGAACGTGTCACGTCAGATGATTTTAAATTGAGACAAGATCGCGATTAATCATATTTGTGAGAAACCGCCAGGCTGTAACTATAAAATAAATTCTTAATAATGACTCAATTTATTACTTTTTCTATTAAAAAATGCTCCTCCAATGCAAAAAAAAAATTATTTTGTTCAGTAATAAAGAAGAAACGATGGAATGTTACACAAAAGTTTCTTAAAAGTTATTAGACTTAAGAAAATATTGCATCCATATGGCTATTTAGAATCAAAAATCATTTTTCTAAATCATCTTTTAATTACAATAGTTATTCTATTTAAAAAGAATTCTTCATTAAAAAATGACCGTCATTAGCGGAAGAGTCGAGTAGCTAAAGCAGTCGAGCCAGGACTAAGGTTCTGTCCCTGGTGGGGGTTCTGTCCCACTTTTGAAAAGCCCAATGAAGTTTGCGATGCATCCATATTTCGATCGTCAAGTGACTTCCTCGCCAAAATTTATCCCGACAAATCAGCGGAGCAAATCTAACCAGCGGTGCAGTAATGAGCGTTCTTAAAAGAAGGCATAGCCATTTTGTTACCATTATTATTCCTCTTGTTTTTTTTCATAGCTAACACTAAACTGTAATTAGTAAGTTAGCAATTAACGCATAAAAGTGTGTAGATAATTTCCAGTCATCATTTGTGGCTTTTCTTGACTACACCGCCTACAAAGCTGACTTATTTCCAATCTTCCTGGGTCCAGCTAAAACAAGCCTCATAAATATAGCTCTTGAAGCTCGATTTAAATAATTTTTTTCGTTTTTTCAGTAAAATATCAGTTATAAATTGTAGATTTTTGAGAGGAAGAAGATTTAGATCTTTTATATTCTCGTAAAAAATTTAGCATAAAGCATGATTTTTTATTATAGAAAGAAAAGTCACATATAATACCAATGTTAACAACTGATGGACAACCGTTGGAGATACAGCACCGTTGTCAGTACACTATACAAATGCATTCAAAGCCTTATCCCTATGGTGATCCACAATATGCAGTTATTTTGAAATATACAGTTCCCGAATGTATAAACGACTACTGTGATTGTAGAAGTTAGTTTTTGGATTTTTCCTGCCGATTCAAGTAGCCGACTAACTTGAAGGCTTAGAACCAATTTATTGATTTAAGCTATTCTTTTTTCTAGTTGTCCTTTTATGTATTTCGATATATCACTGATATAATTAGAAGTTTCTCCTACAACACCAAAGTTTTAATTTGGCTTCTTCGCTTCTAGCGCCATCTATAAGAAGGCTTCATATGAAACAATTTTTGTAATTATATGCTTGGTTTTAATAGCTTAAGCTCAAACGAGAATGAAAAGTGATTATATGGTTCACAAAATTTTGAAATATTTGAATTGCCAGTCGGTGTTTCACTTTCGAAATTTATTCAGTAGTTTTCTCATAATTGCTTAAACGACAAAATTGCAATATAAAGGTCAAAACATGGTACCAACTCCTCGAAATGTCCAAATCGTAACTTTATTAAATAGAGAAGGTGGAATCGATGCAATAGTTAATTGGACGTATCCTCATATTGCAAATCGTTCCCATCATTTTCGATTTGACCTCAGCGAAAGGTAATTTTTTTCGATTTTAAACAATAATTAATGGATTGAGTTTTTAAACAATAATTAATGGATTGAGTGAGTTTTTTGATGAAGTTTATTGATAAAAACTGATAGAGATTTTTGTAAAAAAACTTTTGGTTTATACTTTTCCTCACTAAAATACTTTCCAGTCTCTATTTTCCTGATACTTAAATTTATATCTATAAGGCCTATGAGGATGAGACTCTCTTCACCAGAGGATCAAGTAGGGATAGAAGTGTAGATTAGGTCTCTGGAATCTCCAGAATTTCAATTTCAATAGCAGGTTTATTCCCATCAAAATTATGATGATTTATCCTCGAAGTAATTAATTTCCATAATTTCCCATAGTTTCCATTTTTCTGCCTTATCTTATCATTATTAAATTCAAATATTAAAAATTTGCATTTATTATCAAATTTTGCTAATTATATTTTAGATTTCACCACAATAACGCTCATTTCAAAAACAATGACGCTTTTAAATACCGTATAGCTGATATGCCACCACATGTCGTTCATGCTGGAGAAGTAAATTATCATTTACCATTGATAAGCATTTATCATTATTTGAGAGGACAAAGCTTCACCGTTAAATGTTTCATTATAGAAAAGTGACTAGCAAATTCTCGAGAAATTTACAAATCGCATGAAAATCATTGTTTTATAGAATCAGACGACGTTCTCAACAAAACTTCCGATAAATCTGATCGCAAATGAAGAATATAAATTATTGCTATTTGCAATGAATGATCAACTATGTAATAGCGATGATGTTACGGTGATATTTACTGCAGACGATGATCAAGAAGAACCACTTTTCATGACAAATAATAATGAACAATCACTGCCATCATTAATTTCGCCAACATTCTCGAAAAATAATTCAACGAAACCGATGTCGAACAATTATATTCATTCGATTTCAGTCGATATTTGGAATTCAACAATAATTGAAGACCTCAAAAAACCTCAAAAAATAAATACATATTCTATAAAAATAAGTAGTAGTTTAATGATTTTTTTGCTTATTGCTGGATTTTTATTGATGACAATAATCGCCAGCATAATGGTAATATTTATTTGGAAAAAATGCTACCGTGATGATAAATCAAAAATTGAAAAATCAGCAATTATACCATGGGCTATGGCTAATTCAAGGTAGAATATTTTATCTTGATAATTAATTAATCAAATTGAATATGATAAATATGATAGTCAAAAAGTCTAAGGTTGCCTAATTCTGTCATAGATTCGGCCTATCATTAAAAGAAAACTCGAGTAGTGCTGGAGATCCACCTGTATTTTCCCTCCTCCAGCAAGAATTCTCTAACGATAGAGTATCGCATCAATTAGTGAAACTAGAAAATGCTATATTCACTTATCATAATAGCGTTTTTATTTTATTTTAAAAAAATTGATAATTTTTGAAAAGTTAAACTTGGTTTAATATAGAATTGCAGCAATATGAAATTCTAAAGAATCAGACAAGCACGAGTTATATTTTGCATATTTTTATTTTATTCTACATTTTCTATAGTTTTTAAATTGAAGACGGAATGCAGACGAAATAAATAATTTCAATAAATGATAAATGATAAGTGTGAATGATAAATGATAATATGAATGATAATATTGTTTACTACTTAATTAATCTTATAATTTGAAAACAACCGGAAATTTTACAATTGAAATTTATATTATTGTTTTCTAAGATAGAAAGCAGAGTTGATTAATTTCACCAGTATTCAACTAAATAATAAATAATTATATTCCTCGTGAAAAAATTTGATATATTTGCAGTCATTCGATGCTGGAAACAAATATTCTATATAGGCGTGTAGATCCGACTTTACAAAAAATGGATATTGAAATTCCATTCAATAAAATTCAAGTTGGTGGAATTATTGGCCAAGGTGAGGTTGGATTTGCTATCTTGTGCGTATCTTCAGCTTTCTCGCTTGTTGATATATAAAGCCAAATGATTACTTCTTGGCTTGTCGAAATATTATGATTCACAGTGGTATATAACAACTAAGCGTAGAACTGAGAGTTTCAGGTTTCTGAGGCTGCTGTATCGATAATGCTCTATTTTCATCAAAGTATTAAAATAAGAGAGGAATTTTTGTACGTATTAAAAATATTTCCAGGTGCTTTTGGTTTAGTATGCATGGGAACAGCGAGAGGTGTAGAAGGTTATTCGGGTCCAACAACAGTTGCAATTAAACAACTGAAAAGTAATGCAGACGAAATAGAACGAAGAGAATTTCTTGGTGAAATGAATATTATGAAACAGGTTGAATTTTTTACATGAAAATTTTCATTTTAAGCCACTATTTGGAAGCAAAATTCCATTTTAGCTATTTGTGAAACCTCTGAATTTAAAAAAAGATAAACTAGCCAAAATTTCTTATTAATATATGCTACATTATATTCTGTAAAATCTGCAGTTTTGTCCAGTTGTTGGACGTCTTTTTCTTGAATTATGAGCCATTATGTTTTATTTATATTCGTTATAAAAGGTTGGACGTCATCCGAATATCGTCGCGATGTACGGTTATTGCACAGAACCAAATCATGAATGCATGTTAATGGAATATGTTCCATTTGGTGATCTCAAGCATTATTTGCAGAATCTTCGTAAGCAGGTTTGGTGCTACAGTTTGATAAAAAGCTTTGGTTTGCAGATTGATAAGAATCATTATTGATAAAACCAATGTTAATGATGATATAATGATAATGATATTGTAATGCATTACCATTTATTGAAATTACTGAAATGTCTCAGCAGGGATAAAATCTGGATTTTAAGCTGGATCTAATATGGATTTCGCCAATTAGAATCTGTTGATAAATTAAAAATCACCATTCGGAGTGCCGATATTGAAATTCTGTTCCTCGCAAGAAAAAACTGTCCAAAAATCCGGCGATGCTGACGACTACCTGTAGTATTGTAGTATTGTCGCCAAGGAAATTCCCTGGCATATTTGCCTGGTCCACAAGCCAACGGGGGGAGTCTAACCAGTAATGATGAGTGCTTTCAAAAAAAGCACTAGAAAAGGATGGCGAACAATAAAACTTTCCATCAATCTAGTTAAATGCATGCGGTATGCGATTTATATCTCTTTTTCTGAGAACACTCACCATTTTTGGTTAGGCTCAGTCCACTGGCTAGTCGAACTAAACAAATTTTGCCAGAAAATCTCTTGATAATGAAAATATAGGTGATCATCCGGATTTGCCAAGAAAAAAATACCACCATCGATTCTCGAAAACATCTGCAAGAGCCCACAGAAATATTCTGTTTCAGGCAAAACTCAAAAATGAATTGTAAATTTCATTTATTTAACCATTTAAACGTTTGATCAAGCCTAACCCTATGTAATCCTATGAAGAAATATGGCCTAGGGGCCTATAAAAATTCTCTCAAAAAAGGAAGAATTATCATAATTATAAGAAAATAGGGTCATAAATGATGGGTAAATGTCTCTGTAGAACAAATTTTTCAGCTTGATGTAGCTTTACTTAACATGAAGTCTTCGCTATACGTTCGAGAAGCACCATCCTTACCACCATCGCTTCATTCGTCATTTATTTCAAATGTGGAAGATCCATCGTTGCCTTCTTCTGATCTTTATCATCTCGATTCGCATGAACTTCAGAGTTTTGCCGCACAAGTCGCTAATGGAATGGTAATTTATTTAATAATTTTTTAGCTGAATATTTTAATCATTATCTGCACTGAAGATTTAGTCGAATGATCTCGTTGAGGACAATCAACATGGTTTTGATTCCCTTAAAAAAATCTCCAAAACTGGTCACTAAAAGATTCCCCTAAATATCTCTTTCTTTTCATTAATGAATTTTTGGTAAAAAAGAGTCATCGAAACATTTTATTCTAATAATTACCGCAGATTCCAGCAATTTAATTCAAATATCTTCAAATTTCTCAGAAAACGAAAGAAAAATGCTATTTTTGACGTCGATCTCCATCTTCCAGTCTTGTTGGGCCTAAATAGCGGGACTTTCCACAAGTAGTCGGAGATCATTATGTAATAGTTTCCTTTAACTTCATTTTTCCACTGGCTTTTTTCCAGATTCTTTCTTCCTTTATTGGTGCTATCATCTTATTATTAGAAACCTTCAGTTAATAATTAATAAACCACTGAGGCACTTATCTCTAAACTGATGATTACTGCCATATCATTTCTTCATTCATTGATTGTTAATTGATAATTGCTGATAAGCTGATTGTTAATTTGAACCGTATTTACGATTTACGACCTCAAAATAGCCTTTTTGCTTTCGCCATTTGGCAACATGAGATAAAGGACAACTCGAAATTGCTCTCATCAATTCGCTTTCTTAATTTATCCAATTTTAAAATTATTTTCATTCATTAATAATCATTGCTCTATACTGCTGGATCTCTCATTGAAATCAATTTATTTCAGGCGCATATCGAATCATTAGGAATCATTCATCGCGATTTAGCGGCGAGAAATATTCTTGTTGGTCGTTCGAATCAGTTGAAAATCAGTGATTTTGGATTATCACGGCATGGGGTATATGTAAAAACAACAAAAGGAGTTATACCTTTAAGATGGCTATCTATCGAAGCGATACAACGAAATATTTATTCCACTAAAAGTGATGTTTGGGTAAATAGTTTAATTTCGATGTTTCGATATAATTTCAGCTTTTTTACAACCAAATGTATTTAGGTGATAACACGTGAGAAAGCGTGAACTATGAACCTAAGAATCTTGATTACATAAACTAGAAATGGAGTTTGTACCTATGACATCAGCGAGTACAGTATTTCAGGCTTATGGTGTTGTGCTTTGGGAAATCTGTACTCTTGGTGGATTTCCTTATCCAACAATAAGCGATAAAGATATTCTGAAATATTTGCAACTAGGAAAACGTCTCGAAAAACCACCTTCTTGCAGCGAAGATATGTAAGAAAACGATATGTTTCGCGTTTCAAATTTTTTCCGTCGTTTATAGAAGCCTTCAGTTAACTCGTTATTGGCTTATCAGAGTTGCTTGCAAAAGCCTAAGGCCTAAGCTGTATATTGGTGTTTTCGCCCAAATTAAAACCTTCATGATAGGTGTCAAGAGATAAGAAATCGAACCTATAATGATCGCCAAGTTGAAAAAATTTCTGTCTGTCCCAATAGCGAAAGGAATTAGCCCAACCAGGAATGATAAACTCACCTAATCTATGCCAATATATAGGACACGCATTGATATCAGCGAGAAACAGACGTCAATTTGAAAATGCCTTAAAGCGGTAATATAATCCCCTCCTTCCCTTATCTTCTCTTATCATTCCGCAAATTATCTGCACGACCAACTTTACTGAAAATTAGAATAATCATTCTTCAGATATGAACTGATGATGCAATGTTGGGCAGAAAATCCAACAGAACGCCCTTCATTTGCCTATTTATGCGATCATTTAAATGATCTTAATAATCAACAAAGTCTATATGTAGAATTTATTACGAATGAACAGCTTCCTCCACCAGGTTCGTTAAATTCATCAAAGACTGAGAGAATTGAAAGAGAAAAGTGATAAAACTTACCAAAATGGCCTAAAAATTAATTTAACCATGGCTAAAGTCAAAATATTTTAATAAATTACGTTTCGGCAATGATCATTTTCATCTAATTTTTATAATCAATCTTTTTCTTTATCTGCAAATAGATTAAGTTATGGATTCTTAATCTGAGGTAGGTGAAATACTTTTCTTCCTATCATATGTTAACTATTTTTCTTTATCATTTATATATTATTTTATAAATCAAAATATAAATTCATGGATCCCTTCAAGAATGACGAATTCCTATCAGGCTGCGAAAGCTGTTCATGAAGGAAAAAAAAAGAACCTCTGATTTAAATAATTAAAATTACTAGATATGATAAAATATGCGAAAATAAATTCAATGGAACTAAATAATACTGATAAATTATTTAAGATGGCTACTGCATTTTATCAGACAGACCAGCAACGCATGCACAATCATCAATAATGGATGATGATATGGAAAATCATAACGAGATGGGCTGAACCGATATCCGATGCCACAAACAAAAACTACGTCCACTGATGTTGATAATATGCATATTTTTGATTTTTTCGGTCAATGATTAGCAAAATCCAAAATCAGATAACAGCAAGAATAAAAAAAAACATTTGAATATTTAAAAATATTCAAGCATTGCTGGATTTAAAATATGTAATATTAATGTATATATTAAATGTATAATTGCTTCATTTATAAAATGTTTAGAAATAATATTTACTAACAACTAACAATATTCAAGGATGTAAATTTTTTAAGTTATAAGTTAATGCACTAAAAAACAAAGCCATCATTAAATGTATATTTTTGAAAAAGATCATCCATAGTGATAACTTCAGCACCAATAAAATGTTCCTTAACTTCATTCAATTTCGAAATCGGCACAACGATTGCTCTTGAACATTGTTTTTCATTAAATAAAGCGTGGAAATAGGGAACAGCTCGATGTTTTACTTCATCCGACTTCGCGTACCAAATATGATTACAAAGTTCGCTAAAAATTTCTATAAAATATTACCCCAATTAGCCGTTTCTATTGCGCAGCAAATTATTACCACCAAAACTATATTTAATATTTAATAAATAATATAAAATTACAAATAAAAAATACAAAAATAGACGAAAAAATTACCGAACAAAAGAGTCATTTCTACCGTGCAGTAAATTATAAATTCGCTGCCTTGTCGCCTTGAATAATGTATCTTCTTTCTCTATTATTTGACATATCAAGCTTCTTTTGGCGGATTCAAATTTTTCTTCACAAATATCATTTTCTAACGCCAATAACTGTGAAAAATTTTTTGGTTAAGACCACATTTTTTAAATCACAGCTTTAATATTATCATAAAATAAGAAAGAAATTTTTAGCATTGAAAATTTATCTCAAAATAACTCAAAATTAAATAAAAAAAATTCTTGCACAACACAAATATTTGGTTAAAATATTACTGTTGCATTTTTCGCAGCTTCATAAGCCGTGACAATCTGCGAGCTTCGATACAACAGAAAGCGAATTTGACTGTCCAGATTTAAAGTAATTCTCGCATTATATGCAAGACCTTTACTGCGAATTTCACGCCACAGAATACCTTCATCTTGTGATAAATATCCAGCGAACAACAAAACGGACATATATTCGTCCATTCGCCAATTATGATTAAATCCAATCACCTTAAAAACTGAGAAATTTTCTTCAAAAATAAGAGGCAGTAACAAATGAGAAGTGCGAATATTTTTAAAAAATATAGATAAAAAATAAAATGACCTGATACATGAATGACGAATCAATACATCCCATAGCCAACAATTTTTGTTTGGAAAGACTATTCGTATTTTGAAAAATAGCAGGTGTATCCTTAAAGTTAAACCAAAGTATAATTTGATTCACTTTAAATTCATTCAGCCATTTAAGCCAGAAACCACCAAACTTAGCTAATAAATTCCTAAAATTCATTAATATCACGATTGTATGAAATATTTGAAATTACTTGAAATGAAATCTTGCCATCACGGTTGACCGAAATATTATGTATTTGTTGTAAATCTTTCAACTTTTCAGCCTCGTCGAGAAAATTTTCACTACAGTCTATATGTATATTTAATGGTGCATTCAGCAAGCAACTACGAGCTTTTTTGAGTTTTTCAATTATCTGAAAAGTAAAAAAATTAACGAAAATTAATAAAACAATAAATACAAAATATTTTTGAAATATGAAAAGCATAGAGATTATAATAACGCATTTTGTCAACAGTTTTTCTTCATTTTTCTGAAATTATCAGCAATTTTGTATACGGAAAATTTGAGACAAATAAATACCAGTGAATTATCTTCCGAGAAATGATTGAGTACTTCTTTATAAAAGTTGTTGAGAATCAACGGCGAAGTTAATCGATGATTGCTATCTAAAAAATAAATCGATATGATGCAAAAATAAAAATATTATTCAAAAAGAAAATAATAATACAACTAGTAAATATTTTTCATAACCGACTAAACTTTTGTAAAATAACAATGAACTAAAAATCTAAAATCAGTGAGATAACCTTTTTTATAAAATATATTATCGATAAGAGAGTGGCAAACGACATCGCCCTCGAATTTTAATGAATCATTTTCTGCAATCAGAGTTTTTAACAATATTTTGATTCGTTCATCATCAAAAAATAATTCCTTGAAGATTATTTGAACCCACTTTTGCAGATTAATGTGATCTTCTTCTAATGCCTGAAAATTACTGCTGTTTATAATAAGCGAATTTTCTATGAAGAAATGCCAAATTTTTTTCGTTCTTCTTTTTAAAATCTCTACTGGATTGAAAATTGGTTCGAGAAATGTAAAACTAAAAAACTCACCTCCAACATCAGTACCAAATAACGTTTATTATTACTAGAAATCCCATAATCAAATCCGTAATTGCTAAGGTCTTTCTGGCGCCAATTGGTAAGTTCATCATAGGGAATTATCTAAAACAAGAATTAATTTCATCAAGTTAAATCGATGATAATGGGAAAAAATTGAGTTATATTAAAACAACCTTATCATCCACCATAGCCGAACTTGTAAAAACAAGCCGAGTGAAAACCTCAAGCCAGACACGTGTTTCAAACGAAATATCTATAGTATCCCAAATTAAATATAGCTAAAAATAAATTTCGTAAAAAAGAATCCAACTTCTGAAAAAAATGCATATATGAAACAGTAAGGTGATAAAGGAATAAACAAACGAATAAATAAAATACTAACACGGATAAATTTTGAAGAACACTCGTGCAAATAATACATAAAAGGCGTATTTCCAAAAAACGAATGATCACGGAATGTATTTATTCGGAAAAGTTCGAAATTGTCCAAATCATTAACGGTGAAATGAGTAAGCTCCGTACATGTTGGCTCATTTACCTACAAGATTCATTAAACAACCAACTGATAACCTTATTAATTTCATTTATTAATTTCTATGAATATTTGTAAAAAGCAAAATTTAAAAATGTTAAAAACAAGATTTAAAAACAAGAATATCAAAAAAATTAAGAAAATTAATAGATATAACGATTAGATAAGAAAGAAAATAACAAATTACCGAATTTACATAAACTGCTTGCTGTAATTTTTTATCACATTCTAGCAAACCACTTTCTCCAAGATCTTCGCGTTGTTTCTCAATTCGTTTTGTTTCCTCAAAAAATTAAGCCATTAAAAAAATATCTATGGAAAATAAGCATAACTATTCAGAAAAAATTGTGTAAAAAACACAATTTTGTTATATTTTAAAAATTAAGTCAATTATATTTTGCAAAAAATTAAGATAAACCTTTTAAAAATTGAAATTGAATCAAGTTAAAAGTTGAATTTGGTCAAGAAAAAGCATAATTTCAATTTCAATAAAGCATTTTAAAAAACATAAAATTTTCAGATATCAGATGAATGATACCATCGTAACTTTTTTACCACTTTCAATAGTACACTCATCATAGAATTTTGTAATTAATAAACTAAACTACAGTGATTTTTTTTTTAAAGATAAGATTTTTTTAAAAGAGTCCTCATCATTAGTGGTTAAACTCGCTCCGCTGGCTTGTCGCACTGAACAAATATACCAGGGAGTCGATAGAAGCACAGATGAGTCGCCAGCACCACCCGCATTTTTGGAAAGTCTTACTCCTGTGGGGAATAGAACGTCAGTATCGACACTCAGAATTAAGCAAGCCACTGAGCCATTCTATCCCCAAACTACAGAGATCAATTTAAAGCAATGGTTTTTTCCAAAAACAAGCACGATTATTTGAAAATAAAAAATAAATTAAGCAATAAATGAAGTTTCAACTAGCCTTTTCTGCTGCAATATTCGCCTCTTCAATTGAAGGATAACCAATAATACATACACAAGAAGTATTAAGATATCGTTTTACTAGATTTGCCCAGAAATTTGGTGGTTCATTTAAAAGTCTGTAAAGAAAGAAAATTTCACTTAGAAAAATTTGCAGGAAAAAATTTTTGATTTCTGAAATCGAACTTCTTTAAAACGACAGGGGAATTCAATCGAGCATCAAGTTCTTCGCCAGTATTGCCATATAACTGATGAAAAATTAATGAATGAGATACTGTGTCAACGATGCTACTTTCCAGCTGAAATAGACAAACAATACGAGCAATCTAACACAAATAGTATGCTGTTGCTTCTTACTCTATTTTTATCTACTTCTATCTACTTAATTGCTGAATGCAATGATAATACCAGTCGAAATGGATATAGATGGGTTCCAAAAATCTCAAAAACTTCACTTTCAATTATTTCCTCAAAAACTAAAAATCAGAACTATTATCATTGAGAGAAGCAATATATGAAACTCAAGCAATTCGAATTTTACTAAAAAAAATTGATAAAGGAATAACCTGCGAAATACAATCACGAATATTGTCATTGATAATAACTTTCATTCGCTCCATATTAAAATTATTGCCATCACAATGTTCAACGATTGTTTTCGAAAATAACCTGCAATTACGAGTTATTTATAAAATGATTATAAATTAACAATGCCAACAAAAGTAGCAGAATGAACGAATACCTATCTTTAATGAGAGGTAATTTTGCAATGGGCACATTACCGAACTGAAGTAATAGCTCCGACTGAGGTCTTTCTACAAAACTGAAATCTACAGTGCCAGCAAACGAATCAGTAAGTTGGATAAAATCCCTCTCCAATGGAGAAGCGACAGTACTGCCCAAATATTCGATTAAATTATCCAGTGCAGATGCTCTATACAAATCCTTCAATGATCACATGAAACAGCGTTGAATTTCCAAAAATATTGAAGAATTTTTTTGATAATATATAAAACTTACGATTTCATCTGCAATAAACCATGATATTTGAACTGTTCCATTATCTTCATCATCTGAAGGATATTTGATAACTGCTTCACGATTTCCATCAATTGGCGGATATTTGTTTTGAAAGGGTTTAGAAAATGTATTGGGAATATGTTGCATCATTTCACTTTCTAAAATAAAAATTCAAGCGTGATAAACGATAAGAAATTTGAGATAAGAAAATTAATTTAATTCAGCGAAAAAAAAAACTTACCAACATTTGATAAAGCTTTCAGAATTGCAGAACTATCAACAATACCGCAAATAATGATTAATAAATTGTTTAGATGGTAGAAATGTTTATGAAACTGTCGCACCTTTTCAATTGTGCAAAAACGAAGATTTTCCAAACGACCCCCAGTTTCCACTCGATATGGGCATCCTAAATAAATAAACTATTACGAACAAATTTTAAAAATAAATAATAGAATTACAATATATTACTGTTATCTCAACTATTCAGAAGAAAAGAATGTGAAATAGTCGAATCACCTTCCGGATACATCAGTTCTCGACGTTTTCGATCAATTATAGACGTAAAATCCGATTCTACGTCTTGCATTTCACAATAAACTACTCCACCATTATGACCGTCACCATTTATATGATGTACTTCAGTGAGAAATTGAGAATCCTATCGAATAAACAAAATTTAAAAATTTTAAACTTTAAAAAATTTTCCTTAAATATATCAACAGTCTTCGAATTTAGTTAGCTTCATTGATTATCATAATGAAATCATTTTATCAATGATAATTTGAGAATATATCTTTGGTCACATGAAATTCGTTCTTAATGACTAAATAAAAAGACTATCAGGAGAGAGGAATCAACATTTAATTGCACCTAAGACCATACACGAATCAACCAACCATTCTGCATGTTTCTGAATTTTTATTATTCATTTCACCTTTCCTAAACTGAATTTTAAAAAAAAACTGAGGTTCGCATAGTGATGTATCATATTATTTCTTATATTTCATTGTGTTCCATTATGTGCAGTTGAATAGTGAAAAATCTCCTCAAAATGCTACTTGAATTACCATCTGAAGAATATCTGCGATACATTCTAAAAATCTGCTAAACAGCAACAATGAAGAAATAATCAAGAAGCGCTGAATATGAATGGATGCACCAGCGACAATATTTTAGAAGTAGCGATTTCAACAATACTAACAATATTACTTGAAAACTTAAAAAAATTGATATAAAAACTTTCTACGCTCCACAGCTAAAGTTGATCGAAAACACTGGATGATAGCTGAAAAAAAATAGATTATGTAAAGGAACAATTCCGTTATCTCACATAAGCCTCTTGAATAATGTAAACGTTTCAACAATCTTTAACAGTGCTTCACTTTTTTTCTGGAAGAAAAATGACTTTTGGAAAGACTTTTGGTCTTCAGCAATGAAAAGTGGGCACCATCTGAAGAGTACCTGCGACATTACACACTCTATGAACCTGTTAAAATAGCAATAATGAGTAAATATATCAACCCAATCGTAAATGCTAATGGCTTTATTATCAGCAGAAATATAGGCAATAATCTTTAAAATTCACAGCTTCAGAATTTAGAATTCATGGCACAATTTATTTATCGTATTTTTGGTGAGAATATAATTACCAGCTAAAAGCCTATCACATTTTCTGATATTCACTGCAAATTTGTCTCATTCGTCTTTAAGAACAAATTTCATCGCAAGTGACTGTAACATTTAATATAAAAGGAATGTACGCTCTGAAAAATACTTGTCGAAAAATCAATGAGACTAGCTCGACTTCAGCTAACTTATAGCATTCATACTAACTCTTCTGATTTTCTTTTGTTCAGTTTCAGTTCTTATTGATTATTTACGATTTTATAAAATTTTTCTTTTAAAGATGAAATGTGAAAGGTATTTGGAATCATCTAAGGACGTAAAATTTGACAAAAAAAATTAATTGGTTTTTAGATGGGAAAATGTTTTAGAAAATGATCGTAGATATGTGATTCATCATATTTTTGGCAAAAATACGACGCTAATAATGCATTGAAATAATAAATAACAAATTCAATATCAAATTCAATATACCAATATAATGATCTGTGATAACAACGTTATCAGCGAAAAATATCTAAACGTACCGTTAACGTTGGCGATAAAATATAACGCATATATGTAGGAAAAGCTTTCAGGAATCCTTTATTTCCCACCTTAAAAACTTTTTCTAAAAAAGTTAAAACGAACATGCAAAAAAAGCACACAAGAAAATTTAGCCAAACAGAAATAAACTGAAATTATTACTTTAGAAAAAAATTAACAATTATTACCACAGATAATAAAATAATTATGCAAATAATTTAATGCAAAATGTGAATTTAATCTTTATGGCTAATTTAAAAAATAAAACTAACCGTGGATAAAGTATAAGCCGTATGATCTTGATCAGTCCATGCATTGGATCCAGCAGCCAAACAACGATTGGCTAGTAAATCAAAACTGTAAGGATGATGGTGACAACCAGTAAAAACAAGATGTTCAAGTGTATGAGGTAATCCATCGTTTGTATTTGTTTCTGTCACTGAAAAACAAAATATCAAATAAAATTATACAAAAAAATTATTGAAAAAACAAAATTATAATACTAATAAAATAATTGAAAAACCAAGAGAAATAATTCCATGAACAATGGGACCCGGAACATCTGCAAAAGCCACATTCAATTTCGAACGATTTGATGCATAAATTTTTAAGGGAATTTCATCAAAAATTTTTATCTCGTTTATTATTTTCCATAAATCATCTGAAAAAAAAGAAGTTAAAAATTTTCAAGAAAAAAAACCAAAAAATTCTCAAATAATATGTAATTTAAACGATGATATTTAAATTGTTCCAAAAAATTGAATTAAATTTGAAAATATAAAATTAAATTTAATTAATTTAGACCGAATTCTTCAAGAAAATCCTTCAAAATAATTTAATTAATTTTCAATTAATTTATAAAATAATAATTCAAATTTAATAATTCAGATAAAGTTTTATTAAAATCGGTGAAAAGAAATTTATCGAATTCATCGAAAGAAGTAAAAAAAGTAAAAGAAGTAAAAACTAGTAAAATTCTCTTTGACAGCAATTATACTCATTTTATGGCAAATAAGAGAAGAATAGTAAAATTGCGACTCATTTTGAAACGATTCGAAGATGTAATTCGCTATAAACTCAAAGCAAACTCCTTATCTGTTAATTAAATCATATATCTAATCAGAAACTTACGATTGGAACCAAAATTTTGTCGATGAATTGCCGATGCTGCGAAACAATTTGCTGAACGCTGCATTATTTGTAATCGTAAAGCAATTGTACTTGTAATACGCTTTAAGAGCATAAAAAAATTTCCTGTTTATAGAAACATTCCGATTCTTTCAACACCAATGATAAATAAAATTCACCTAAAAAATTATATAATTTACAATTTTATTAATAATTTCGCTAAATTTTATATATTCTCTAAAGAAATTATTCCACAAACTTCGCAACCTATTTCCAAAGATTCCTTATATTTATAGACAAAAAACTTTGCCATATGATTAGAGCAAATCAATTGTGCATCCAACCCGAAGTATCCTGACAACTACTCTGACATCAAGAATCAACCTATTATAACCTATTATACATTTTAGGGAAAATCTTCACCCTTTTTCTGTTGACATTGAAAATTACAGTATTGTAATAAAAGATGGTATAGTGCACCCTAACCAAGATGAATTTAGACCAGCGTAGATATTCATGCTAAGAAGGTTATTGGAACGCTGTTTGTTTGTTTCAAAATACACATCATTACCTCTTCAAATAGTTCTTAATTGTACTCGTTAGGATGTTTTAGCTGTCTATAAGGATTAAAACGTTTCCAAGGTGTTCGATCTGACGCCATCGTCTAAGTCCATATATCACTGGGCTTCCTATACGTTCAAAATCTTTCCTGACTGTATAAGTCCAGGCTTTGATTGGCCATCCTCGCTTTTGACGATATCTATCACATTGTTTAACGAAATATGGATCAATTTTTATGTTGAGCGACGAAGAACATGCCTTAACCAATGAAGGCCACTATATATATTATTATATTATTAATGAAGATGGTAACTGAAGAAGACGAATGGAATCATGCGCAATTTTATTGGCACAGTGAATGAAATGTATATCAGATGTAAATGTATAAATGTATAATAGATATGAGTGGAGTGAATACACATATCTTAATATCCTTTAATCTCATCGACCATATCTCCATATGATCGATAGAATTGCTATATGGACATCGACTTTTCGACTTTTTACGGTGTGTTTATGATGACGACTCCATAAAGGCTCCGTCAAGAGGAGTGACGAATTACGATTGTAATTTCGTCTTTTGACTGGCCATTTGGGATTAGAGTGGAACTAAAGTATTTAATTAAATCGAGCATTTTTTCAACCGGTAACGAATTTGTAAAAATAGATATATTATCAGCTTCTTGTATATAAGACGAAAAAACTTCGTTTTATTTGCATTGATTCTGAATTCCATTCTCGCTGGAGTTGTGGGTTATTTAGCATTTCCTCATAGCTATCAACAAAAAAGACTATATCATTAACGTATTCAAGATCTATAGTACTGTGCTCTGGACCTGCACACCATGCCGACAAGCGATGTCCATTATCCAGCTTATTACATAGAATGCTGGAAAGGACGCAGCCTTGACGGATACCAGTTCTTATTTCGAAAATGTTTGCCAGCTCCCTACATACACAGATTTCTCCCAACGTATGCTGATAAAATGCCTTTATCAGTCGAATGATCTAAAATAACTGCGAAGTCGACGAGATACATAACGAGCCTATCATCACTTTTTTAAATAATTTCATAGTTGCCTTCGATTTAGTTGATAGTGCGACTTATAATAATGGAATAAATCCTTTCGAAATAAAATTTATGTTATTTCCTCTACAATATTCCGTAATAGAATAAGAGAATTCAAGAAACGATACATCAATCCAGAACAGCTTAGATCTTAGAAAAATATTAGACCTTGGAAATTTTGATGCATTTCTTTCTGTACAGCGATAAGGAGCAAATCTATGTCGTCTATGTCGCCTACAGTAGTGAAAATAATGATCAGCGATCAAACGAGAAGGTAAGAAAATACAATACCTATTTTTATAAACCCACAATTGCTTGATGAAGAATCGTATTTCAAACATTTACATCCAATCATATACCAAATGACCAAGAGAAATATGAAATTCAAACCCTGACAGTCGCAACGAAAAATGCTATCTTCTCTCTCGCGAACCAACCTAGAAATTTCGAAGAAGCTTCGCATTTAACCGACAGTAGTGTATCGACAATAACAAATTCTGCTCAATGAAAATAAGATGAAAGACCTATAAATCAGATGCTGATAAAATACATATTTTCATTAAAATATCACGGGCTGGGAAACGCCAGATTTTAAATATCTTTAGTCCACTCTAAGTAGTACCAAAGCAACAAGCTAAAGACAAAGTTGCAACCTGGATAATCGCAGAAATGATAAGGCTTGATAGCTCTTTCGCCTAATGAACTTATGCTATCACCATCAAAACGAAATGTTCGTATTTACAGCAGCAGTACATGATTCTATGATATAGGAGATCTACTTATATGTCTTTGTCAGCTATGTTGGACATACTCTCGTCATCCTGCTCAGGAACTGATAAAAACCTAGCTGCCTGCTAAATCTCTCCCTATGATGAATGGCATCAAAGGCAAGAAGAATCAATTAAGACATGGAGTAGTGATAGTGATACATATATATCAGGATAACCAGGAAAGATTCTAGCTCCTCACCATTACAGGTTAAACTCATTCCACTGGCTTGTCGCATTAGATATCAGGGAGTCCACTGGCGATAGAGACACAGATGAGCAGCTAGCAACAACACCCGGATTTTTTGAGAGGTTTACTCTTAGGTTATAGATGGATATATTGGTTTAGACAATGGACGAAGGAATAGCTCCCGTTAACGACAGTATCGGATCGAACAACTTGTAAATACCTTGCTCATGTAACCAACAGAGCTAGCGTAATGTACATACTTTTCACAGCTATATGCCCTGCTATAATCAATGGAATCAGGGAATTTAACTAAGAAATTGCACCATGTAGACACAACCTTATATAATCGCATCCACCTCGGCACGAACATCGTTTCCATTAATGAAATTGCAATGCAATGTCGCTGGTTAGGCTACGCTCTTCGCTGACCTTATGAGAAATGATATCTCGCAATATATCAACTTTATAAAGGATGTAGAACATGGCGGATTGGCCAGAACTGCATTGATATGATCAGGATTCAAACTTATAGATGGATCAACAATGTATGGGCTTAGACAATGGAAGTACAATGGAAGTACAAGTACAGGTCCAAACCTCCGTCGCAAAAAGAGTTGGATCATTAAACATTTGTGCTGCACTGCCGCTTGACCTGTCTATTTAGGTATGGTACTATATAGAGAGGCATTCTGAAATACCTCACTATCGCTATAGCAACTTGCACAAGTACCAACTGTAAATGCAGAAGAAGAGAGGAGGAGGAATTTCCTACGGGTAGGCGATATCTGTATAGATGATTACCGCCTGGCTTCCAATATCCATAAGCGTTTTGAGGTTCCATACGAGTGGGACCTACTCTTTCCGAGAAAAGTACCACGCGTTCCCCTTAGACCATTCAAATGAATTTAAGAAATCAACGACCAACAAACACAGACGATAACAACGACGAAAAATACGATAATAAAATGGAAAACATCGTCTGAATATTGGCCATACTAAAATTCGGCCTCGGCTCATCGTCAATTAATTTTACGAAGTTTGATTTGAAAAAAGTTTGGCAAGTTGTGGTGAATATTGGTTCTCTGGTGGTGCAATAGCGATAATTTGTCTTTTTTTCTGGGAAACATAATTGTTAAATATTTTAAAATATTTAATTTATTGTAATTTATTGTAATTATTTTAAAATAAAAAAGTTATTCGACTATTATTATGGTTATTTTTATTTGTAAAATTATTTTTTTATTAATTTTTAATTTGAATTTAATAAATGGAAATTTGGAAAATCATTTCGATAAAAATCATATTGAACACGTCGAGAAGAATATTTTTCAACGCAATAATAATTCAAATGAGAATAAATATTTTTACGAAATGGACGAATCGAAAATGTGTTAGTTTTTTTTATTTTCCTTTTTTTCGCTTATTTACCAACTTTTTTGTTTGTTTGTTTTTACAAATAAATCGTTTGTTTACTTATTTATTTATTTGTTTATTTTTCTCAATTAAATAAAATTAAAATAGAAATATAAAATATACAGTAAAAAAATAAAAGCAGCCCGAAATGCTCTTTGTTTGTTATTTATTTTTAATTTGCGATCTCATAGTGCTTGTCTTTTTTTATTAGTATTAAAAGCTCAGTACAGCTCAACGGCTGGTTCGAAAGCTCATGGTAGATCTATACTTTCGCTATGTAAATTTTGGTATAACGACGATATTCACAAGCAACTCATAGTGGCTTTTGCTTCCATTGTTGCCTGTGGTACCAGCCCAGGCTAAACGTGGTGGATCGGCATCGGCTGAACTCGAGACGAGCGACCATTCTCGATTTTTATATTGTCGAAAACTTTTAATTTGTATAGAAATTTTTATTTTTTGAAAATATTTCAAATAATATTTTTATCAATTTTTTTTATTTTTAAGATAAAACGTTATTAAAAGTGAAAAGAAAAGAACAAGTAAATGCGATAAAGTCGATAATCGCGTTGAGTAATGGAAAAAAGCAAAAGAAACTCATCGATGATTTAATCAAAAATATTGAAAAAGTCTGTTGTTTTTTTATTATAAAAAAATTTTATAATAAAAAGTGATACTGAGTGATAAATTATTCGATAAATTACTTGAGGAATTAGTCTGAGCTCTTTTCATTTATTGTATTTTAAAACTTGTAAATCTGTGTTTCAAAGCGAAATTCAAATAGGTCCATTGTCCATATAAATTTCCTACAACATGTAATTTGTGAGACCAGGATAATTAGAAATAGTAAATTCTACTATTGGAGAAGAGAAAGAAAAAGGAATAGCAGTAGGATAGCAGTAATGAATTGCTTGTGAATATCGTCGTTATACCAAAATTTACATAAAACTTCTTAACCATATTTCTAAAATTTCCTAAACTTACTATTTTTTTAAACATTTTTTCGTTATCATTTTTTGATTAAATTTTGAAACGTTTTTATACTGCTTGATGAAAACGTTAACCATTTTTCATGAAGATGAAAACATTAATCATTTTTCACGAATTCCATTAAAAAATTTTTAAAATTAATGTCGAGAAACGGCGAAAGTATAGATCTACCATGAGCTTTCGAACCAGCCGTTGAGCTGTATTGAGCTTTTAACACTAATAAAAAAAGACAAGCAATGGTATAGGAACCAGTACAGAAAAAAGTTTTGTCGCTGAATGATTGAATGGAACCAAATAAAACGTTTTGCGGATGAGGCCAACAAGTGGTTTTGCTTTCGCTGTTTCACGCCAGTTAAAGATCATTTTTATATTTAAGAAATTATATTTTACAGGTAATTACTGGAGCGAAATTGTTGATCGAAAGTAAACAATTTCATTCATTTGATCCATTTCCAAGCAATAATTTATTAAGAGAAGCGCTTGCAAATGTCATTGAAAATACGGCTTTTTTTAGCGAAATTGTTTTACGATTTCCATCTTTCATTGGAAAAAGGTTCTTTTTTTGTGGAATATCAGTGTTTAGCTTATTATTTTACTTTTTATTCGGAAAATTGAAATAATTTGCCTAAATTTATAGTTAACTATTAATGGTTTATTAAGATGATTATCAATGTGGTTTTTCTGTAGAGTCAATTAGTATTTTTTTAAAATCGTATGGAATAAATATTTTAGGTTTTCAAGTGATTCGAACTGGAATGCGATAGTGAATTGGGCCTATAATTTTAGCATGGGAACGAATTTGTATGATGATTCTGGATCTAAATTATTAAATTTAGCTGCGCAACAATTAAATATAATTCCGAGGTGAGGATTTTTCGTTTTTTTTAAAGTTTTTTCGAGTTTTAATTCTTTTTTTACTTTAATAATTTTAAATTCAAATGAACAAATGAAATACAAATCTCCTTAATCCTAAGCCAAAGCCAAATGTTTGAACGATTTTCTAGATTTATTTGAGTTCCAAGTTATTATATTACTGATTATAAGCTTTAGATTTAACCGAATTCTGAATCACATGGTTCGCATTTATGGTCATTTGTGCATTTAAGCCCGAATCTAATATATGGCACTTTTTAAATTTCTTTCATAATGTTAGGATCTGAAACAGCCGTTTTATGTCTAGAAGAAAAAATTTGTCAAAAAAATAATCTTTGATTTAGATAGATTTTAGCGAGATTTATAGATTTTAGATAGATTTAAATTTCGAAAGCACATTTGTCCTTTCGTTTTGTTCAATTCAATTTCTTTATTTTCTGTTTATTCTGTTAAATATTATTATATTATAACAGGAATTGTAGGGAGGAAAATTTTTATAACCCATATGACAAAAGGAATATAAAAGAAGAAATGGAGTTTGAAGCAGTACGAAGAATGAACGAAGCAAAAGAACGAAAATTGCAGGAAAAGAAATTGGAAAGAAAAAGGAAAAAGAAAAATGTACCTTCATTAACGAAGAGCGAATTATGAACAGATTTTTCTTTTAGCTGTGATTTGTTATTTGTTTTTTTCCATTTTTTTGGTTTAATATTCATCATTTATAATTCTTCATCTTTTAAATTTTTTGCAGCTTTTATGGTTTGACACCTTTAATTGTTAAACGATTTTAAGGATTATGCGTGATAATTTTTAGGAAAGCATTTTCTTTTTTTCTGCAATTACTTTTCCATTTATCACTGATATCACTTATGCATTTATATCGATTCATTCGCATTTCATTATAGAAATTCTTAAAGCTCAAAAAGCTGCAAAATTAAAAAGATGAGGGAGTACCATACAAAGCGCCTACAGTATATGCAATTCTTTTTATTTTTGTTTCGATTTATTTGCTAATTATTTTTTCAAAACAAATTTTAATATTTTTAAGAATTTAAAAAGCAATAGATAAGAAATTGTTTAAATTGTTTCATTTGGATGTTTGAAAAATTTTAAAATTTCCATTGGATTTTTTCGTGCATTTATTTGATTTTAAATAATTTCATCACTTAAATTTTTTTGTAATAATTTTTAAATTTATTAATCCTTTTAAAATCTCCACCAAATCTCTCTTAGTGAAACAAAATAATCATTATTTTCTACACTGTCTACATATTCTGTTTTATTTTTATGATTCAATAAACAAATAGTCATTTTTTACTTAATTTTTCTTTTGAATAAATTACCGAAAAATTGACGATTTTTATTTTTCTAGTTGTTTTTTTTTTATTTCGACACATAAACTATTTCTTAAGAATATGAAAAAAGCTTTAAATCAAATTGTTGTTACTTCATTTCCAGTAAAAAATAACTAAAATATGTTTTAGCTGGGGAATCATTTTGGAAAGCTTTTTTCTATATAAATGGCTGAATTCCCTGATTTTGGTCAACATTGTTCGCTTTCTTCGTGCCATCAACTCGGTTTGTTTTCATTTTTCTTGTATCGTCGAAAAATGTATTTTTGTATAAATAAATAAATACTAAGGAAGAGTGACAATTGTGGAGAAAGGAAGGCGTACGATCAAAGTGATATAAAATGGGTTAAAAGTGATAAATTCGGTTCGTAAAATAATTTGTGATGATTTATGCAGTTGCAGATTTCACACCATTTCTATGCGACAATTGCCAACGCTATTTTTGGTGATTTTTGCTTGCAAATGATAAATAATTTTTTAATAATAAAAATAATGTTGAGTAAAATCCTTGAAAAATCTTTAAATATATTTTCTTTTAGAATCGTTTAAATGGATTCGGAGTGAAAGTAGGATCTTCGAATTACCTTTTAAATGAATTATTATTTGTTGGTAAAGTAGAATATGAGAAATAGTAGGTACCAATCACCTATCACATGTGAAAGAAACAGACCCATGAATCGGAGTAGCTTAACGTTTTACAGCAACTCAGCTCGGGTACTGTGGGAAAGATATATCTCCAAGTAAACTATACAGAACGATTCATATCCATGCGATTTCATTTTTATATATTTGCCTAAATACCTTATATCTAAATATTTTAAGAAAAAAATTATTTCTTAATTCATCGATTGTCCATCCAAAGTAGATTGTAGTTTATTTAGCTTTTTTTTCATGCATATAGGACGTTATCCTTAAATAGAAATAAGGATTTTGCATAGTTTTAGAGCCACCATGGTAATGACTCGATTACTGAAGAGTTTCAAAAGAGGTCGGAGTGAATAGGAATAAGAATTTTGGAATTTGAAAACCGTTGAAATAAATAAAATTAAGATTATCTAAGGTTAATTTTACGTGGAATAAGCAGGTACCAGTGCTACACAAATTTTAGAGGAACTTTTCAGAGCGATTTAATGCTGCATTAATCTTACATATTTTTCAAGTCAAGCGAGTTCCACTGTCCTATTGCAATATGTTTTTTTGAGAATTTTATTTTTCATATTTTAATTGCCGCATATTTAACAATTTTCCACAAATTTCATATATATATATATATATTTAAACTTTCAATATTCAAATATTTAAACTTAGATGTGTTTTTTATTAAAATTTTTCCACGGTTACTTTTCATTTTTGCTAAATTTTAGTGGTTTGCATCGTTTTGCTCATGGAACTGTATGCAGTTTGGCTGACGATAAGAAGACAGCGAACTCCAGTGCTATCCAGTCATATTTATGCTCCGCAGATGGATGCTTCACTAGGGAATATGTTCGTATTATTTGTTCCAAATGCGGGCATAATTTTTGCCTCAAGTATCCATTTTCTTGATTTTTCATGAAAATTTTGTGTTGTGTTTCTATGGACATATAAAAGTGGATATATTTGTGTATTTGTGTATTTAAAATGTTGGTCTTAGATTTTTGAGTTTTTAAAATCTGGTTTTTATAGCTTTTCTTCCATTCACTCTTAATATTCTTACTTTTTTATTTGATCCTTCAGGCATCGACATCGCGAAGATCATAAATGTTTATGCAGTGAAAATAATAAAATATTGTCTGAACTTGATACTACGAAAAATCCTGGAAAGTTATTGGTCTCATCCAGTGATAGCCAAACGAATAGTTCAGAGCATAAAACAAATGATGTAAAAAAAGTACAAATTTTTAATGATTATTTCTGTAATGAAATCATAATGCAGTCTTTGATAATTCAAAAATCGTCAGTTATCTCTCATTTTTATTGATAATTGTCATTTATTGGATATTTCGATTTAGTTTTTTGCTAGTTAGTATTTGGTACTTTTTAGAATATTTTTTGCTTTTTGAATTCAGTTTTTCTAATTTTTTTCTATTCATATTGTAGAATCTTGGTGAAATTCATAATAAAAGAGCCGATATGATTGCAATTATGCGATTAAAATCAAAGTTGAAATCAGAGGTCATTTCATGAAATCATTTCTATTTACAGTTAAATATCAGTTCCAACCACTCGATGGCATTTTTTTTTTATTTTATATTATTATTGGGAGAGTTTTATTTTTTATTTGGCATTTTAATTTTTTGGGTGTTCAAATTCTGCAATTCTTTTTCGTACTATAAATTAATCCATTTATATTATTGGAAGAATTTTGTCTATGAAAATTTCAAGTTTGAAGCCTTTATCAGATTCCGCTAATTTTTTTACTGAAAATAAAATGATCCGGTCTCAAAAAAAAGAGGCGAGATTTGAGCATGAAATTTTTTTAGGTTCCAAATTCAGATCGAATATTTCTTTTCCTTATACAGGACTCAAGACGAGAACCTGTAATGGTTTCTAAGGTGAAAAATTTTTCTTTTTTTTTCTGGATAATTGTTTTTAAATTTATAGATGAATTTATATCATTGAAACATTGGAACTTAATTTTTGCGTATTTATGATTAAATTATTTGCATACAATTGTAAAGTTTATAAATTGCATTACAAAATTTTTTTTTATAGAAATGGTCGATCGGTCGATGTGTTTATGAAATCGCTAAATATTTTGGTATACAAAATAATAATGGAAAATTCGATGCTAAAGTTAGATTTATTTATTTTTCATCATTTTAAATTTCCTCTGGGTATTGATCCAAAATTCCTCAAAATTTTTGCATATAATTTTTCATCATTGTTAAGCATATTAACATGAATAAAGTTAAAAAGTGTTATCTCCATCTCTCAGTTAATTTTTCATATCGATGATTTTTTCAAAGGCTGGTAATAATGATAAGGCTGATTGTTCAGATACTTCGAATGTATTCGGCGTCAGATCGACAAGTACCTCTTCCGATGACGGATGAAGCGCAGAAACATTTAAATTGCTCTGAAGATATTATTCTTCGAAGAGATGATTAAATTTATGGGTTTTGCTTTATTTAAATTTAAAATGATTTTAATTATGATTTTTTTTGTTGACATTATATTCAGCGAAATATACGACCATCTTTGATAATTTTCATTATCATTGAATTATATATTATTAAATTATCAAATTATAAAAATTATTTAACTACTTTGGTATGAACAGATTTAATTGCAGTTTTTGGTTCAATTATTATTGACATTCATATAAGAAATATTATTATGCTTTCAATTTATAACTTTTTTTTTCATCTTCTAAATGACTGATGAAACATTTATTGATAAAATAACTGATGATTGATAAAATTTTTCGATAAATGTTGCAAAAATGTAAACATTCATTCATATTTTACTAATTTTTTTTTTGAAAACGAATAAAAATAACTTTATGAAAAGAAGTAGTAAAAACTGATCTAAAGATTTTCATTGAACAATTCATAAAAATAGAAATTGCTGACAATCAGTAGCTATTATAATTATAATTATAGTGATAATTAAAACAAATTTCACTAGTTTCTATAGTGGAATGTGGGGACTGTAGGTTGAACTGAGGGGAAAGTAGGTTCCAACCTTGGACGAGAGTGGTCTATTTCTGCCTTTGCGCGCAAATAGTCTGTTGAAAGTGTCCTTCACTCCGGTACTTTATTAAATACAGCCAATTAAACGAGAGGGTAAAATATGAAGATGATTAAGAATTAGTTGACCATGATTTAATGATTTAATTTAGTGATAAATGATAATCAAAATTGGTGATAGTTTTAATTTTTCTTGAGGACGATGTTTTATAAATGGAGAACAACGGTTTCGATGTTGCAACGAAGTCGGTCTATCGGTGGAATATCGACGAATTCAGCTAAAATCTTGAGTAAACCAAGTCTCGATGAAGTGATTAAAAAATATAACGAGGCTAAAAAAACTGCAACCACGACGAAGGACGTCAAAGAGGACGGTTGGGCCGAGTAAGAAATTTTATTAAGATTATATTTTGAATTTGAACAGAGCATGCAAGAATTGGAATTTGGAATAAAAATTTTCATTTCAGTGCTCCAACGATTTATTGCGATGGTAGTTGTATTTGGACGGAACGAAAAGGTGGAATTGGAATTTTTTGGTCGCCATTGGATAGTCGTAACGCTCATCTGAAACTTACTGGTGATAAAATAACAAGTATAAGAGCAGAGCTAATTTCCGTTTCTTTGAGTCTTGCACAGGTACTACTTTTTCCACTTTTTATTCAACTGTTTATTAAATGGAATTGAAAGAAATTGAATATTTTCGAAAATCTAAAATCTAAATTGAGGCGATAAACCTCGGTTTCAAGCGAATAATCGTGAAAACCGATTCTGTATTTGTGGCGAATTCTGTAAATTTATGGATTCCTCAATGGCGTCAAAATGGATGGAAAAAAAATAATGGAAAAACTATAAGCAATATTGATGATATTATGAAACTTAGTAATTTACTTAATGCTATTGAAGTAAGTATTTTGAATATTTCTGTATATATATGAATTTTTTCTATT
The DNA here is from genome assembly GCA_900625125.1 of Dracunculus medinensis. Taxonomy (NCBI): domain Eukaryota; kingdom Metazoa; phylum Nematoda; class Chromadorea; order Rhabditida; family Dracunculidae; genus Dracunculus; species Dracunculus medinensis. Next base: position 561,239 of record UYYG01001151.1, on the reverse strand, counting down.
CACCAGTGCTAGTTGGCTTCGCTCAGCTGAGTTAGACAAATATGCCAGGGAGTCCCTTGGCGACAAAAATATAGATGAGTCGCCAATATCACGTAGATTTTTTGACGCGTTTGCTCCTATTGGCAGCAAATTCAGCATCTCTACAAATATGCCAGAATTGAACAATCCACTGAACCATTCTTCTCCCTTACGTATATGTACATTATCTCATTTCATTAAAATAAGGAATTCGCATTCTTATAGAAAATCTCCTAATAATAAAATTACTATGCCTAAAAGTACGATACTGATAGGCCTTTAGACCTGCAGTGCCTTAGATCAACGCCTTATCTTTCGCATACCTTCGAATCCATAGGTCCATAAATAAGGCCATAGAACTCGTGTCACTGTTATACTTCTGACCCTCTTTTGTTGCTACAATTAAAGAAAGTTAACATACCATTGAGCAGTTTAAAGTTATTAATTTTTTCGTTACCTTTTATAATTACAATTGTTGGGTTTCTGAGATTATAGACGCGATTAATACACATATATCGAAATAATACATATCGAAAAGAAGATGAGTGGGAATCTAACTGGAATGAATTAACTGAAGCTCAACGTGATCTCTGTGGTAATTTCCATGCAAATCAACTTGCACAAAAAGGTATAAATAATCCGATGATGAACGACGTTGAATTTGAATATTTTTTAAAATAATATAAAATAAAATTCTTAAAATATAAACTTTATTTAAAAGCATTTCATAAAAAAATAGTACAAATATTATAAACGTAAATTTAAAAATAAAAAGATAGAAGCTGAAAATAATTCATATCCTATAATTGTTCCATAAACGAGCGTTTCAAACGAGCGTTACGGATATCCAATAGCGACGAAAAAATTGTCCACATTACAAAACGTGCCTTAACGCACCTCTATGAGACAATAATGGAATTTTTAATTTCATGAATAAAAAAAAAAATAAATAAACCACAAATGAAAGAAATATAAGCTAATGCTTTTGATTTACAAATAAGTACCTTAATTGACATTGCAATTCAAAACATTTATTTCTATTGCTAAGCGATTTCTTGGTAAAAATATAATGAAATCTCATTGATCAAGCGATGGAGCACTCCCTTACTTATCCTCTTTAACAACTCTCGAGTACCATAACCATGAACTTCTTTAAGTGACCTTATTCTTCCAAGTACCATTAATGAAAAAGAATATTTAAAAATGAAAATACTCTATTTTTCAATGTAATCAGGAGAAAGTGCGTCCATAAATTGATCCAATTTCTGTTCAAGTATGGGAATAATTTCTTTATCAACGAAAATATGCGTTTCATCGAGTTCTTTAACAACGAATTTTGTTGAAAGTGCTCGCGATTCGTCTAAATGTGCTAAAAGTTGTCGCATTGCTGGATCGCATTTTATTAATACACCACGTTTTACGTTTACCATTTCTAGAAAAAATAAAAAATAAAAAATTATTTAAAATAATATTAAAAAATTAAAATTAAAAAAAATCTAAAAAAGAACATAGAAAACAATTAAAATTAATAAAGAATGAAAAAACCTAAAAAATTTATTAGATTTTGCGATTTATTGAATTGACCTAAAGACCTGGTGACCTAATGAACCAATGAATGCGCAACGATATTAATCAGGAAATCCTGAAAAAAATTAAGTCGTAAACTCGTTTATAATACAAATCCATCAGCACATTCCTTTTCCTCACTTCCTCACCCTTCTTCTTAGCATTCCTCCCCCCGTCCTCCTCTCTTCTTCCTTCTCCCACTCCTTACTCACCAGTCAGACTAAACTCAACACAACACAATCACACCACTCCTTATAGGCGCGTTTGCATTTGGGGTAAAAATGTCCGCAGCCGAATTTCAACAGGCTATCTGGCCTTTTGCCAATTGGACTAAAATTACAAATTGATGCCACTAAAATTTGTGTTAAACGAACGTGTTGACGAAGCGTTGCGTTAACTTTTTTGGTGGCGGCCGAGGGGAATAGCTTTGGTAAATTTTTTTCAGTGTTTTTAGCGAATTTATTGAATGATATGGTGGAAGAGGAAGAAAGCGAGGCGAAGAGGAAGAGGAATAGGAAAGGAGGAGGAAGGGAAATGAAGGAGAAGGGAGGTGAAATAGGGAGTAGAAGAAGGCAATAGTCGAAAGGAGGAGGAGGAAGGGAAATGAAGAAGAGGAGAGGTGAAGTAGGGAAGAAGGGAATAGACGAAAGGAGGAGGAGAAAAAGAATAAGGAGGGCGAGGAAGAGGAGGAGAATAGAGGAAATATATATGTTTTGCACAAATAATTCGTATGCGGCATGTGTGCAACGTGGAAGTATGATGTGAGTATGCTAGGTCAGCCTGGGTTCAGTGCGAATCAGTCCTATGTCTTACATTTCTCTAAGATTTTTTCTATGTCCGCAGCTTGTGGTCTCAACCTCCAGGATTAGGGTCTGCAGCATATCCTTCCCAATACTCAGAATTTTGAAGCAGAAAAACGCAAGTGGTTGCAAAGTATAGGAAAATGCGCATTCGCTAAATTTACTGTCCATACGTTCCCATTTTTTTGTTTTCGATCGGTTCGGATAGGGAAAGAGACCTGAAAAGCGGTCAGTTAATATGCATTATCACTGTCAGGTCAGTTAATACGCATTATTGTATTGTATGTCTGCTCTTTATGTGCTGAACTGTTATTTCTTTCCATTGGTATTCACATTGTAATCATTTATTTTCATCGTTTCCTTTAGTAGGAAAAAATTGTAGTATTTGCGAACATTGGCATAGTTCCATGAATATATTTGCATAGTGGGTAGTTTATAATTAAATCTTAGTTTTAAATACTGATAGTGACTGATAAAATATATAAAATATCAGTTTTGCATTCTGATAAAATATCTATTTTGATCAAATCACGGAAATGCCAAATTTCAAGTATATTGGATCCACGCTAATGACTAAGGCGTAGTCCCAGTCTGAATAATCCCAGCTAGAAATTTTTTCTTTCGTCTGCTGAAACCTCTGGAGTCGACATCCAGAAGTTCCAGAAATTATAATTAAAAGGAAAGTTCTGGCTGCTTACCAATTTGTTAGTTGCGAAATATGGCCAATGAGAGTGGAAAGCATCTACCTATCTACATAATGTCTATATAATCCCTTAACTATATATTTTAACTGCTTGCCGAGTAGGTAAAATCTCACATTTTTATATCATCTTTGTGCAGACAATTGTTTCATCCAGTAATGGTTAGGCCATTTAATGTATGTCTCGTTACTTGCTAAACCACATGATGAATGGCATTAAAAACGAGGATTTCCAGATTTAATATAGAATGATAACACAAGATATAGGTAGCTCAGCGACAGATGAGTGGCTCAACCTGAACCTCTTAGATATAGCATCGAATGGAGGGCCTTAGTCAGCGGTGGCAGCTCAACCAATAATTTAACCAACCCAATCGGAGCAACCTATTAGAGAAAATCTTTTTAGAGAAAAAAACGAGAAAAGAAAAGAATTAGAATCGGCTGCGGTTCATTTCACTTCTCTATTTTTAATTTAACTTCACTAACAAAAATATAAAAAACAATTTATTTTTAAAAAATTTTCGTTTATTGCGATTATAAAAAACTTGCTTTAAAAATAAATTTTTTTTTTCAGTGATTTATTCTCGAAATTTGTAGACTTCGACAAAAAGATTTCTAAGATTTTTTTTTTTAAAAAAAGAACAATGGCGATAAAAAATAATTCTTCAATACCGTTGATTGATGATCACAATGATAAAAATATCAAAGCCAAATTTTGTTTAACACCCAATAATTCGGTTCGTTTTGTTATTTTTTCTTCTTTTTAAAATAATATTTTTTTGCAGAATAATGATCGAGTTACTACTATAAAAATATTCGATATGAAATAAGCTTTTCTTAGCGAACGAAATCTTTTATATAGTCCGCATATATTATCTTGCTTAGGCATTACTCTAATAAATTATGCGTCAATACCATAAAATGTTTTCCAGTTTGGTGCCATTTTATGCTTAAATATGATAAAATTTTTTTTATTTTATATGATAATTTTTATTTCTGCAATTAAAAAATTTCAATAGAGTCATTTTTTATAAATAAATCTCATAGGCTGCAAAAAGGTAATTTGCAAAAGGATATTAATACGCCTCGATCAAATATTCCGATATGAATGAAAGAGATTTTAAAAACAAAAACAATTATTTCAACCCATTATTATAAAAATAGTTGTTTAAACTTTTCGAATTTCAAATTTTTTATTTTTAATTACTAAATTACTAAAGTCATTGAAAATTATTTTTTTAGTATAAAAGTTTATCAGATGAAAAGCTTGATGAGATAAATCATGTAAATGCATCAAATGATTTATCATCGTTTCTCGAATTTAATTCAAAAATGTTCTCGGATGATAGCATTTGTCCATATTGCAATAAGGAATATCGAACTGTATTATTTTTATTTTTCATTAATTTCCAATTATTTCAATATTAATTCCACTTTATCATCTATTTTTTTTAAAATATAGATTTTTCGTAAAGTGAAATTTTAAATTGCGATTGAATTCATTGAATTCGGCCAATAATTTATTAAGGAAAAATTATAGCCAAAGGTATTGCATTGTCTTCATTCGATGTGCGAAGACTGTATAATTGCTCAGCTAGATGGACGTGAAGACAGTGATAAAAATAGAACGATATTGAGTGATAATTTATGGTCCGAAGAAGAATTAGAACAATCGAATATACAGCGTCGTGTTACACCACCTGGTGTGATTAAATGTCCAGAATGTAGACAGGTTAAATTACAATATTATATTGATTTTAGTGGTTGTATTGTTTTTTTGTTTTTTTTATTTTTGCAAAAATTCAAAATAAGTTACAATAAGACAAAAATTTTTATGTTCATTAAATAATCTACTTTTTCTTTCAAAAATTTTTTATAGGATTATTGTTTATAGGAAAAACAATTTACTTTAGGAAAGCCATATTGGAAATGATGTACGATTCGTCAGTCTAATTCTCCCAGATTACCTGCGGAGTTATGATATTGAAAAGAAGAAATATGCAAATGAGATGCGCAAATGTCGTTCATGTAAAAGTGAACCTGAAGCTGTTGCTGTATGTGTTGACTGTAAATGTGATCTTTGTAGTGGTTGTGTTGATGCTCATAGTATTATGCGTGCATTTGAACATCATAGAGTAAGCCATTTTTTTTCTTGATTGATTTCAAAATGGAAATGAAAATTGGTGCTATAAGTGATATTTTCTCAAAATTTTAATTAAAAAAAGGCTGAGAAGGTGAGAAATTTCGCTAAACGAAAAAAAATTGTTTTTAGGCTATTCGGTGATTTTATACGATGGTTAGACGGTATTAAGAAATATCGTTTTTTTTCTTTTTTATTGGAAATATTGGAAATATATTTTAAAATAATAAAAACGTTCAACAAGTATTTAAGACTTAAAAACTATATTTGTCGTTCATGTCTAAAAAAGTGTCTAAAAATTTTCTTCTTTCTTTCAAAAATATTTCGGGCATTTTTTCTAAAATTGAAATATTTTTTAAAACTGTGTGATAATATCGCCTTATATTTCATTATTAAAGGTATTGACGTATCGTCAGTTAGCCAAAGATCCTTCTCAGTTACCACGTGGGCCAGTGATGTGCCTACAACATCCTACTATTCCTTACACGTTATACTGTTTGAAATGCGATAAAATTATCTGTACTCAGTGTGAGATCGATTCACATTCTGATTTTTGCCACGATATTAGTGCTGCTGATGAAAAACTTTGTCAGATTTTTAAGAATGAACTTGAAGAAATCGTCAAAAATGTCTCCGGAAAGGTACTTGAGTTTTTTTCTTTCATTTAGCGAAAAATGATGAAGAATATATTTTATATCGTCCGAATGAATAAAATATTTTAAATTGAATTATTTTTTTGTTATTAATGTAATTTAATAATATTTTTAGATGTTGGCATGTTCAGAGCAGTGCAATAGCATTCCCGAACGATTACGTACATTGCACAACAATTATGAAGTGATGCTGTCCCAAATAGACGAGGCTTTTGCCGATTATGCCCGAGCTCTTGATGAAGTTAAGGAAAATATATTGAAAATTTTGCTGCAGTGTCGAGATGACACTGAGAGCAGTTTGAATGAAATGTCCGATAAAGGAGACATAGTAACGAGTAGGATCAGTGATGCGATAAAGTATATATTTTATGTCGTCCTTGAAAAATTCTATTAGAATGACGATGAGCACTTTTTGAAAAGAAAAATTACTGGATATAAATGAACAAAATAGATTCCGAAATAGATTTGCTTCTGCAGAATGGAGATAATGCAGCAAATATTTTTAGTACAATGGTATAAAAAAATAAGGAAAATATTGAATAAAATATGTAAGTTAAAAAATATAGAACATAAAGAAATTTATGGATCAAATAGAAGAATTGAATCGTTTATGCTTCTCTTGTATCGTATAAAATTTGATTTTTTAGATTTGCCACTCGTTTAATGAATGAGGCAACTTCGGTGGAATTAATCGCTAGCCAAAAGTTAGCAAAACAGCAACTGCAATCGCTCCAACATACTCTTCCAAACAATATTATTTCAACTGAGCTTGCTTTTATACGACCATCCTATTCCCGTTTTGTTGAAGATTTACGCAAAATCGTTGGTTCTGTAAAATGTTTGTATTTAGTTTTTTTTTTTTTAGAGGCTAATATTGTAGAAAATTTTTTTAATTTTTGAAAAAATTTTAGTTAAAGATATAGGTTATGTCTTTCTTAGATAGGGAGGGAGTAATTCACGAGTTCATTTTCTATCCTTGAGTGAATACAAACCTATTTTTAAACAAAATTCGAATGACTGGATAAAGTGAACTTCAAATACTGCCTGCTTTTATTATTTATTATAAAAATATTGATTAATAAATACATAGTATTATTAAATAGACTTGTGTTGAGAGGTATCTTCGTATTAAGAGACACCCTTTCTCCATACCTTCGGAATTGTTAGTTTCCCTTCATTTGCCAGATTTTCATTATTTTCTTATGTTATCTCAGTTTTGTAGCTTTTTTTCTCCGTTAATCCATCAATCCCCTTAGTTTTTTATCTTTGCTTTCTACTTATGATCCGGAGGAACTTATACTGATATAGCGTCGAGAAAACGGAGTGGGATTGGATATTGTCAAGGAGTTACAACTGGATCAGAGATTTAAAGTGGCAATAGATGTCTGGAGCGACCCTTGTCAGAAATGATATGCGCTAAATACTTCTATTAGGTTTTTGGAAGTATTAAAGAGATATTGGGAGTAATATATGAAGAGTTTTTTGCAAATCTGAAGAGAAGATTAAAGGATTTGAACCTATGAATTGATTGATAGTTAATTTGGAGTTTATAAATGCGATCGCGTTTTTTTTCGATCATCCACAAACAAAGCGTTGAGAATTTTACATAAATGTTAATGAAACAGAAATATAATATATAATACTTAATAGAAATAATAATAGCCAATCAAATTTTAGGTCAAGAACCAAATGTTTTGCAAAGTCCAGTAAGATCAGTAACACCAAATTCGATTACTAAATTAAATTCAAACGTGGCTATAAATTCAGTTTTACAGTCTAGATCATCAGAATCAACGCCAACTTTTCTTGATTCATGTAGGCAGTTGGAATTAAATCAAAAATCAATCACTCCATTTGTTTCGTCTAATTCGTCCGCTTTCTCCACATATGGTTTAGATTTTATATTGTTCTTTATTGATTAGTACTATATTAAAATATATTTGAAGTTTTTTCAGTAAATTCATTTGGTTTGAATCCGACAAGTATAAATTCGCCAGGTGCGATCGGGATGGAACGTCGTCATAAATCAGGGAGTATTTCAAAACACAGTTCAACAGCCGAATTTAATAGCGGTTGGCCGCCATCAAGCAATCCACCTGCATCGAGCCCTACTCCTCATAATGGATATGTAAATATATTTCAACTCTTCATATTTTTCAACATTGAAATTTCTATTATTCCCTTCTATTTTACTAATCAGATCTTAGTAATTATAGGGAAAGTCAACAAATCAAGACAATAGTTGCGATTATGTCTGGCCACCTCATTCGAATCCGCCTCCGGCTGAATCTCGTGGAGTGGGGAATGTTATGCCGCCTTCTGCTTTATCGTCAATGTTACCAATTAGCAGTCTAACATCAAGCTCTAAGCTAAATGATCCATGGATGGTATTTAGTTTTAAACCTATGTTTTTTCTAGGTCTTTGAATTTTTATTAATTGAATTGAAATTACTAATTTAAATAATTATTAAATGGATCAAATGGTGATATTCAGGTCGCGTCGTCTTCTATTATTACTCCTGGAGTTATTGGACAACAAGCCGTTAGTCCGTATTCCATAGCGACAAATCCTCTCCGTAGTCAATCAACGATGGATAATTTAATTGAACAAGGTTTACAGTCGCTCAATAATATATTTGATGCCACACTACATAATCTGGCGCCCAGCATTACTTCGATTTCCCAACAGTGTATTGCTCCAGATCTGCAATTAAAGCCAGTGATTGGTGAACGTTTTCTTCCAATTGTAAGATATTTTTTTGATTCTAAGATAGTTGAAGAAAACATTATTTTTTGTATTTTGTTTTAAACCGGTTGAAATTTTGCTGTTTTGTTTCATCGGCATATTTTATTAGGTGCCTCCATCGCGAAACACTGCTTTATCTAACGGTCAGTTAACTGAAGGTTTAATTGTTGTATCACAAACAGGTGGATCAGGTTGTTCTCCTGGCGCATTTAACCAGCCTCATGGTTTTGCACTAGGACCTGACGATGAAATAGTAATTGCAGATACGCTCAATAATCGCATACAGGTCAGTTATAATTTATTTTTGTCAAAATGCATATAAATCCGTTTATCAATGTTTAATAATATAGTTTTATTTGTTATTAGATTTTATTAAAAAACAATTCATTTCTGGTCTTTCTTTTAGATACTGTCTAAGAATGGGCATTTCTTGAAAGAATTTGGTGCATTTGGTCACGAAGATGGTTGCCTGCATAACCCTAAAAAGGTGATGCCTGTCAGACTTTTTATAAAAGGTCCCACTAGCGTTGATGCATATATGGTTGTTGATAAAAAGAATGGTAATGCTAGGCTGCAGCTTTTTACAAGGAATGGTGAATTTATTCGTCGAATCGCCAATCCGCCAGGTGTAGATTTACGTAATTCTATCCAATAGATTTATTTTTTTCTTAAAATTTCTTTTTCTATTTTATAAATCTTATTTTCATCATTAATTTTTACGGATCGCTTTCAGCCCAATTTGAATATGTTGCCGCTTTAACAACAAATGAAATGGGCTATATTATTTTATTAAGTAATAATGCCTACTTGTATATTTTTGATTTGGATATGAATTTGGAAACTCATGTGATACATTTTACATCTTGCTCACCAGCGTTGCTTGAACCATCTGATGTGCTTGCCTTGGGTAATCAGTATTATGTTACAGATTTCAAACAACATTGTGTTGTAGTCCTCGATTCCCTCGGTTAGTTTAACTTTTTTCGAAAACGCTTATACAATAATAATTTCTACATAAATTTTTATATACATAAAACATCTGTTGAATTTTTGTAACTCACAGCAATCGGAATGTTTAATTAAATAAAGTTAAAATGTATTAGAGCCTTACATATCTTTTTGTATTTTGCTGAAGATGTTTTATTGAGCAAAATGCATACCGCTTATGCATTTCATAACATATTTTTAGAAATGAAGCACCGATAAAAATCAGTAAAAAATAGAATTGATAATATCATTTAGGTTTGTATGTTTGCAAAGGAGGCGGCTACTTTCTTATTTCTTCAAAAAATTCATCTCGCTTTTCCATAATTCTTTTTTTCCATTATTTCAATGTATGGTAGAGAAATGAGCAAGGGAAATTATAGAAGTTAAAAAATAATAATGTTAAAAAATAGTAATATATTTCGCAATTTTAGCTTATTATATTAGTTTCTATTTATTATATGATCAATTGTTGATGTAACCAATTTTCATTTTCATCTATCGCCTAATTTGCTGCAAAATTCGGGCCATTCATTATTCTCTTCCTCTTCCTCACAAGAAGCACTACAGAAGCTAGTTGAATTCAGATGAGATATGATTCCGCCAGCTCCACGATACAATAAAGAAAAACCCAGTAATTGCTTTGGGACGCCACAGCTATTAACAAAAAAACAGCATTAATTATTCTTAAGTGCATTAATATTTAATTTCACACTGTTTTATTGCCTTTTTATTCATTTTTGAGAGTTTCTTAAAGATATTTTTTATTTTATATTTTATATATATATTTTTATATATATTTATATATATTTTTTGTATTGCTATTTTCGTTTGTTTTAAAATTCGTTTTACTATAGGAAACAAATTACGTTTAATTGGATGCGGTCATACTCCCTATCCGATTGGCATTTGCGCTAGATCGAGTGATGAAATTTTCGTTGCGAACTCACATATGAATCATTTTCAAATCTCATTATTCTCAAGAAATGGTATAAGGCAAAGAATATTAGAATGCACTCAGATGAAGGTAAATTGAAATTTTCTTAAAAATTCTTATTATCATAGAAAGCTGGAGATAAATTCGATTTTATCTTTTCGATTTATTGATTTATCAAGCGCTTGTAAATTTTTTCCCTTATTCTCCATTGCAATAAGCATATGTTTAATTAAAATGTATCACGAATTCGCTGAATATTTACCTGTATTTATGATTTATCTTTAAAAAGAACATCCAGTGAATATATTGACTACTAGTAGGGTTATTGGGGGATGGCTGAGTGAGTTGTTGCTCAATTTGGAACAGCCAAAGCGCTGTTCGATTCCCCACAGGAGGAAACCTGTACAAAAATCCAGGTGATGCTGGCTATTCACCTGTGCTTCTGTCGCCAAGGGATTCCCTCACATATTGCTCAATGCGACAAGCCAGTGGAGCGAGTTTAGCCAATAATGGTGAGGACTCTAGAAGAAGAAGTAGGATTATTAGTCATTAAATATTCGCACACTTATCCTTCATTATGCTTCGTTAGCCATTTCTTCAAACCGTGGTATATTCCAAATTCCTATAGTTTTTAATATTTTCGTATTCTCATTAAGTTTTTCTATTCCGCCTCACCTCCCTTCCCTTACATTTCTTCTATTTTTGTGAAAATTTCCAGGTGTCTGCGATTATGAAGTAGCAAAAAGGAATAATTGAAGGGATAAAAATAAGAGATTAATATTCATCATTTCTAGTTATACTAGCCCCACTGACTACTGGTATTGTGAGAAAATCAGTTCAGAAGTGGAGGTGGATACCATAACAGCATCTAGTTTTTTTATTTACTTATTAATGATTTGAACCTTGATGTTCAAGAATTTTAGTTTTTCTTTTGGAAGAGAAGAGAAGAAGACGACATTGGGAATAGTTTAAATAAATTAAATTTTTGAAATAGATGAAATAAAATAGATTTTTTTGTATATACACGCACACACCTTAAAATAGTTATCGACAAATAGCAAATAGATATTTTAATCTTTTTGTGCCTTGTAATCTTTGTGATTTGATAAAATAATAGTAAAATAATAGTAATAGTATTTCATCTGAATACTCTCAAAATAATGCTTAAAATGAAGGTACAATTTGACAAAAAAACAATTGGAGGGCATCGAAGATATTTTCTCCGTCGATCCATTTGAACGGATTGAATCCTTCTAATAATATACCTATACTAGTAATATCTATACTATACTACTTTGTTTTAGGTCACGCGATGCGTTGGTCTTGCAATCAATAAAGACGGTTTGATTGTATCCGTTTCGAAAACCTGTAATACTGTTTTCTTTTTCAATACAGTTCATTTTTGAAAAGATAGAATGCGTTTTTTTCAGAATCATTCAGAGATTCTTTTCAGCGATCTTACAAACATTTTAGGAAGATTTGCTAATCAATTTTCTTCACTAGAACGGCATTCCTTTTTCAGTCACCATTCAATTCAATTTTTCGTTAGTTTTAGCTAGGCAAATCACCATATGATTATATATCTTGAAAATTTTTTATATGTGCCAGCTTATTAATTTAAAACTAATTATTTTTTTATAATTTAAGTGCCTTAAGTGCCTTTATTTTCACTTAATTTTAGTACGGCGGATTTTCGTAATATATTGAATTATGATAAATTGATTTCATTGATAATTGCCTTTTCACTTTCAATTGTTTTTTTTTAGAATTTATTTAGAATTTATTAGTTTAGTCTTTCCTTTTTTATATTTTTTGCGATCTGTTTATTCTAGATGTTTCTATATTTCTATCGTTCATTCATTATTTAATGTTTGCTTTATCTTAAAAAAAAATCTTCAGAATTTTTCTCAAAAAATTTGGAATGGATAATATTTATAAATTATTTCCAAGTAATATCAATTTTTTATAATTTTTCTCCTTTTTTTTAATCAAAACTACCCAAGTCTTTTCATTTTTTTTCTATTTTTGTTGCAATAACTTTAATATTTTTACATTTTAATTTTATTTAATTGAAAATTTTTAATGGATGTGATTTAATTAAAACGCGGTGCCTTATATTCTGTTTTTTTTATTTTGTGTTTTTCTTGTATTTAAATACTTTCTTTTTTTGCTTCTTTTTTTGTAAATTATATTATAAATTTAGAGAATAGGTTGGATCATTTGGCTTCTTTTTTTTGGTACTTTCTTCTTTTGGCTAAAATTCTTTGTTTTTTAAAAAGGAAATTAGTGAAGAAAAAATAACTTTGCTTTATTGAATAAAAGATCTCACCATTGGAATGGATGGTATTAAATAATGAATTTTAAAGAAATAAAATATTGTTTGGATAAAATGAGATGAATTTTTTGATTTAATTATTATTTATTATCATCCACGTCTTTTGCATATGTCTTTTTTTATCTCGAAAGGTCAGTTGGTTGCATTAATTTTTTTGTCTCTCTTGTAGTTGTTTTTTGAGGGATTTTTTCAAAAAATTTTCTCCGAGATTTAAAAACGCTTCGAAAGATTTTAATTTTTTAAGTTTTTTTCGAATTCTTAAATTCCTTAAAATTTTAAGAAAATAAATTTTTATGATTTTTCTTGCAGTCGAAAATGGTTTTCTTTTCGTCTCTCCATTTCTTTTAAATCTCAATTAAATTGTCTCAAATTGCCTTTTGTTTTGCTCATTATGCATATTATTATTAGTTATGGTTATTGATGATGGAAATTTATAAAAGAGCGTTTAAAAGAAAGAAATTAAAAATTAGGAAAGAAAAAAAATTGAAATATTTGGGCAAAATTTTTCACAAAAATAGATTTAATATATTCGTATAAGAATACAATTGTTTTCCATAATTGATTTTAAGATTTCGAAAAAAATTTTTTTTTCAGCTCTTTTACGAACATCGTTTATTTCTCACATTTATTATTTTTGTTTATTGTTCATTTTTATAAAAAAAAGTTCAAAATTGAAAGTTCAAAAATTGTATAAATGCAAAAATTTTCTAAAATATAATCAAAAGTGAATATTGTTATAAAAAAATTGAAAATTCGACTGAAGTCGAATTTTTCGGCCTTTGAAATTTTATGTTAATTCGCATATTCTTTCTGTTGTTGACTTTTTAAATTTTGAAAATCAATTGGAAAAATGGAAAAAAAATTGATTAAATTTGGCAAATTTAGTGAAATTATATTTTCTTGCTTTTTCTATGTTTTCATATGGCTTAATTGATCTCATATATTTTTTTAAAATATTTTTTAATATATATTTTATTATTAAAAACTTTCTCAAATTATGGCAAATCGGGTTTCTTTTGTAATTTCCTCTTTCCTTTTTTATAAAATTTTTTTGTACTTTTGTATTTAAACATTCCATATTTATTATATGCAATTTGTATGTGTGAAAAGAGGGTAAAATTGGCTTTTTTCATTCGTTTTTTGCTTAAATTTTCAAAAGTTTTTCTTTTTGCTTTTATACAATCTTTAATAATCGTTTGTTCGGCGAACTATCATTTCAATAATATTAATGATATTTTTGGCATTTTTGTCAAATTTATTTATTTTTTGTCGATATTGCCGAAATTCAATTACGATATTAAATTTAATTTAAAATATGTATAATTCTACTTATGACTTCAATAAATTAATGCTATAAATTTTTAATTTCAGATTTTCATGAAATAATTTAGGTAAAATTTTTTTTTGTGGTTCCGATGAATTTCTATATTTTTTCTTAGAATTTTATTCGGCAATTTATCGCAGCGAATTCGTTCCGATTTTTAAATTTACTTATATGATTAAGAAAAAGTTACAGGTTGGTGATTTAGAAAGTTTTTTGTTTTTTTTCGCTTTAAAAGCCAATTTTCCTCTTTGCACCCCATTAATACTCGAAAAATTTAATGGATTTATTAAAATGCTACTTGTGCTTGTAGTTGATTTCGATTCTTTCAAATTCTTGAAGAAAATATTGGAAAATGACAACGAGAAATGTACTGAATATAATATATTTAGCTTCTTGTCATTAAATTTTTGATGTTTTTTCCGATGAGTGAACAATCGGTCGATAAGTTCGTGGATCGGTCGGTCGGTCGGTCATTGGGTCGGTTGGTTGTTAAGCGGTCCGTTAGTCTGTCTTCCATTAATTAATTTTTTGTTAATTATCAGCGAAAAACATTGGCGAGTAAAAGTGCAAAAATTTTATCACTAAATAAGAATTTATCGATATCGCTGATAATTACAGAATAATTATTTATTATTAATTATTGTTGTTTTTCGTTGATTTTTTTTTGTAATTATATTTCGTTCCATTTAAAATATATTTTACTTTCATCTATTTAAAAAAAACTTCTATCAAAGCTTTATTGTTCATTTAGCATTTTCTTTTTGACTTCTTTTTTTTCGTATTTTACTTAATAAATTTTGTTTTTTTGGTTTTTTTCAAATTATCACATAATTTTATTAAATTTATTTGTTTTATTTAATGATATGATATACATATGATTCCAACGATTTTTAAAATGGTGAATGGTGTTAATGGTGTAAACCATAAACAATAATGCATTCTGCAAGAAGATTTTTGTTTTTGTCAAATATATTACTGGTTTTCTCTTAATGTGTGGTGTTTTGCGGTTTTTTTCTCCTTATTTATATTAGTAAAGTCGATCACTTCTGGTTATTTTTATTAATGATAAATCTACCTAATGCGAAGTGTTGTTAGCTTAATTTTCAGAGTTAAGTTTTCCGATTTTTTTTAGTCGAAAATGGTAAAACGTTAGTGTGTAGAAAAGAATATACAACAACAAACAAATGGTTAATTATGATTAACGAGTTTTTTATTTTTTCGTTTTTTGTCATTTCATTCGTTTTATTAAAAATTGCTTCGTGTCTTTTTTAAGTTTATTTTTTTTTTCGCTCAATTTATTCCAATGTTTTCATGTTTAATTAATTGATGAGAAAAATTTATTCAAAAAAAAAACTTAAAATTTGATTAGTTGATTTGTTGTTTTAGCACATTTTTTCCGAATTTTATCATTTATCATTATTATCAATTTGTCGTATTAAAGAAGATTTTTGTATATTTATTTTTAATTGTAAGTTGAGAATGCAAATGCGTTATTACTTAATACTTTTTTTTTCATATAATATATTCATTTTTTTAATCAATTTTCATGCGGATAATTTTTTTTATAAAAAATATTCGTTTGTTTTTTTCATTTTCTTGTCATATTCAAGTTTAATTGTAATTATTATAATTATTAATTATGATTATTTCGGAAAAAAATATCGCTATTTATTACTTTTATTATTATTATAATTTAATTAACATGAATTTCAATAAGAATATCAAAATTACATCTTTTTGATAAAATTTATTTCTTTTTTAAAATGAATTTTCAGAATAAAATGTCTTTTAAATGTTTGAAAATATTTTAGAAATATATTTCTAATAATTTTCAGCATTTTTTCAAATTAATTTTATTATTTTAAGCTTTCTGTGGAAAATTGTTTGTTTTTTTGTTCAATAAAATTTTTTTGGCTTTGAATTTTCATTAAATACTTTTCTCGATAAATGAATGAAATAGAATTCATGCGTACCAAATTTTTTCAATTATATTTTTTATTTTATTTAAACTGATTAATTATCACATCATTAGTTATCAGTGATTATCATTATTACAAGGAACAATTATTTTTTTATATAATTTAGGTAAAAATTTGGATATATTTTGCATAAAAATTGTTTTCTCAGCATGAATGAATGAACGAATATTTAATGAATTTCTTACAGCTGATGGTTATTGCAATTTTTTAAAATAAGTTTTGAGAAAGTTTTGAGAAAATTTGTTTTCTTATCAAATTGAATTTCAATACGAAAATATGCATTTGAATAAGAAATCTCCATCGATATTCAATAAAGTTATCGATGAAATTGAAGAAAAAATTTTCGATTTGGACGAACATATTAAGTTAGTTAGATTTTCTTAAAAGATTATTTCTTACAAATTTAAGGTTTTTTAAAATTTTTTGAAAATTTTCTGTTTATTCGGCAGAAAGGATTATTATTGGAATGTAAGGAACTGCAAAAAAGAAATTAGTTGTTTAGTGAAAAGTAATTTATTTAATGCAAAGGTGAAAATGATTGTAAAGAAATAGTAAAATTAAAGGCACAAATTCTTAATTCGTAAATTTTTTAACAATGTTCAGATTATTGTTTTTATATTATTAAATTATTATATAAAATATATTCAAATTTAGTCGTAAATATTTTATTTATATTTTTTATTAAATATTTATTTAATGTAATTAATAATAGTTTAACTGATAAATTTCTCCTTGTATTGCTTTTTAAATTATTTTTATTCGTTTTTTTAAGGGTTTTTATTTATATTAATTTAAATAAATTTATATTAATTTTAACAAATAAATAAATTTTAGTAAATTAAAATTAAAATCAACTAGCGTTTTACAATAAAGTTTAAAAAACTTAGTCATTCGTCGCATTTATCAAAAAATGCCACTCACTAAGTATGTAAATGTTCCATTTTCAATCCAAAATAGATTTGGAAAGTAGTGCATCGTGGCATTCGCAAATTGCGAGTTTAATTTACGAGCGATATTTTTGTAAATATGAATTTTTTGTTGCTAAATTAAATATGAAATATATTAAAGGTAATAGGAATATTTTCAAGAAATAAACGAAATAATCGTAAAATATTTGTTTTTGTTTAGAACCTTAACGAATTTATTCGATAATTTTATTAAAATGCGAATTGGTGGTTCAGCAGTTGTAATTGGTGCGAAATCAAGCGGAAAGTCCACTTTAATACGAAAGGTTCGAGTTAAAATTTTATTTTTATCTAAAAGCCTATTTCAGATTTTCTTTTCTTTATTTGTTTGCTTATTTTAAATTTATTTTTACTCGAAAAAGGTAATTATATATAAAAAATGGAATATCCGACTTGTCAGTTGCATTTATTGTACGACAACTGAAGATGGCTTTTTCCAATGATCTTTAGGCGCGTTAGGTTTAGGGTCGCCTAAAAGGCCCCTCCAATCGAAACAATGGATATAATTTACTTATATTATTTTTGTAAAATCTTTATGAGGGGAAATAAAGAGAGACTTAGATGTTATTATTATAGCGAGGAGTGAGAATCATAGTTGAAATAAGAAGGCTAAATGAAACAGATTAATATATATTTAAAGTTTAAATTTTCTAGGCATTATTTCCTTATGTTAGCAAAGCTGAAGTGCTATGGATTAATGGTTATATTTATGATAGTGATGCAGCTGCTATTCGTTTATTAAATCAGTCGGATAATGAAATGGTAATTTTTTTACTATAATTTTAAATTTTTTCTTTATTTATTAGAATAATTATATTTTTGAGAATTGATTTAACGTTAATTCATGAATTATCTTAATAAATATTATTTGATTATCAGATTTTGTTTAATTCAGAATTATAGACTGAAATCAATTTTTTATTAAAATTTGAAATTTATAGAATCAGCCGCATATTGCGGTAATTAAAAATTTCGAAAATTTTCTCCTTCATGGAGATCCAATTTTTTTGTACAAAGTGCTTAATACTTGTCGGCATCAACCGTTATTTGTTTTGCTAGTGAGCTGTCGACAGGTTTCTTTTCAAATTTTTATCTACTTTTTATTTCGGTTGGAAATCTGGTTTTACTTAAGAACAATTTAAGCAATGCTGAAATTTTGGCCTTTAAATGATACGAGTATAATTTTGACTGAGCCATAAGACATAATCGTTTGATAAAAGTGGATATGTTTTATTATGATTACTTCTACATTACTAATTTTGTTCCTAGCAATCATTTCAGGATTGTAGAGAGTATTTGGAGAAGCGAGCTCGTTCCAGACTATCGAATATTTGTTTAACTGTAGCTTATAAAGATGTTTCTATCGAAAAATATTTTGATGTTCTGCAGAAATTTTTACATTTAAATGATACGAGTGACCGTGCTATAAAATATAATCGTTCGATAAAAGTGGGTTTGATTTCGTTTTATGATTATTTACATATTATTAAATATTATTAAATCAGTAAATTTTTAAACTGCTGGCCTGCCTTAATCTCTTATTGCTTGATAAGATGTAATCCTAATAATAAACCGAACGCCTCGAAGGAGAGAAAAAATATTACCATATAGTTACTGATATTAGAAAATTGCAGGCTTTTCTAAAAGAAAAATTAGTTATTGATACTGTGAAATCACTATATGATGAAAGCATTAGTTATGCAGATTTAAAAGCGATTCTTGTGATATTTTTGTGCTATCTTGATAACGATCCAACTTTTTATGATCTTAGAGATAAACGGTGCTCATTTTTATTTAAAGAAGCAAAAGAAACAATCTTTCAAGCTGAGGATAATATGGAAATAATTCTTTCAAGTTAGATTTAAATTTTTTTGTTGTTTCAAATTCAGAAAAGATTGTTTGTTTAGCAGTAATTTTTGCAGTAATTGAGATTTTGTTCTTATATTTATTATATTTATATGAAATATTTTAATTATTTTATTTTATTTTGGTAAAATTTTTTCTTGTTGGAATTCGAAAAAATTATTTTTTTTTGGTTATTTTTTAGGCTTAACTGTGCGACAGTTATGTATTTTATCATGCTGTGTTAAAATTGTAAGGATTTCACAGAAAAATGAATTTACATATCGAGTTTTAGCTCAGAGTAAGTTTTTCCTTAGAATTAAAGGTTATTTCCTTAAATTTACCAAATTTTCTAAATCTTTTAATCTTCTTTTTTTAGATTTTTTTCGGATAAAGAAATTTATTAAAGATTTATTAGTTTATAGGTTATCATAAATTTTCGAGGCAGTATTTATCAGCTTTAAATGTTTGTGATGATTGCATAATTTTCAAAGAACTTGATACTTTATCAGAATTATGTATACTGGAGAAGAAACCTTTCAATGGCCACTTAGCTTTTAAAACGACTTCTTTACAGGTAATATTTGTGGAAGTTTTTGGCCTTTAATTTTATGCCTCTTAACAAAAGAAACTACTAGCAAAAATATATAAATAACTATAATCATAAATGCGCTAATATACTACTCAACAAAAAAGACATTTTATTGCTCTATATATTTTTAGATTCGTTTTATTTATAATTCAGTAGTGAATTTCAGGTTGATCCTGCTTTGTTGATAAATTGTTTTCATACACTGAAACTTCCAACGGCGATCGGTCATTGGCTCGATGAACTAGAAAATGAATAATTTTTCGATTTCCATACATAACATTATTGATTAAACATTGTGACAACGAATTACCACCGTCAATTTGTCATTTCTAAAATATTTGTCGTATTTTTTGTTGAATGAAGTTTAAATAAAAAAAGTGATAGGAAATAAAATTTCTTAAAAATTCGAAATTGGCCATTTTTGCTTATATATTTAATAATTTACTAATATTTTTGCAAGAAGCTTTATAACTTTTTCAGATTCACTTTTTGCAATGAATTAATTTTCGGTTGGGAAATTATTTTAACTTTATTTAGAAAAAAAATTTTTGAAATTTTCGGTTTTTGAAATATTTTTAAGGAATCAATCTTAAACGATTTGATTTTAACAATTTATTTAAATTAATTTCAATATTTTGTTAGTTAATTTTAATAATTTACAATAATTTTTTAGAATCTAAATTGTCTCGAAATTAAACTGTTGAAATTATTGATAAATTAATGAGAAATACGAAATAGAAAACGACGAATTATTTTCAAAAAATATTTGTTTTTTTTTAGATAATTTTGTATGATCGAAATTGTCGCGTTTAATAAATGTATTTATTTTAATCGTTTTTCATTTCATCAAATTTGTCCATTTTTCTCGTTAATTTTTAATAAAAGAAATTTTTCCGATAAATTTTTTAAGGTAATTTATTAAAAATTATTTTTTTTTGTTTTTTCATTTATATTGAAAAATTGCATATTTTTCGGAAAAATTCGATAATAAATTCGCTCATTTCGCAATTTTCTAATAAATTTAGCTTTATTTTTAAATATTTTTTAAATTTTCTTGAAGCGTTTACCATTTCTGGCTTTATTATTCGATGAAATAAATTTAAATAGTTTATCAGTATCAGATGGATTTTTGAAAGGCTTTCCGCCCACTAAAAGTGGATCCATAGCAGCGGCGCTCCGAAATTACAGCAATAATTCAATGAGCCATAAATTTTATTTCGATAGGATAAGTAGAAATTATTAAAAACTGAAAATTTTAGGTGGAAGTAGTAGCAGTGAAACGAAAAATCAACAAACGAAAGAATAATTCAGTACCAACATTTAATAAAAAATTTAAGGAGCATTTATCGGATTATTTAAGACAAATGTCCTCGCCGGATATCGAACAAGTTAGTTTGGACCTCGCAATGATTTCTCGTTTTTCGCTTCGCTGGTTTCTTGCTTCGTACGAATATCGTTGAGGGATTATTAGGTGATAGAAACAAAAATGACTCGCCAGTATCCCCCGGATTTTTGAAAAATCAGTTTCGCTCATTCTGGGCATAGATCGCCAAAAATAGCACTCCAAAATGAGACATTGGTCCACTAAGCTACTCAATCTTAAAGCGTAGAGAGAGAATGATATATATTTTATATTTATATTAATATTTATTCATATGGAATCTTTTAAATTTTTTTTTTTGCTTCAGTTTTATTCATTTCAATTTTATAATACTTATAAATAATTTTATTATTTGAAATTTTTTCGTTTTTTCCTATTCATTTTAATTTTAATAATTGTAATATATTAAAGATTTTGGCACCACTTCGTTCAGCAGTTAAAGAATATGGAGATTTAATAAGAGAGCTAAAGGAGAAAGGAGCACCAAAAGTTGACATCGATCGGGCTGTTATCGAGTTGAAAGCAAGAAAAAAACGATTAGAAGATCGTGAATTCGAACTTGCACCAAAAGAAGCATCGTTTGATCGTATCAAATTAGAGGATCTCCTTAAAAGACGCTTTTTTTATGATCAGTCGTTTTCTATTTATGGAGGTGTTTTATTTTACCGAATTCAACGCTAATTATCTTCTTAATGCTAGTCATTTTTCGATTGACTTGGTCCTTTTATTGCTATGTTTTTATTCCTTCGGAAGGCTGATAATAACTAAATCAGCATCATTTTCACTTTTATTGACAGGATTATTGCGGTTAAAAAATAACAGTTTAGCCTATGCCATTTGATTTCAGCGAAAATAATTTATCAAACTGTTTAATTTCGCAGGTGTTAATGGTTTATATGATTATGGGCCTATGGGCTGTGCTATGAAAGCTAATATGATTGCTTTATGGAGGAAGCATTTTATCTTGGAAGAAGGTATGCTAGAAGTGGATTGTTCCGTGCTGACTCCAGAACCTGTCCTTAAGTAATTGTTTGTTATTTTTTCCCGGCGGTTTGTTCTCTAAATAAATTCGTTATTCCCATTTCATTATTTTTAGAGCATCAGGTCATGTTGATCGTTTTGCTGATTGGATGGTGAAGGATGTTAAGACTGGTGAATGTTTTCGTGCCGATCATTTAATCAAAAATCACGCTGAAAAGATATTGCAGGTAAATTTTTTTCGGCCATATTTCTAATATTTTTATTATTTTTCGTTGCATTAATCGAAACATTTATCGTGATCCATGTCCATGCTTACTTTACCCATACTCTAGAATTTGACTGATTCGCTAATCGTTGTAAACAAGGTGAGAGAACAGAATCTTTTTTTTAGGATCCGAAAACTGATATTTCAACGAAAAATGCTTTAACCGACGTTTTGGCAAAGTTAGAAGGTTTTGATAATAACGATATGCAAGAGGTCATCAGTAAGGTGCTTTTTTATTTCCGACGAATTATCCTCAAAATTTTCTTCATAATTCCGACCGATTTTCAATTCTTTATTTTCTAGTTCAATTTTAAATCACCTGTGACTGGGAACGATTTAACAGAACCAATTGCATTCAATTTAATGTTCCCAACTCTTATCGGTCCCACGGGCGATTTTAAAGCATACTTAAGGCCAGAGACAGCTCAGGGTATATTCGTCAATTTCAAACGTCTTCTGGAATTTAACCAGGTTTTTTTTCATACCCAGTAGTTTTCATCTTATTTAATTATAATAAAATCGCTTCAATTTGAAATCCGTCTTAGGGTAAACTTCCATTCGCAGCAGCTCAAATTGGTTCTGGTTTTCGAAATGAAATTTCTCCCAGGCAGGGTCTGATACGCGTTCGTGAGTTTACGATGTGTGAAATAGAACATTTCGTTGATCCGAATGACAAGAAACATTCTAAATTTTCAAAAGTTTCTGATCATAAATTGAATCTCTTATCGGCTTGTAATCAGCTGGCAGGAAAATCAGCCGAAACGGTTTCAATTGGGAAAGCTGTAAAGGAGGTTTGTAAAATATTTTTTAAAATTAAAATTAAAATAACTGCGAAAATTTTTATTTATTTTTAAGTCAATTTTTTTCGTGGACCTATTTATTTTTATCTTTTTTAATTTTGAAACGGATTTTTGTTGAAATATGGAATTGATTGCCAAATTAATAATTTCAGAAACTGCTACTTATCTTACTTACCTACTTATCTTCATTTTAAGGGGATTGTGGCTAATGAAACTCTTGGTTATTATATGGCTAGGGTGCATATGTTTCTAGTCAAAGTTGGTATCGATCCTCGTAGAATGCGTTTTCGTCAACACCTTTCTAACGAAATGGCTCATTATGCTTGCGTAAAATTTTGACAAATTTTGAAATCGCGAAGCATTTTTTCACTTAATTCTTCTTTTGCGCCATTTTTCAGTAAATTCATACAGTTTTCCTTATTGAGGAAATCGAGTAGTGCCATATATTTTTTATTTTGAGGACTGTTGGGATGCCGAAATATTAACTTCCTATGGTTGGATCGAATGTGTCGGAAATGCAGATAGAGCTTGTTATGATTTGCAACAACACTTTAGAGCAACAAATGTTAAATTAACTGCTGAAAAAAGATTGGACGAACCAAAAACTATTAATGTGACGGAAATAGTGCCGAATAAATCTGCAATCGGTTCGAAATATAAATCCGATTCCAAAAAAGTAACACTTTGTTTTTAATATTGGTAGCATTAATTACATCTTTTTAAACTTGTTGTTAATTGCAGATACTAGCAAGATTAAACGAACTAACACTGGAAGAGATCGAGGAATTGGAAAAAAAAGTTGAATTTTCGAGGTATATCTTAAGTATTCAAGGCATATCTTTATTTATTCAGGTTTTTTCTTTAAAAGCTCTCATTATTGCTGGATAGATTCGCTCCGCTGGTTTGTCGCACTATGCCTTGGTGATAGAGGTACAGGTGAGTCGCCAGCATCACTTGGATTCTTGGACAGGTTTACTCCTGCGGGAAGTAGAAGATTACTTTCAGATTTCGCATTTATTCGATTTTTTTGACTTTTCTATTTGTATTTTGTTTAAATTCTTTTTTAATTTGTTTTAATTTTGCAATTCATAATTAAATCTTCTAACAGCTCATTATTATTGGTTAGGCTGGCTTCACTGGTTATAAGGACAAGACGTTTATACGCCACTTGATCCTATGCTATGTTCAATAGTTGCACATGCTACCTTTTTTCTAGTCAACTTGCAAGCCCATATAATACTGGTCTACATATTCATAATCTCACCTGTATATCAGTCCATGTCTTGATTGGTCATCCTTGCTTTTGACGCCATCTGTTTTAATAGATGGAAGAGACTAGTGGTGGGCATAGTTGACAACTTGTTATTAATTAGGTCGAAAGGAATGGAAGCTGATTATTTTTATAGTTTAATTTTACTTTTATTGCTTTATTTTTTGCATTTTCAGTGTCAAAATTGCTTATGAGGGGGGTGAAATCGATTTAACTAAAGAATTATTTTCAGTAAAACGATATGAAAAAAAAGTAAGTTTGGTTTGGTAAATTTATTGCTAACGTTGGTCGAAATTTTAAAGAAAGTAAGCAAAATTTACAAAAATTTGGTAAGATTAATTATTCATAATTTTTGAGATTCACGTTGAAGAAATTACGCCATCAGTCATTGAACCTTCTTTTGGTATCGGTCGTATTTTTTATAGTGTTCTTGAGCATTCATTTCGACAACGCGAAGGCGATGAGCAAAGACGAGTAACTATAATTTATAATTTATAATGTTAATATAATATAATTTATAATATTCTATAATTTTTAAATTCCCAATAAAAATTTTACAAATTATTTATATTTGTAAATTTATATAATATGCTGTTATAATTTATATAATATAATTTATATTATACTTGCTCAATTTTAGTTTCTGGCTTTACCTCCTATGATAGCTCCAATAAAATGCTCTCTCTTGCCAATTTCGTCAAACTCCGAACTAGATCCTATTCTCGAAGCAGTGCGTGATCAGTTGGTCGAGTATGAAATTAGTTTCAAACTGGTTTGTAAATCTCATTGATAAAAAATAAAGAATACAATACAAAATACAAAATAATAGAAAATTTGCTTTTTGGTTCCGCCGACTTTTGGTGTTGTTCAAAATTTTGTCAGCATATGATTGCTTGCGGATTGATGCCATACTTAGGCATGCTGAGGATTAAGAAGTTGAACTTGTGATGATCTGTATATTTTAATTTAATGCAGTTCGCAGCAACCATACTACGCAACTTTCCCTGGGTTTAAATACGCATTTAAATATGGGTTAAATATTCTTAAGAAAATGAATTTTTTGAAGGATGATAGTGCTGGTTCTATCGGCCGGCGTTATGCAAGAACGGATGAAATCGGAATACCGTTTGGTATAACGGTTGATTTTAAATCACAAGAGCAGCCTTGGACTGTTACATTGCGTTATGCTTTAACTATGGAGCAAGTTCGACTAAAAGTCTGTTTTTTTAGATTTTTTTTGTGCTCCTTTAGAAATTGCCAATTATTTTCGCAATTTTTTAATTCTGGGGATATAGCTTAACGAATATTATTCCTTCGCTCTAATTTATTTTATTACAGGTCAGTGAAGTTGGTAGTGTTGTGTCGAATCTTGCATCTGAACGAATAAATTGGCAAAACATCCTCGAAACATTTCCAAAATTCGAGCAAAATGAATCGTAATCCCCGTTATATTTTTTCTTCTTTGTTTGCTTTACTTCCTATGTCAACTGAAAATTGTTGCGAAATTCCTGGCGGTAATTATTTTTTTTATTCTTTTTTTGCTTTCGATGCAAATTTGCTTTGTTTGTTATTTAATTTATTGTAACTAATGAAATTTATTGTTGTAAGCCACTGGCGAGTAA
The DNA here is from genome assembly GCA_900625125.1 of Dracunculus medinensis. NCBI lineage: Eukaryota > Metazoa > Nematoda > Chromadorea > Rhabditida > Dracunculidae > Dracunculus > Dracunculus medinensis. Next base: position 535,339 of record UYYG01001151.1, on the reverse strand, counting down.
AATAAAACAATCTCAATTAATTTACTAAACTTTTTATTCATATTTAAAATATTTTTAATTCAAATTAAAGATTTCATTGTTAATTTTCAATGTTCCACATTTTTTTCTCAAAGTATGGGAAATTTATTAATTAGTTTTGAATGAGTAAAATTTGCAAAAAAAAATCTTGATAATTGTTTTAGAAATTTCTCAAAAATTCAAATTTTTTTCATTGGTTTTTTAAGTTCGCACTTCTTTACGAGTTGAGAAAAATAAACATAAATGAATATAAGAACAAAATTTTAAAAATAAGCCTAAAGGCTTATTTTTGAAAGTTAGAAGAAAATTTTTTTGAGCTGAATTACATAATGTTTCCATAAATGATCTCTGAGGCCAAATCTTTGTTCAAATTTTGAAAGCTAATCGAAGCTGCAATAAATTATAAAAATTGTATCAAATTAAGGAAAAAAAAACTCCTGTGGGGTCAAATTCCTCTTCAACTTAAGGCCAAAGGTCTGAGAGTTCTAAGGAAATATCTCTCAGCAATAGCTTTTTATATCTCTAATGTTTTTCATTGCGAAGATATCAGTCTTGAGGCTTTTTTTTGAGTCTCTTGCTTGTAGTTGCATATTTTGCATTTCACGCAATTCTTAGGCATGAAATTTATGGATTTTTGATTAAATCCAAGGGTTTCTAAATTGAGGTAAATTGTAGTAAATTATAGGTAAATCGTAAGCAGTAAGTCATTTTCCAAGGAGAATCAGAGTTAGATCAATGGAGAAGTTCATGGATACCAGTAATCTTTCTTTTCTGACTCGAATATAAAGTGAACGCAGAAAATAGTTCATAAAAAAGAAAATTGGTAGTACGGAAGATCTTAGAGGTAACTGCTAATTTTTTCGAACCTTTCCAGGAAGGAATCAGACCGTTAACCAGTCATATGCCGGATATACTAAGTTGGCATGGCCACATTTTCAGTCGAATTTTTTAAGAAACAATTCTTTTCATAAGCGCACACCATTTCTGGTTTAATTATTTCTTGCTGCCTATTTCATGCGATATGAAAATTTTTGCCAGGAAATGGTAGTCGAGTAGATTTTCGATATCATCCGGATTCAATGATAGATTCATTTCTAAGAATAAAAAATATGGATGCAAATAAAATGGTTGAAAGCTTTGAATAAAGAGTTTTATCTAAGAAAAATTGCAAAATTGAGAAATAGAATGGCTCAGTGGCTTTTTGCTCAATTGAGAGCGCCAATGCTGAGGTTCGATTCCCCGCAGGAGTAAGTCTATACAAAAATCCTGGAAATGCTGGCGACTCACCTGCATTTCTATCGCCAAAATATTCTCCCTGGCATATTGCCTGATGTGACAAGCCAGTGAAGCGAGCTTAACCAGTAATCGCAAGGACTCCTTAAAGAAATCTCAAAAAATTGAAAAATTATTTGACTGAAATTAATTAATTTATTAATGAATTTACAGTAAAGCCAAAACTTCTTTATGAAGTGAATTAAATAGAAAACAATCCAACTGTAATTCACTGTACAAGAGAATTTGCATAGTTGTGGAACCAACTGTCGTCTCTCCTCTAATTTGCATGCGCTTCTTCTTCTAAGCTCTCTCCATTACTGGTTAGGCTGGCTCCAACGGCTACAAGGGTAAGACGCTTCCAAACGGCGCGGTCTGATGCCATCGTCGATAGTAATGGAAGCCAATCCTTTTTCCATCGCCTAAGTCCATATATTGCTGGTCCACCTATACGTTTAAAATCTTTTCTCACCGTATGAGTCCAGGTTTTGATTGGCCCATCTCGCTTTTGAAGCTGACCGTCACACGGTTTAGCAAATAACGAAATATGCGTCAACTATTGAGGTGGACGACGGAGAATGTGTCCTAACCAGCGAAGGCGACGCTCTGTGATAACATTATTTATGCAAGTGGTATTTGAATGAAGATGGATGCGATCTTGTGAAATGTTATCTGCTCGAAGGATCCGTAATATGTACCTTAGACAAGAGTGGTCAAAGGCAGATAACTTCTTAATATCCTCTACTCTCATCTCATTTCTATGCCCTAAACCCAGTTTTTCAATAAATGTCAGCATTAGACATGAAACTCTCAATGTGACAAACAAACTTTTAAAATATAAATTTAAAAGTTAAATTTAAATTTAAATTTAATATAAATATAAATTTGCAAAAATTTTATTTTTATGAAAATGAATATAGTTCGAAAAAAATACTGCAAATAAAGTGGACGCAAGAATTCGCAATTTTGAGTTCTTACTGTCTCATGAAATTTAGTGATCTCATGCATTATCACAGTTCGCCATTTATATTCCACCTAAATTTTAAAAATTTTATTCGATTCATTCCCATCCAAGCAGAATAAAATTACAAAATTTGCAGAACAAAATTACAAAATTTACTGAATGATTCAATTAACAGGAAACGAATTCATGCTAATTTTGATATGAACTGCCAATAAAATTATTTATAAAGCGTTTCGCCATAAGTGAAGTGATAAGTGATATTTTAATAAAGATGAAATAAAATATTACCAAAATTTAATACAATATTGCGAAATAAAGAAAATTATATAACAAATTTTAATACATATAATCAATGCAAAAGATATCATAATATCATATCATATCACTAATGAAAGAAAGGTACCATAATTATTACATCGCTAATTAAAGATATCACAATTATTATATCATTGATTAAAGGCATCATAATATCAGATCACTAATTAATAAGGATATTATAATATTATATCACCCATTAAAGATGTAATAATTAAAATTACAATTAAAGATTTAATGATTAAAATTAAAAATGTTTAGAAAATTTTTGATTTTAGCCAAATCTATTGCATGCGTGAAATATTATACGATGGAGAAGAATCCTCGTAGATGCTTGATTCGAAGTAGCGCTTTCTCCTTCGAATGCAAAGTCTGTATAAAATTAATGAAATAGCAACTGAGGTAATTGTAATTATTATAAGGCAACCAAATATTATCGCAGAATAGATCACATGCGATGAACGTTCCGATTCTGAAATCAAAATTCATTATGCAATTTGCGACGTGATTCTTTAAAGTTAGAAGTACCACTCGAGATTTGTCACACGACTATATACACATTAAAATATGCGTACTCGCTCTCTGAATCTCAGCTAATTACTAACGAAATTCCGAAGTGAATGGAATTTGTGGTTTCATTTGTAAAACAGTTTGGAGCTTTAATTGTTGCATACTGTTTGCATCTCGTAATTTACGAAATAATTGCCTCATAGATGTGAATTTATTATTATTAGCGATATCACACTGCTGAAAACCAAAGTTATATTAACCATTTATTTTTTTATCAGTTATTTTATCATTTTTGGTTTTTTCTTATCAATTGCTGATTAAAATTATCAGATTGATTTCGTTCATTTATCATTTAAATTCGGAGCAATTTTATTTTCCTATAAGCACATGTATGGCTTCGTCTATTATATATCTAATTATTATTCTCAAATAAATAAAAATGACTGTTCTCCTTTACAAGAATAAAAGCCATTGGTACCAATTATAAGTTTTATCAAATTTTCTATCAAGCTTTTGAAAATAAAAATCAGAATACCTTACGCATGCATGTATGAACGCATGGTCGTACTTGGCATTCAAAATGAACATATTGTGAAGAAGTGAATTGAAAGCCATACATATGAACATAAACATGTTTCGGTTCACCAATTTTTGCTTGGCTAACCATAACTGGCACATCAATAGCCCTGGCTAGTTTCACACCACAGCTGAAGGATTATTCAGTGTTTTCGGAATTTATACTCCATTTTTATGTGCGCACAAATAAAAGCTTTGAAACATTTTCTACTATTGCCTAGATTTCTCCTCTGATGATGAAATTTACTTCAATCATGAAAATGAATGATAATATTAGGACTCGGACTGATAGTCTATCAATTCCATGAAGAAGGCAAAGTAGCCATCATTTTCAAAGCTTATAGCCTAAGCATAATATTATTATTTATGACAAAACTCAAAACTTCAATCCTTCGAACCGTTATTTGATTTTCTGTTGGTTGTCTTATTATTTGTAATTTCTTATCGCTAACACCAACCAATATTTCATCAGTTTTTCATTGGTACATTTTAGACTTTTTCCCTATTCCCTTTTGCTCCCTCTTATATGACTTATGGCAAGTTCACGGTCATCTTAAATAAAATCACTAGAATAATAAGAGGAGTGATATTTTAATATGATAATAATTGATATCTCGAATATATATTTGAATAAATATATTGCAATAAAAACCCGTTAGCATCGATAATTTGGACCGAAGCGTCAGGACTATTGGTACCATCGTGTGCATAGCAAGAATGTGCAACAAAGTCATAAATTGCTGAAATAGATTTGCTTCTAGCGGATCTTCGAAATCACTATCGGAAACTGGTTATGAATTGAATTAACTAATAACTCTAATATTAAATAGTGCTTTAGAATTCTCATCGCCATCATTAAAAAATCTTAGTTTTCCTGAGTTAGTTATAATTCAAGAATCGTTTGAACCTGTATCTTTAAGTAAGACATCCATTGTTATTTTTTGCCCAACACTAGCCTCCGTAATTGCTTGGCCTTCGATTCCATGGCCATCAAGTATTTGGATGAGAAAAGCTGGTGTACCTCCACTGCCAGTCACAACTCCAGTTTGCTCACTAATTCCCCTGTTAAAAACAATCTATGAATTTTGAATATTGTTCTTAAAAAATGTCCTTAAAAAAAAAATAGCGTGCAGTCCTTTCCAACTATGCTGTATCTCTCGTGGTTGAAGTTGACCCAAACTCCCATTTTGCTAGACATCTTTCAGTCGTGAAAGAGGCCTTTAATAAAAAATGTATAAACATACTTCATAGTAATTCGAGCGAGCGTCACCGTAATGTCATCCACAATATACAAGCAACGAACTTCTAAATTTGTGACGCCATTCACAATTACAGTCCTCATTGGATTGATTATCAGTGATACTGATATCTCACCAGTTGACTAAATTAACTGGCAATATAATCTTTTATTTTTCCGCTAAAAGATTTTGTCAAAAATTTTCAATAAATTCTTATCTTCATTGTCGTTTTAAGAAGATAAATTTATAAATTTTATGCAAAAATGAATCTTTTGGAGTTGGAGAGAAATAAAAGAATTAGATCAACAGCTGTGAGCACAAAGTTTCATCCAATTATTTATAGAAGTACCACATTTAAAAATATAAATTGGGATTGATCTACAACATAGCACGCATATTTGGAGAAACCAAGTCTTGACAAGCCAAACCCATTGAAGACAAACCCGGGTAGCGCTGTCAGGAAAGCATTGTGCCTCTATCGCAAGAAACTTTCGCAGGAAGAAAAAATCAAACAATTCTCTTCTTATCTAGGCACATAGCCAATAATCTTGCGTCACATGCAATAAATAAACGATTAGTGCCAGAAGAGATGTGGAAATGAAAGTGATAGTGAATTCTCGAGCTAAGAGAAAAACTAATTTAACTCAATTTGGAAAGAACAAAATCAGCTGGCTGTATATGCATACGGCGAAGTTACAGCTGCAGTAACATGGAATGTTAAAAATCTTGTGGATATGGAATCAGATCATCTTTTATGCTTTGTTCATACGCTGTATAAATATCGCTGTCCTATCCGTCTTCTTCGGAAGATCCGTCCTTATTTTTCTGGATTGGAAGCAATAATTATGTCCATACAGCTACTGGCTTTTAATCACTATGCTAATAACTATTTGGTGGCATATTTAGACATATTAAGTGGCAAAAAAGGTTTTTTTAAATTTTTAAACTGACAATTTAAAAATAAAAAAATCTTTGCGAAAAAAAACTTTCGTATAATTTTAGCAAATCAGTTTAATAGAGTAATTATTGTAGATGTTTTTAAGTATTAAAAATAAAATAATTACAAAGGATGCTCATCGAAATAACGAAAAACCTGTTTTATGGATGTTTTACAAGATTTTGCATCCTTATTCGCATCAATTGTTGGAATTGACAAATTGAGATACAACGATGATGTGCCTTCCCATTTACACCACTCCTTATTATACGATTCATCGATATAAATAAGTCCATCGAATGGTTCCACGAATTCCAGGTTAACTAGCATCTGGTCGCTATAGCACATAACAGATTGATCTGAAATGATTGCAACCTTACTTATACAAATACAACTAAGCATTATTGAAGAATTATTTAAAATACTGAGAATTCTAAAAATTCTGTTAATTATCTATCGATCATTGTTTAGCACCTTAACAAATTTCGATTAATAAGACTATAATTTCCTTATTATTGTTATTTATCATTTGTCACTATCAGTTATCATTTTATGCAAAAATGATGAAACTAATTTCCTCGAAAAGATAATAGAGAAATAAGCTTCAATAAGCTTAAAAGAAAATGCAAAATGTAATTGAATAATTCGCTTAAATTCATGTTTTTGCATGAAAATTTGGTTAAATCTTTCTTTGATGAATAATTCTAATTAAATTTAAAAATTAAATTTACTTTTGATAAGTTTCGAGGAGTTATTAATTCGTATAACAGAAAATACAAAAAGCACGTTGATAACAAATTTCATCTAAAATTTATCAAATGTAAATTCAAATTATGAGATTTTATTTTGCGAACACGTGAAAAAGCTCAATTGACTTATTCGAATAGTTTTGAACTACGAAAATAACCGACTTTGAACTGAATTGCCTCCGAAAACTTTGGCTTCCCCGCTAAATTCGTATTTTTTAAAATATATGCGTAGAAGTAGCCATTGCGCCTTAACTGTAAGATTCAGATGATTATAAAGTGGTGATGATAAGCTATAATGTTTGGCATGAAGCGATAAAAAGGATAGAAAATGATGACTTCGTTAGGTTATGCCTAAGCTGAGTACGTATCATGGCGCAGTGAGATGAAGAAGATAAGCTTTTTTTGCGGAAAATGATATACATATATATATAGCGGGTGTTGCGAATGACATTTCAAAGATTGTACGATGATTCGTATGATTTTTGAGAAGCATATTAGTAAGTTATAACAAAAGAATACGATAGGATTTTAGTAAAAAAATTTGCCATTTGGGTACCATAGTAGAGAGGTAATCTGAGAGTTAGGAGGCCATACTTTTCGCTTTTAAAAAAAGAACAACGTGGTGCGATTTGGTTGAACTTTAATGAGAATTAAAGGGTTTTCTAACAGTAGATTCGATAAATGAAGATAATATTGTGACATTAACGGTGTTGAGATTTATGGAAAAAAGCGAGTTTTGATGGAGTATAAAAGGAACTTAAGAATTTGGTTTTAGAAAGGAACAGCTTTGAAGGATAGAAAAAATTAAGGAAAAAATTCCACAGAAGATAAGTTTCAATAAGCTTTGAAGGGCTAAATTCTAGAAGGACAAATTGCCAGCAACTTGGGATAAAATGGTACTTCAGGGATAGAAAAGATCCATAAATAGGAATAACTGGATGTAGAGCATGATTTTTTTCCGAATATGCCCACAGCGAATACACTAATTAAATTTTTGGCTAATCGTTAAACAGATATAGTGGGTTCACCTTCTTCTAAGTGATCCATTATTTGTGGTTTGGTTGGCTTAAGTGGCTGATAAGGCTACGTTTCGCTAGAGATTTACTTCTCTAAGGGAATAGACTGAGATCCTAGTCGATTCTTTAATTACAAGTTCTTTTTTATCAAAAAGCAGAAATCGAACTTACGATGTTTAGCCAAAGGCAAAACAATGGATAAAAAGAAATTGTTAAGAAACCAAGGATGACAAAATTATAATGGAATGTAATAAAAATTTTAAAAAAAAATCAATGTTTTTGACTAGAGAAATTTTGCCAAGGAGAATCACTAAACGATTGATATATACAAGTAAGGCAAACAAAACCTGGACCAATACAGCAGAAAAATTTTGAATTTGGGGACCAATGGTATGTGGATTTAGAAGATGGAAAGATGGGTGCAGCCCAGCCTAACCAGCAACGGTGATAGCCGTTAGAGGAAGAAGGTGGACAGGTTAATATGGCCATACATGCTCAGCTACCTCTGGGATTTCACTGTATTTCTTCGAATCTATTACTTCGAACTGCCTGCAACAACCCGTTGAGTTCTACTCGTCCACACCAATAGCTTTAAAGAAGTTTCATTTATTTTTATATAATATTTAAATATTTTTAATTTTTTTCTTAGAAAGTTTCAATTTAAGCGATAATTTTTGTAAATAGATGATTTTCTAATTTTCTAATCATTTCAGTCTTCCTTTATTCCTTGTTTGTTTGCTAATACATACACATACACACGGATGCACCGTGCACATACATATAGGGCTATATGATTTAATTATTGCTTCTAAGTGAATTTTTATTATTATCATAATGAAATGAAAAAAATCGAAGAAAAAATCTAAAAATATTCAATTGCAATTTTCAACTGACAAAAATGCTCAAAAACGATTTTTTTTATTCTTCATAAATCTTCATTAAGAATTTCAATAATTAATAATAATAATAATAATAATAATAATAATAATAATAATAATAATAAATAAATAAATAAATAAATAAATAAATAATAAATAAATAATAAATTTTATTTTATAATAATAAATAATAAGATTTGTTATAATAATAATAATATTAATTAATATTTATAATAATAAGTATTTTGAGATGATTTCAATAATTTCAACTCATGTCGTCGTCTTAAATTCTTCTCTAAACGAATTATCACAACGGATGAATGGCGCAGTGGAAATGGTCGGTTTTAAATTAACAATGCTTTATTTCGATAATATTGGCAGTGAAAAAAGCGGAAATACGATGATGATAAACTTCTTTCCCCGACTGAGATGCTTGATGACGCTTTATCTGAGTGGATATTCCGCGAAATTTTATCGTATAAATCGCTACTACGCGATTATAGAAGAGATTCGTCGAGGGTCGAATTCGTTGCGATTTCATATTCGCGTGAGAGAGTTTAAAATTGGCTGAACTTTTATTAAATTAGGAAAAAGTCTAAAAAGATTTGTTTAAACATGAAATACCTTCTCCCGTAAAAGTATATTTAAAAAGGGCGATATTGCTGGCATCCACTTGTACCTCTATCGACTTCTTCGCACTACTAAGGTACCTCACTGCTTGGTGGGACGAGCTAGCGAAGCGAACAAACCAAAAATGGTGGGGCCCTTGAGACAATTAGCATCAAAACATGGAAACATTCTATTTTATTGTTTGGCACTTTGGCTTGTTGACCCAATAAGCAATCAAACAAAAAATCTATGGTGAAATAAATATTAAAACTTAGATAAATAAATAATTTATAAGTTTCCTATAATCTTGATTGTCTTAAGTTTGATTTTAAAAAATGTATAGAAGATGGGAAAGGTTAAAGGTTAACTTACTATCTATTAATTTATATGGTTACATGATAATTTAGATGGTAAGAATGACACGAATGACATCGATTTGGGATGCAGATGAAGGTGTCTAACCTAATCAACAGTGGGTAAAACCAACAGTGGTGCTACTGGAAGACTGGAATATCGGTGATAACAATTTATATAGTCGGTGCAAATATGTAAAAAATTTCATTATTTCCAAAAATATTTCACATATTACTACTTCTTCTTCTTCAACTAATTTTATTGAAAATTCAAAACTTCCAATTCATTGAAACTTTTTTTTAATATGATTTTTAGCGAATGATTTCCAAAAAAATTTTATTTATTACAATTCAAATTTAAAAAAAAAATTTATAAAATTTTAATATTTGAAAAAAAGGACATTAATATTAAAATTAAATCTAATTTTAAACAAATAAACCATTTCGATGAAATATTTAAAAATAAATTTATGAAAAAATAAATAAATATTCGATAAATGATTTTTATTTTTTTATAAAAACTTTAAAGTAATTTTAAAAAATAATTAAAATATTTAAAAATAAAAAGATTAATAAAAAAGATAGCGAAAAATCGACACTCGAATATTTTTTAATAGTAATGATAGATATAAAAATAGTTCTTTTTTCCGTACTTAATAGTTGAAGGACGAACTAAACCTCACGGAACTAACTAACTGATTTATCGACTGATTAACCGACCTGATTGATCGGCTGATGGCCATCATTACTATTATTATTCTTCTTCTTCATATTATTATTATCGGCTGGAACGACAGACCAAATGAATCGGTGAAAAAATTTGCCTTCAATTAATCTTTTTGAATTCGAAAGGATAAAATTAGCGATCGTTTGGTTTCTCGTTGAATCTGATTGACATTTTTTCATAATAACCTTGAACAAGAGAGAGGGGTAATTAAATCCTTATTTACTGCTATTAACACTACAACACTATTGAATCGGATCCTTATTTACTAGTGCACCACTACAACACTATTGAATCGGATCCTTATTTACTAGAGCACCACTACAATACTATTAAGTCTGGTCCTTATTTTCTAGAGCACCACTACAACACTATTATATCAGATCCTTATTTACTAGAGCACCACTACAATACTATTAAGTCTGGTCCTTATTTTCTAGTGCACCACTACAACACTATTAAGTCTGGTCCTTATTTACTAGAGCACCACTACAACACTAATATATCGGATCCTTATTTACTAGTGCACCACTACAACACTATTAAATCTGGTCGCTATATACTATGAATGCTTGTAATGCTTGCATACTACAGTATTGCCTCTTCCCTGCTTTACTTATTCACCATCTTATGGTACCACATAGTATCACTAATCCACCACATATTACCAAAAATCTTTTTTTAAGAGTACAAAAATATTTTTTTGGATCAAAATAGAATTCTTTTTTTAATTTTTCTTTATGGTTATGAAAATGTAGGATTATTTTCAATTGCAGTTTGCGATTTACTTGATATTTATTATTTCTTATAAACATTGATGAAAATTCCGATTTTCCGATCCGAATTTAAATTATTTTTTAATATTCTTTTATTATTTTAGAAATAATAATAGCAATTGATCTATGGTGATAAATGATAAGCGCCAATAAATCTGGTAAAGAATTTATCACATAAGAAAATGAACTGTATAGTTTGTCAGTTATAAGCTCGTCTATAACAAATACAACTTTTTTTTAGACCTGGCCATATTTTTTTAAGCCCTATCGCAACCATCTAACAATTCTATGTTTGACTCCTCTTTCTCTCATCGCATCCATTTGACGATCTTAGACTTTTTCCTGTTTTTGTCATTTGAATCATTAAACCTATTTGCAATATTTGCTGGTCCCTATCGATAATTTCATCGCGAATTTACCATCTTCATGAAATATTTCTAATAACCAGCAGAACCTGTCAGACCAGAAATGATAAGCGCGATGGAATAAAGAGATAAGGGAAAGCGATATTAGCAAACATGCAATTATCAGACGATTCCACTTCTTTTTACGATACTCCACGAAATGGATTTCGCCTAATTGGCCACTCTCCTATTTATAAATATAATTATAAATATTTTATCGTTAAACGATGCAAGAAAAAAAGCGATTGAAAAGATGGATGCTTGCGAGGTTTTTGATTTGATTTGTGAAGAGTGAAGACAGTTTTTGGTTCAAATGAAAATTTTAGCGATTTCAGTTATTATTATTCGTAGAATTTATGACAAGGCCATCGCATATTTATTTATTTATTTTAATAAATAATATTTATGCAATTCTTCAAAAGTTTCGAAAATCGAGACATAACAATAAAACATTAAAAATTTATCGAGTTCAGGCAATATAGCAGTGGCTAAGCAAATTTAGTTTCAGCTTCAGCTGTGAAGACGTCTCGTCGAGATCGATTTCGCTGAAACCTTAGCTTATCAGTTATCACATTCGTCCTCTTCGACACTTCTATCACGCTATCACTTGCTTTGAAATGAGCTTTCTAAAAGATGTTTTAAAATGGAATTAACGAATTTATTTAAATTTAATCGAACAAATAGGAAATTTATTGAAAATTCTTTATGGAATGAAAAATCTATTATTTTTAGATGAATAAATTTAAATGAAATAAAAGTGATAAAATTTTGTGAATTTCTTTTTTTTTGACAAATTCTAAGAGAAAATCTATAAAAATTAGGAATTGAATAAAGGAGGTCAAAGGTTAAACCCATTTGTATAGCAGTTTCACTGTCCTTCTTTTCTTATTTTTTTATGGAATAGTCGCTCTAAGATTGACCAATTGACTTATTTGGAATAAATTTTAAACTATCATTTTGAACAATCATTTTGCAAATGAAATTTAGAGGAAATGACTAAATGAGAAGCCTGAAACCTGTGGTCCCCAGTATTTCCTCCTATGGTTCCCTTAGGCTTGCGTCTCCTCTTCCATTCAAAAAATCATCGCTGGCCTGTAAGGCTATAAAGAGATGTTACAAATAATTCATTGCGAACGCTTGGACGAATTTTACATGTTAGCCGTACGTGGTCGAAAATGTGCACACTCAGTTTACTCTTCAGATTTGTTCATTTCGCTGGACTTGTCTAATTTTTCTTGGCTCGGGTGTTCGGATGATTTGGCTTGTGTTGTTTATTTCATGAACGGAATTTAATTTAAACATATATCATCTTCTACGCTTTATTATTTCACAAGTGCGGCAAAGTGGTTTGCATTATTCATTCCCTTTAATTGGAGTAAGCTTATCCAATAAAAATGAAATTCGTTCGCACCTGAGGACCCTTCAGTTCCTCTGGAAGATCCTTCTAACTGGTTCTTTGGCAGAAAGGTTTTAGTATATTAGCCAATGAAACTAGTTAGGATGAGTTCTGCTTAAAGGAGGGAACCAAAATAGTTTGTAAACTATTCGACAAAATTGTGAACGAGGCTCAGATTATAACAAATAAAAGCCCAGGTTTAATTTTAATTTATATATTTATATTTAGTTTTGATTTATTTGATTTTTTATTATAAATAAATAACTTGTGAAATTTTCTTTCTAAGCATTTCTTCTCTTTTTGTGGCTAAACGGTTGCCTATCGGATTAGTCAAATTTTATCAAAGAGTCATTTTGCAACAGAAATATAGGTGAATTATTTTTGAAAGAAAAGTCTATGCTTGGCTTAAAACCTGAGCAGCAGTGCTCCAAAACGACAGCAACAACCCACTGAGCCAACAATAAGACGAACGGTTCCAGGCTTCTTTTACGATTAATTTACCTCCTCCGATTTCCGGTGAAACAATTTGTCTTAAAAAATTAATTGGCTTTTTTTAAATTTTTCGTTAAGCAGTGCGAAATCTAATCTTTATTGCTTGTTCTCAGTCCCGAATAATATTATTCATCGATTATCACCGGCATTATATAATTATTGAAAAAATTGCTTTTTTCTAATTTGAGATTTATTTGTTAGTTTTTATTAATTTCAGTTATAGTTCAAAATATCAAAATGACAATTCAAAGGGGAAACGTGTTCCGCAGAATTGGTGGAACAATTTTCTTTTTCAGTTTTTTGCTTTTCAGAAAGTAATTTTTTATTATAATTTTTTTTAGTTGAATTTTTTGATTAAAAAGATGGATTTAATTAAGAAATTACCAAGTTGCCAATATTCAGAGAAAATAATAAAGCTTCGATGAGGAATTGTTGGTCTTTCTCTTTTCAATATATATTTGTTCGGTTTCGCCGATCATTTAGATCTTTTTCGCATGAAAATCATTTGGGGATAGAAATTCAGCTGGGTACACAACAGCATACGGATCTCAAATGATAGGTTCTCAATTGCATTAGAGAAAAACAGGATTTATTTTATTTCGATATATGATTTATTATAACATAAACAGCAGCACTACATGGATTCAGTGTCTTAAATATGGACTGAAATCTCTCAATTTTATTAAATTTAAACAGATTTGAAACTCTCTAAATTTCTTTCACATTATTTTTTTTAAAACAAATTTTGGGCTTTTTGAATAGTTATTTTTTAAATGAGTTTTGAATCTTTATGGGTAGTTGTTTGGTTTTTTTTAGAATTCAGTCCAATTTTTCAGGTAAATTCTTAATTCTTCTTTTTATTGTTTGGTTGAAAAATGCCTTTTACCGAAACGTCGTTAAATATTTGTGACTGGGAAATTGAAATTGAAAAAAATCTTCGGGCGATCAATATCGCTGGAAAAAAGCTGATTTGCGATCGTGCAAAATGTACTAATCCCGGCATTGAACTTTTGCTTATTTCGCAAGAGGTATTTTTATTTTTTTTAATGTAATTATTTTTATATTAAATTATTCTTATAATGCAAATATAATAAATCTTGAACAATTTTCATTGATTAATTGTTTTTGATAAATAATTTACAGGCTAAATTGATTCGCTATATTTCAAAGATTTATTTTTTAAATGACCTTCATAGAGGGACAGCTTTTCCATCATTGTTTGATTGGCTTCATTATGTTAATATTTCACCATCAGAAATTCAGAAACTTATGGAACATTTACATACCTTACCTGAATTGGCTGCGATGAACGATAAGCAGGTTAATTTTGATTTTATCTCTGGAAGTTAAAAACCTAAAGTTAAAAGTTAAGTTAAATTTGAAAGTTAAATTTCCATAATTATGGCAGCCGTTTTCGTTTATTCTCAGTTTACAAATGTTTTTAAATTTTTTTAAGATTTAGTTCTTATAAAATTTCCCCATTAATATGCTTTTTTTTCATTTTTAGATATTTGATTTATGTGATACTTTACGGTTTAGTACCGAAAGTCGTCGTCGATTACGAAAATCATCATATAGTATGAAACGATATATCTTAAGATGGAAAGGTGCTTGTTATTAATTGATTTCAACATTCAATCAATATTTTTTTATTATAAATGAGATTTATGTATTTAGGTCCAGTCTCACGACATTTTCATTTATAATTTATTCATTTTTATTGGGAAGTTATTTATCTTCAGCTGATGGAATTGAGCCTATACGAGTTTTTCTTGATAAAGATTTGGCATGGTTAAGTTTTGATCGATCAACATCACATACGAATCGTAGATGTGGTTCAGAAAGTACCGTCGATTCATTAGCAAGTGATTCTGGTTCAGGTATTTATGTTTTTTATCCAAAAAATAGAGTTATTTTCTAATTTTTTAACCGGCGTCATCATTTGTACAATAAAGCCATATAAATTGTTTCATTGGTAAATTTTCTTGCAATTAAGGGATGGGATCCAATGTTTCTCAATCGTCGTTGCCAACAAGTACTCCTCCTCCTAGCCCTGGAATTTTTCCAAACAGCTCTCTGATTAGTTCTTCGAAGTCAGCCAGTAAACTGAGGTTATCTTTCCCTACAGCTTTGTTCAGTATTTAATTGAAAAATTTAAATTGAAATGTATTTTTTTGTTTTATGGCTCTTCTTAAACGGGAATTTAGTAGTAATGAATTCGTAAATTTTTTAAAATCGAAACAACGACAAAAAATTTGAAACACAAGATTCTTATTTTTTTCTGTCTTGTTATTTTGGATCATTTAGAATTGAATAGAATTGAATTAATTTGTAAAATTCTAAAAAAAAGTTTAAAAATATTTGAGGTAGGCAGTAATTAAGTTTTTAGCGCATTCTGCATAAATTGTTGAGCGTATTTGAAGGCAGTGTTTGATTGGCTTTAAGCGCTTTAATAAAGGGTAAATGGTAATACTCTGTTATAATAATATCTTTAAACATATAGTAGTATAAAAGAAAAATCAATGAAATCAGTGCGACATTGAATACCCATTCAGATATCATAACAAAATATTAATTTATATTTAGGTTTTACAATTATTTAAGATATTTCTCCATTCACTTATTCTTAATTATTTCAGTAATGCTGCATTGGCAGTGGTACGTGCTAAAGAATGTGCTAGTGGAGCAGCTATTGCTGAAAGTGAAATTTTGGCGGATAGCTCATTAAATGAAGGTCTCATTCGATCGCATTCCCATGAATCGAACATTCAACAAAAATTGTCCTCTGAATCAAATGTTCAGTCTGTTTCTCTCGCCAGGTTTTTCTTTAGAAACCAGGTTTTTTTGGAAATGAAACCAGCAAAATTTAAAATTGCTTTTTTTCAGCTCTCGATCAATAAGTGATTGTCTTTCTGTTGCCAGTCCATTGCCAGCCTCGTTCTCTCCACTGTCTTATCATAAAAATACTAATCAGTACGGTAAGATTCTATAGAATTATGTATTTTAATACGATTATTATATTATATTAATTTATATTACACTGATTATTTATATTTAGAAACAGTCTTTCTGAAATTGTTGCATAAAGGAATATTCTTCAAAATTATTTCCAGGCACTTTACCGAAATCACCAAGAGCCGCTCGAGCTGTTCATTCAATACCGCATCAGTGGCGTAAGAAGAAGGGATTTCGAATCGCTGCAGAAAATTGCCATTTTTGTCAACGTCAGCTAAATTTTCTTGGTGAATATGAAAAATGTAGATCTTGCAAGTTAGTACTTTTTTATGCAATTTCAACTTTATTTATGCAACAAATGTACTTGAATGAAATTGATATTCGAGATATAGGATTTTTCGAAAATTTTTTGTAGATGGAAAGTACATCCTCAGTGCAAAGCAAACATTGGCGATTCTTGTGGATTAACACCTGATTATCTCAAGAAAGCTATCCAAGAAATGTTTCTCAAAGATTCAGGAAAGGTGATTTTCATTTTCTTATATTGCACTAGTAAGATAAATGAGAAATTTCTAAAATTCTGAAAATAAATTGAATTGTAGGATGGCTGGACGCCGACGTTGCATGCTTCCACTTCTCACAATACCTTTGCTTTTGATTCGATAGATAGTTCTTCTAGTACAAATAGTTCTGCTCCTTCGACTCCCGCATTTCCAACTATATATTCCGGTTTATATTAGATTTTTTAAATGAATTCTTTTTTTCGACTAAGTTTAAGACTAATTATAAATGTATAATTTTTTTTGTGAAATTTCTGCTGAAAAATACGGAAGTTTCAGCCGCGGTTTCTTCACTTCCTAGTCCATTTTTAACTGCTAATTCTGCTTATCGAAATGATTTCATATTTCCTGATTCTGTTCCAGAAGTGCCGGATATTATTGTTGATTCAGGACAGAGGTTTTTGCTTAAATCAGAATGTTCATATAATGTTCATACCTTCATATTTCTTTCATATTTCATAAATTTATAAATTGATATGTAAAATAAATATATCTTATACAAGTAAATTTTTTCTCATTTGAAAGCGATTGCAGCGAGCAGCGTTTGTCTTCGCAGGGCTCTGATTGTACAGTGCAATCATCTTATACTGGAGGACCTGGAAGCTCTGAAGGGACTCTTATTACAGATTCGATAGGCAGTAATCAAGGCCAGTATTTAGATACGCGAGTATGTTGCTTACAGTATTTTAGCTTTTGGTTTTTTTTAGTTTTTTTATCATGAATTATAATAAACCTTATATCATGGATTATGGATTATAATATCATGGATTATAATAAACCTTTATAGTTCTTCTTATGCAATGTTTGAGAAAGAGTTATTTATAGGATGATAGTGGAGACCAACAACAGTTGAGTCCAAGTAGTTGCTCTTTGAATAGGGATAGGTGGAGCAATGGTACCATTCGAATACCAAGTAGTTGGACGGATGTTACAATACCCTTTTCTCAAATTGAATTTAAAAAGCAAAGTCTCATCGGAAGAGGACGCTTCGGAGAAGTAAAAATTCTCACTAACTTTTTTTCATTTTCACGCAGAAAATAGTTATATTGGGCACAGATTTGCAAAATTTTTGATGAAAATTTTCTCATGAATTTGTCTATAGCCAAAAATAGCGCTTTTTTTCTCAAAGGAAAAGCGAGGAACGGATTTTTTGATTTACTGAAAAGACGAAATTATTGAAAATCTGAATTTTAAAGAGAGGATAACAAGTAAAAAAACCCGATCTTTTTTAAATCTGTTGTGTTAAATATAGATTAATATGGATTTTTCTACTTTGAGAATAAAACATTGATTATAAAACAGTATTCAATGTAGCAATCTTCATCTGAATTTTGATAAAATAATTCTATAGAATAATAATATAATCCACTAATAAATTTCGGATTTAAACCTTATAGTTCTTCTTATAATATAAGTCATTTTCAGGTCCATAAAGCAAACTGGTTTGGCGATGTGGCTGTCAAATTTCTGGATATGGATTATGTTGATGAGGAAAAGCAGCTTGAAGCATTTAAGGCACTCTTTGTCCATTTATTATTTTCCTATATTGTTATAAGTCGGATATTCTTTAATTATATTCAGTAAAAACCGAGAAACATTTCTATTAATGATATATTATTTTTAGGCTGATGTAGTGTCTTTTAAAAATACTCGGCATGATAATTTAATTCTCTTTATGGGGTATTGTTTTGATCAGAATAGATTGGGTATTGTTATGTATTATTGCAAAGGTAATTCTCTCCATCGTTCAATTCATGAACTTTATGAAAAATTTGATTTTGCTCAAATTGTCAATATTGCAACTCAGATATGTCATGTGAGTCATTTTAAGTTTTGTCTTTGCTTGAAGTGATTATGTGATTATTGATCAAAGAATTATAAAACCTTTACAAGATTTTTTTTATTGTAGATATATTTATAATTGTTATATATTTTAGGGAGTATCGTATTTACACACAAAAAATATAATCCATAAAGATTTGCGGACAAAAAATATTTTTGTGGAAAATCGAAATCGAATTGTAATTACCGATTTCGGATTGTTCAGCATGAAGCGACTTGCGAAACCTAAACGGTCAGATTTATTTATCAATAATGATACCCTTCTTCGAAATTCAATTTCATTCAATTTTGTTCATTCAATTTAAGGCAACAAATTATAAATATTATAATTATATATTTTTTATTGCTTTTTACTATTGTATTATTACGGTATATTATAATTTTCACCTTTTTACATTAAAAATTAAATAGTGCAAAATCCCTGGATTAGTCTCCAGATTAAATGAGTTTTTTTCCAAGCTAGCTTCTATTGGCTATTGGTGTTTAGAAATTTTTTTCCGGGTGGGGAAGGTGGGCGGGAGAGGATGTCATTTAGCGATATAAATTTAAATTTATCGCTAGCACTGCCTTGATGTTTTAATGATGGATTTGTTCATGTTAGAGCAGGGAATCGAATGTATGAAGCTCGATGCAAATCCATTCAACTATAACGCTGGACTCTTTTTGCTATTTTGATGCTATTATCATATAAATCATGTTTCATTTAATGTTTCTTAATCTTGATATCAGATGACTGGATATATCTGATTTGTGAATTTATTACCTTCTATCGCTTAGATTTTTTTCTTTAAGTGACTGACTTCCAACTTCAGATAGATTGTTTTTTAGGACGCATACATTTATAGTACCTGAATATTGGTTGTCGTATTTATCACCAGAATTGATAAAAGTTTTGTCTGCAGATCTGGATCCATTGCCGTTCACAGAAAGTAGCGATGTTTTTGCTTTTGGGTATGTTTTCTGGTGTATGAAATATTTTTCGCAACTTTCATCATTTAAAATATTCAATTTTGGAATGATTCTGTAAATGTTTTGTATTACATATATGAATAACTTGTTTTGCACTACAAATTGTTTTGCATATTTTATCTATTACTTTCTTATTTTAGAACAATTTGGTTCGAATTAATGACCTATGAATTCCCATTCTCACAGGTGGCTCCTGATATAATTATTTGGCAGGTTGGTCGGGGGATAAATGGTGCATTAAATAATGTTAACGCTACTCGCGAAGTTAAAGTGAGATTTTCCAATATTTTTTACATTCCAAATCGAACTTTTTTCGATTAAATGAATGATCCGAAAATAATTTTTTAATATTTTAATATTTAATTTTATATCCGTAATCATTTGCTGTTTTCTCAGGAAATTTTGACGCGCTGTTGGTCTTATTTACCTGAAAATCGTCCTTCTCTCAGTGATCTCCAAAGTATGTTGGAAAAGTTACCAAAGAAACGTCTTAATCGTAGTCCGTCATTTCCTGTTTCACGAAGCTATGAATCAATGTTTTGAATCCGCAGTTTGTTTGAACTTTTTGTACTTTCATTTTTTCCTATTTGCGATTTTTAGAAGCAAAACACAGCTTTTGCTTTCTAATTATATTGTTTGCATTGTTTATGTAGTATAATTCGATCTCTTTGTAAACTTATCAGTCTTTTGACTTGACTTATGACATATCTTTTATAGCAGTTTGTATAAATTTTTATTGTAAATTAAGCCAATTAATTAAGAATTACGAAATTAAGAGTTCATAATCGTCTCTGTGTCACTAATTTCCTTTGTTCATGAAATTGATAATTAACTTTTTATGCAAAAGTTTGTGAAATTTTTTTATTATTTATTCATATCACGAATTATTCAAAACGAGATTCATAACGATTGCAATATATGGGAGACTTTTTAAAATTAAATTTAGATATTTTTATTCATTAAAAGACCAAATATTAACACAACTTTTTTTTTATCGCTATATTTATTTATTTTTGACTTTTTCGATAAACTGTCGAATGAATATATAATATAAATAAAAAATATGCAAAAAAAGCAATTTATAAACGATATATGTAAATGGGTTATTAGAAATCTAAGCAAAAATCTGATTAAATCACAATAAATAAATGATAGAAAAGACGCCGGTAGAAACTCGGGAAATTTGAATTTATTTTTTTTTTACGATAGATTTAAACCATGTTGGCCTCGGTGAATCAATTTCAACGACTCGCATGCCCCCAACAATTTCTTTAGGATCATCATTAAATCGAACAAACACAGGCCTATCTTGACGTTCGCCAATGTAGGGGTTGTAATCCATCATTTTCTCTTTGATCGCATTTGTGACTTTACGTACTTTATCGTAACATGAGCCTCAAAAAATATTTTGATAACAACGTCTCACAAACAAATTATTCATCGAAAGAAGGAAGATATGGGTCATCTAACATTGGAGTGGGGATTATGTGTACCATAAGTGAATATTGCGAAAACACATATCTCAAGTGACATCCGTATATTTCGATGCGTAATCCCTAATCTGTACTTGACACGGTAGTGTGTGCGATGGATAACCAAATCGGCTTAAATTATAGTCTTATAATGAAGGTATATAGGGAACCAGTCAAAGAATTTGCACAATTTCTAATCGGTGTATGAAATAAGATGCTGTTCACAACTTGGAATGTCAGAATGTTTATAAATATAGATGCTAATCGCTCACATTTATCCAAATATCTTGCAGATATTGCTTGTCGAAAATCCATCTCCCAAATTCTAGATTCACGATTTCTAGAATTCTAGAAGCAATTATACTTGGACAAAAACTAGTGAATATATCACTGTAATGTTCCGGAAAACTCATAAAGAAATAGAATGACTGGTCCGAAAAAACACAATCAGATCTAATCCTACTAATGGTCAGCCTATGTTCGCTTTGAAGTCAATATCTCAGTCGTCAGATTTAGGACAAAATCTCTCCAGAAAAAACAATACAACATAAGAAATTGGGATGTTGCAACATTAAGACATGCCGTTGCCCTGTTATTTTCTTCAACTAGTCAAACGTAACACGACGTTTCCCAAAATGTTTGACTATCTGAGCATAAAAGAAATATAAAAACGCAGAGAATATAATTCAACCTAATATGATCTCAAGAACTCACTGTGGCATGTCTAGAACAGCCAATGAGATATGGTACCAATCGCAGTCCTGTCTCTCGAAATCGGCCATATCTACCCATCTCAACTGTTTAGAAGCGAAACTGAATAACTCGGATGAACGATCTAATTGTCTAACTGAGCTACCAGAAGATGATTTCAATGATAATGCTACTTGTAAGAAAAATAAAAAAAAATATCACTTTAATACAATAGAAAATAACCAACTTCTCATTTAAGTTTAAAAAATAACATAAAAAAGACGAAAAAATAAAAAAATCTGGAACTAACCACAAATTGTGTGAATTTCATGATAATCTCCACAAATCTGGCAAGCAATGAGGTTCGTTTTCGGCGAATACAACTTATTATAAGCAAATCTTCTCGTTTTTTTCTTGACTAAATAATTCTTAAATAATTCTTATAATGACATTAAATAAATCAGTTAAAATTAAAACCAAATGATCATTTCGAGAATTACGAGTTTTAACAAATTGCTCTTGATCTATTTTGAATTATTTCTCAATTTCCCGATTAGAATCTTACTGTTTAACATTTTTTTCGTTAATTCAGCCAAGTTTTTTTAAAATTTTTTAAAAGAATTTTAGAAAATTAATAAATATTTCTCTTTATTTTTTAAATTATCTTTAAATTTCTCTTTCTAATTTAATTATCTCTATTTCCTGTCTTTGACAGGAGTAAACCTGTCATGAAGTCAAAAATCCTGGTGGCTTCTGAAGACCAATCTGTATTTCTATCCCAAAGTGGTTCTAAGTGAAAGGATCAGATCTCTTTGATGCGACGTCTGCGTGTTTCGACGCGCATGCTATTTCTGATCCGGTGGCACACGCGATAAATTAAGATCCAGGCGTAATAATAACAATAATAAAATTCCCAGGCACAAACATAGAATTTGCGAACCGAGATGATACTCAAAACCTGTCAAGGGAAGTGAGAATTTATCTGCTAACACTTTGTAAACGCGGTGAAGTGTTGACTATAGCTGTAACACTTTATAAACGAGAGAAAGCTTATGGACTTGCAAGTCTAGCGATCACTGTCCAAACTCTTTCTAAATATCGTGTCAGAGGTCTATCCTCCTCATGTCGGCTCTCGAGTAATTATTAAACCTGATTCAGAGCAAATATTGGCTATATTACTGCGATGACTCGGATAACTCGAGGAGAAATAGCATAGCGATTGTCATATCTGAAAAAGGTCGATCCGTTCTGATTGAATGGAAATGCCCGTATGGCCTATGCACGTTTCAAGTTCTACAATATTTTGGTGATCAGTGTATATGCTCCAATTTTATGCGCAGATGATTGCGCTAAGGATAAGTTCTATGCGTAGCTTCAACTGTTAACAAGATCTCTAGATGACATGGTGATAATTGGGGAAGACTGGAATGTGTGCATAGGTCATGGTACTGTTATATAATAAATTCGGTAATTGGCAAATATGGCATTGGAGTCCAGTGCATCAATAGAGAACGTCTTCATCGTTTTGTCGGAGAGCATGAACTCATTGTTACTAATGCATGCTTTCGGAATCGGAGGAGAAATCTAGCATGAAACTTTCCGAAACTTTCCGAACAACCAATATTCCAATCAGATTGATAATATATCAATCATCGCTGGAAGAATTCTTGATAGTCGTATCTGGGCGCTGAAATTGTTAAGTGCTGTGGATCAGATCATATTATGGTTCGAGTCAAGATTCGTATAAAATTGACAAGTCGTAAGAAACCCAGGATCAATCATCTCAAATTAGAAGATCCGGGAGCAATAAGCGCATTTCAAATCGTATTATTGAAACACCTCAGTGAAATGGACGTCAGATGGACAGTGATATCTCTGGAAAGGCGAATGAATAGTGGTTCCAACTAAAGACATGCCTACAAAAGTCACTCACTTTTAACTACGGTATAATAGTAGGAAGTTATCAGAAGCAATTGTTCAACTATCTGAAAACTCTGCCAACGTCCGAATGTCAAAAGATCCTAACTATCGGGTTTCGAAGAATAACAGCGACAGCAACACGGCGAGATAGAACTGTTTCGTCTTCTTCACAAAGCAATTATAACTCGAGAAGGGATCGGTGAAATGATGCGAAATATTAATGGGGTGTCTATTAAAGCTGTTAAGGATAGTCGCAAAAGATGGAAAAAATTTTTTGAGGCCAAACTTAACCACGATATATTTATAGCCAGAAATATGTTTTGCCAGATGATGAAACTTTTGAATGGAACCGTTGCGAAATCACCATAAAGACGAAAATCTGCGTCCATATAGCTGTAATTCGCTCGATCTTGCTACATGCCTGCACGGCCAATGAGTGTGGACGATATTAAGAAACTATCAGCCTTTGACCACTTATGTCTAAGATATATTTTACGGACCCGTTGAGCGGATAAAATCGCAATGACTGCATCCATCTTCGCTCAATTATCACCTGTACTAATAATGTTACCACAGAACATCGCCTTCGCTGGTTAGGGCACGCTACATCATCCACCATAGGAATTGAATCGCATATTTCATTACTTGTTAAACCCTGTGATTGTTGGTGTCAAAAGCGAGGAGGGCCAGTCAAGACCTGGACTGATACAACCAGGAAAGATTTTGAACTTTTTTGAAAGATTTCATAGGAGAGCAGCGCTAAATGAACGATGGAAAAAGGAATGGCTTCTATTACTGTCAGTGATGGCGTCGGACAGAGCAGCTTGGAGACGTATTACCCTTGTAGCGGAGTCAACTTAACAGTGAGTCAGTAATGGTGAGAGCTATTAGCAGAAGAAACCCAAATGACCATTTAACTACTGGGAACTAATGTAAACCAGAAAATTAAAAAAAAATTTACCAGGCAAAGATAAAAGGTAAAATAGAAAATGAGCCAAATATAGTAGAAAAAAAAATGTTTATAAAACATACGAGTAGGTGTACGGTACTTGGGAACACCGAGAAGTACGCGAAATCCGTTAATTAATTCTTCTAAAGATGTTGACAGCGGAATTCGAACATTATTCATGTCATTGTCAACCAATGCAAAAGATGGGCAAGGATAGTGATAATCGCCAAAATGTCCCTTATAAATCAGCGACACAATACGTCGTAGGAAATTAGACATCCTAAAAATAGCATTAATCAACCAAGTCAACCCACGAAAGATCCACAAGCACTATCTTTTATATTTTGAAATACCAATTTCAGCCTAAAATTGGAATTGAAATCAAATTCCTTCTGCGTATCGTTTCTAATTTGGCTTATTCCAATCGAGTGGTAAAGCTCTTTCTCAGCACTGAGTGAGAAAAACATCTCGCACGCCTCAAAATTATCCAACCGGAATTCATTTTATTCTTCCTAATGGGCAAAAACCTAGCCAATTGGCTTATTCTCCATTTGACTATTTGATTTGAGTTAAGGTAATTCTCCTTGAAAAAAAAGAAATTCCATAACTATTGCAATAAAAAAAATTAACTTTCGATGCAATTTCATAAGTTAATTTCGCTGCTACAGTAAAGCTTATTTAGTTCATCTAACAAACATCTAATTGCTTCTTTAAACGCAATAAAACCTAAGAAAAAAAGAAACGAAACATTGGCAAGGAATCAAAATGACCGAGTAATGCAGCTTTATATATATTTATATAAACTGTAGAAGCAAAAATTTATTGGTTCAATCATAAACAATAAAATAGAAACAGATAATTTATAAGAAAATTAAAATTCATCATCATCTTCAGCCATTTCTTTTGCAAGTTCCAATTCCTTAAAAAGACTTAGTAACTTTAATACCCTTTTATTTTCATTCTTTCTGAAAGATAATTGACCGATATTTTAGAAAAAAATTTTTTGGAAAGAATCACCTATAAATAATGAAAAAATAATATTTGGCAAGATGAACTACTATAATATGTGATTCATTTGCAAATCAGACCTGAAATCCCATCTAAATCACGTTTTTTCTTCCATGCGTGATGTTTTGTTAGAGACCATGATATCGCAAGAATGGTGGGATGTTACAACAAACCACTGATCAAGCTATTCTTAATCTTTTCCTCACTTATATCCTGAAGTTATTTTAATTTTTTCTACTCGAATTTCCCCTTTTTATTCTATCCAAATTTACATTATACTTATTCTTTAGACTTTTTCAATAATCATTAAATATTTTATGATGAAACAATTTCTTGGTTAAACAGCTTTCATATAGCAGAAATGGAAAATTGGTGCAAACCTGTTCTTCACGTTCGCGTTGTTCTTCAATTGATTCGACTATGCCCTTGGTAGATTTCGCAGGATAACGCAAAGCTTTCACTGCTTGATTATGCAATTCCAAGCAATATCTACAAAATTATATGAAGTCAACAGAAGAATAAAAATTTTTACAGCTAGAAATAAGGGTGAAGGATGAACAAGGAACACGCAATAACCTGATTTTAATCATAATTCAGAAATAAAACCAAATATTGTAACCAAATTTCGTGAGAAATTATTACGAAAACAACAAAAAATTGCATACAATTATGCTTTTAGGCTTCAATTTCAATCTACACTTTATACTTCAATTCACGCTTTGTTTAGGAATTTTTCGGAAGTTTTTAATTTTAAATTTGTATTTTGTATGGATCAACAATACTATTGCATTATAAAAATCCATTTCAAAACAATGATAATATAATAGTTGCAATAAGACCAAACCGTATACGAGTATCAAAGTGAAACTGTGGTTCCACTGTACGATAGATGTCTTCAGTTTCTTTGGATTGCATGAATCTACCATTGATACTCGAATCTGATGTTATTACAGCTTCAATATTCCCATCTTTTATTGCCTGAAAAAGTAAAAAAAAAGATGGCTATCTAGTGAAATCATCAATTTTTAGCCAAATTAAACAAGATTTCGATTTTAAAAAAAAATTAAATTTAAATTTTTAAATTTAAGCAAAAAACTAGTAAGATTCATTTTTCATAAAATAATAAAATACTTTAGCAATAAGATATTCAGCTTCTTGATCGGTTTGAAGAAGCAATTTCTTGCGAATATCCGATATCGAAATGCAAGAGTATGCAGTACTAATCTGACGCAGTGCTGTTCTGATTACATTCTGTCGTAGTCTTACGATCAGAGTAAGTGTTTCATCAGGTTCAAAAACGCCTTTCGCATGTTTATCAAGGACATGATTAAACATCTGAACATCTCCTAAGCGAACTGCTAAAAATAATTCAAAATGGCACAAGAAATAATTATATGTACAACGTACAAATAAAAATATAAACTATAAATACAGACGAAAGTTCGCATCACTTTCGTTCAAATACCATTTGCATTAACAGTACCACCACAGAACGTCTTCGCCGGTTAGGTGATATACTTCGTCGCCTACCACAGGATTTCAGGCCAGCTGAATCCTGTGATCGATGGCGTTAAAATCGATGACCCAATCGAAAAGGAACTGACTTATATAGAAATGATTTTGAACGTATGGTGGACCAGCGACATATGGAACCAGTCTAACCAGTAATAGTGAGAGTTGTTAGAAAAAGATAAATAAAAATAAAATATAGATATTAGTGAATAAAAAATATAAAAATTTTATTCCATGCAAATACTTTAAAAACTTAACTTGAGTGAGTTCTAGATAAGGCATTAATGTTTTTCTATGAATTGGAACTCGAAAAACAGACCGTTCAGGTATTTCACCTTGCAAAAGACTAATAACAACAACCCATTTTTGTACCTAAAACTCAAATTAAATTATACATCTATGAAATTATTTATTCGATAATCTATTTGTTGGATGAAACTAATCATAAGGCAAATGATTCTACATTTTGTTTAAAACCGATGGCAGAATCTTGAGGAGCTTTACGCATGGCTTGCATAAAATATCCAGCAGCGGCTGTATAATCTAACTGCATAGCTTTTATTCGTCCTTGATAGTATAGAAATCTTGCAAGATCGTTGTTTGAGGCACCTTCAGGAAATGTTATCTAAAAAGCATTCATTCCATATTAACACTAAATTTTTTTTCACAAATTTTAAATTGTATGGCCATTTATGAGAGGATTTTTCTATGTCTAATATGTGTTTAAAATTTTAAACATAAAACGGAAATAGAATAAATTTTTTTTAAAAAATAAGAAATAAGATAAACAAGTAAAAATAAGAAATCTCAAATTTTCAACCTTTGAAACAAGCTTCGCTGCAGCTTGATATTGTTTTTCTTGCAAATATATTCGTAAAAGGCAATTAATTAAAACTGCTTGAGAATCACTATGTCGTCTGAGAGTCGCCGTTCTTAACCGAGAGTTCAGAGCCCTATCAAAAAATAATATTCACTGGGATAGAAGTAACAAAAAAATATTGAAATATAAAATAATATAAATGAATATATAATAAATAATCCTAAAAATGCATACGATCGCAAACAAGATTGCCTGCCTGCTCTCTCATATATAAGTGACAAAAAAAAGAAGACTTTGGCAGCCAATGAATCGAGTGAACGTTTTTCATATGAATCCAAGCGGCCGATTGTTATAGCAGCACACTATAACTTATAAACATAATAATTAAAGTAAACAATGAAATTTAAATGAAATTTGCAAAATAATCCTGTAAAAGGTCAGCTACTAAGGCAACCCAAAGAAATTCTTATATTATATATACCTCTAACGACCGAAATGGACCAAACCGCATTTCACAAGAGGAGTTCTTTATATTTTTGTGATAATCCAAAAAACTAACTGGCTTTTCCAAAAATTTATATTGAAATAAATATAATGAAAAACGAAACACTTCGAGCAGAATTAAATTAAAATAGTTTTAAAAAAAATTTATTTTCTAAATCAAAAAGGCTCAACCAACTGGGAAGTGCCTGATTTTAAATACTTTTGGATCCACTCTAATACCGAATGACCAGGCAAAAGACCTAATTACAACTCGGATAACGGCAACTAGAAATGCATTTTTATTTTTCACTTTTGTTGACGAAACCTTTATAGAGCCGTCGCGAAATCACCATAAAAATTAAAGTTCGTGTCTATATAGCCGCGATTCGTTCAATCTTGCTATATGGTTGCGAGACCAATGAAAGTGGAGAAAAAATATCTGCCTTTGACCACCCATGTCTAAGGTACATTTCACGGGTTTGCCGAGTGGATAAAATCTCACATAATCACATCCACTTTCTTTTAAATACCACTTGCATTAACAGTGGCATCAGAGAGTTGCCTTCGCTGGTTAGGACAAGTTCTTCATCGCCCACCACAAGAGTTGACACATATTTCGTTACTTGCTAAGCCCTGTGTTGGGTGACATCAAAAGAAAGGTGGACCAATGTATCGATATATTTGAATGTATCGATAGACCAGCAATATATGGACTTAGACGATGGAAAAAAGAATGGCTCCTATTGCTGTCGACGATGGATCCGAACCGCTTGAAAGAGTCTTATCCTTTTAGCCATTGCAACCAGCCTAATCAGTGATGGTGTGAACTATTAGAAGAAGAAGAGATAATCTAACAATTTTTTGTAGATATATTTTCATTGCACTTATAAAACAAGGAACGATATAAATTATTTTTTCGGAAAAAATTCCTAAAATATTTGCCTTAAATATCGATAATATTTTTAAGACACGTACCTTTTTAGCAGCCAGTAATTCATTTTGATCCATCAAATACACAAGAAGAAGAAGATGAATATATATTTCAACTTCTGCGCATGGCTGTACATTTGCGGCATTAATTTGACGACGAGTATTTCTTGGTGAGCGACTTTTCGCCATATTATCGCTCTGAATTTAGTTGCAATTAATAATTTGTTGCAGAACACACGAATAATTAATAAGAAAAGAATTATGAAAATTATAAATTTCCTTTACAAAATTATTGAACAATAAAAACTGTTATAAAATTATATAAATTATAAACAAAATTAAATTATAAACTATAAATTGTAAATTAACAAATAAAGAAACAATAAAAATTTGAAGAATATTTGGTCCATCAAAAAATAGGCTTAAAAACAATAAAGAAAATTCATTAATGAAATAAATTTTCGGCATTATCGTATATAAATGCGAATGAATTAAATCGTTCATTTTCACACTGAATTTTGTTGGCAATTGTAGCATCAGAACGAAAGAGCTGGCATCGCCTTATCCTAATAACTAGCAACTATTTCAATCAGCCAATCCGGAAATAAGGCACTATTACAAGAAGAAGCAATACCATTGTCTAATCACAATTTCACGATTTTTTTGCAGAGGAATTCCTATATCAAATTACATGTTTAACGAATAACTGAGCACTACCAAAGATGTAGTAATTTGAGGCGAATTTGTTGAATCAGATGTAGTAACAGCAGACTGAGGTTGAAGTAGTAATTTCAACAACATTTCTCGACTTTTCGGCGAATTATGAAGTTGCGTATTAATAACTTTTTGAAGAATATTGCTGTTAATTTGTTTACGAGTTTTCGGTAAAAGTTGCATCATTCTCGGTATAACATGAATTTCACCTTTTTCGAGTTGAGTGCACCATTCTTTTAGATCTAAAATAAAATAAAACAAATAAATTTCTCAATAAATTAAATGATAAACAAATAATATGAATACAAGAATTTATTAAATTAAACTAATTTTTAAAAACTACAACAAATTAAATAAATTGAAACGAATTCGAACTGAAATTTCTCAAAAATTCATTCCTCTTAGAGAAAAATGATTTATTTATTTCAGACTAATCACTTCTCTTTAAAGCACGCGTCACTGGCTTTCTCGGGCCATATAAATTTTACTGGAGAATCAATCTACGATGGGTGCATTTCTCGTTAAGGCTCGCGTCACTGGCTTTCTCGGGCCATATGAACTTTGCTGGAGAATCAATCTGCGATGGGTGCATTTCACGTTAAGGCTCGGGTCACTGGCTTTCTCGGGCCATATGAACTTTGCTGGAGAATCAATCTGCGATGGGTGCATTTCACGTTAAGGCTCGGGTCACTGGCTTTCTCGGGCCATATAAATTTTGCCTTCACTTTGCGACACACATAGAGATGAATCGTCTGCATTAGTCGACAACACTCAAAGGAAATAAATAAGCGAATAAAATGAATGAATAAAACAAACTCGTGAATGTTGAAAGATCTGAATCGTGTTGAGTTTTTTCATTTGTTTCATCCAATTTTCCATTTTCTTCTTCTTTCTCGTCTTTCTTTTCAATTTCATCAATTTCCATGTCGGTTGTCATCGCTTTTTTTTCTTTTTTTTCTTAGATGAAAACTGTAAAATATGAAAAATTTATTTAAAAAAACCCTACCTCCATGACAAAAAAGAAAGGAAATAAAACGAACAAAATAAAAAAATAAGAAAAATTTCAAGGAAAATCCAGCAAATTTTTCAGAAAATCCCTGCAAGACTCAATTATTTTTTAAAATTTTCAATATCGATTAGTATAAAAATTCTTTGCAAAAAATTTTGCTGGCGTTCCAAATGAAATCAATATTTTTTATTGGCCAATTTTATTTATTTATTTTTCCATATTTTTATTTTAAATTAATTAAAAAAGAAAAATTTTTGAGAATTTTTATTTAAATTCAAAATTTACGAAAAGTTTTTCCTACCGAATTTTATTGATTAATTTTTTTTTGGTGAAAAATATTTTTTTAAAAATTAAATTTAAATTTAAATTTTATTCGGAAAATTTTGGAAAAATTTTAAATGGTATTTTTAAATGATTAGGGCAATCAGGCGCAACAACATTATATATATGTGATAAATGGCTGAGGCTTGGCTTAGGCTCAAATGTGGCATTGGGTCGAGGAAGGCTTGGAAACACTTTTATGGCCAATAGGATGATGCCTAAGTCTATCAATAATGTGAAGAATCTCATAAAAGAAAAAGAAGTTCTTTGGACAGGAAAATTCCGTTTTTGAGTGAAATTTAATTTGTGGAAATTTCGAGAAATTTCGCGAAACAATTTTTGTTGTGGAAAGTATACAATGGGAAATCTCCTTGTCGCACCTCGCGCTATTGGTCTCTTTGGTCTCATTCTGGCAGTTGTAGATTGTAGAGTGTTTTGGTGTTTAGGTAATGTGGGTTTGACCTTTGGTGACCTCAGCTAGGATATTTCATATTTACACTAATGGTTTAAATCATCACATTTATTACAAAGTTGTCTTATGAAGTCTTATTTTTTCCTCGATGAATTGTTCATGTGAGAATTTGAGTTGACATGAGGTGCTCCTGCTTGACATTTCAATGACCTTTGTTTATATTGGAATATTTTGCATATTTCACACTTTTACCGGTTTTTTTTATTTTTATTGTTTATTAAAATTATTATTTCTCGTTGCGCCAACATTTTTCGTTTTGCCATTCGTGGCATAATTGGCCTAATTTCTTTAAATTTTAATTTATTTTCGACTATTAAATCATAATTTTTATGTTTATATATTTTTAAATAAAATTTTTTCATAATATTAAAATTGAGATAGAATGGCTTAGTGGTTTGTTGCTTTCATTTCGAAACACTGCCACAGCTGATATCCATTCCCTTCTAAAATTCCAAAATTCGGGTGGTGCTGGCGGTCTGCCTATACTTCGAGAAAATTTTCTCTGACAAGCCAGTTGAGTGATTTTAATCAAAAATGATGAAATTATATTCCTTTCATTGCTTCAGAATTTCTTGCTTTTGGGCGTTATCATTATCGCTATTATTTTTGCCAATATTTTTTGGAAGGACGAGAATCGATGTTTTTTTCAGAGATTTTTTCGAGGTATTTTTGTCGTAAATTTTTATCATTTATCTTTAGATTTGCATCAAAAATGTCGGTTGTTGGATTTGATTTTGGCAATTTGAATTGTTATATAGCAATCGCTCGACAAGGTGGCATCGAAGTTCTCACCAATGAATATTCATTACATGCAACACCGTTAGTGATTATTCTTTCAATGTTTCTATGAATCTGTGGATTTATCAGACTTCTTAGCTATATAGGAACAATTCTTCCTGGGTTTCTTCTCATTTGGTATGCCAATATTCGGGAAAAAGGCGCAGATTTCCACTTTTTGCTATTTATTATTATCAAATTTATTTTTATTTTTATTTTTTTTATATATTTCGTCTGAATTATCTGAATTTTTGAAATTTATGTTTTAATTTCCAAATTTCTAATTAAATTTAATTTTCTAATTTTCTAATTAAGTTTTAGATCATGCGTATCATTCACTTCCAAGAATCGAACGATGGGCGTTTCTGCGTTGCAACAACAAAATGTCAACGTGAAAAATACCGTTTGCAATTTTAAGCATTTAATTGGTCGTAAATTTAGTGATCCGATAGTTGCACATTTCAAAAAATTTGTTTCTTGCGATATTGTGCAGTTGCCGGATGACAATGTTGGAATTAAAGTCAGTATTTCTTGTTCTTTTATTCTTTTAATATTATGTTTATTAATATATTTATTATTTTAATATCATTTTTATTTTCAACTACTAGGAAATCATATATTTATCATATAAACTTTTGATTAATTCACTTCTAAGGTAAGGTCTTCGTTTTGAAATTATTTTGAGACCAGGGCAAAGAAAGCATTTCTAATTATCTTTTAGCTATCCAAACTGTAATTGCTCTTTAATATCACCTTCAATATTCGATGACTAGTGGTTGTACAGTCACTGTATAAAAAGCCCAAAAATAGCGGAATAATTTTTTATAAATTATGGCAAATATTCCTTTGCATGCCGCGCGATATATTATTATTGTTTTATTTTACTGTGGGGCATTTTTTCTCCATTTATGATTTGATGTATCGGATGTTCATTGGGGATAGAATGGCTAAGTGGATTGTTGCTCAGTTGGGAGCGCTGATGCTGAGGTTCGATTCCCTGCAGGAGTAAATCTTTACAAGAATCCGGGTGATGCTGGTGACTCACCTCTTTTTCTATCATTAAAGGACTCTGGCATATTGCGAGAAACCAAGTTTAACCAGTAATATTAAAGACTCTTTAAAAAAAAAATCTTTGGCACGCAGAACAAAAATATGAAAAATTGTTCGAGTTCAGCCACAGTGGCTCTTTATTCCAAAATAGCTAATCGGCAAATAGCGAAAACACCATTTCGAAAATATACGGTTGGTCTTTAAAGAAAATGGAATTGCGTCTTGAATGTGAAAAATCAGTACCACACTCACTGTGGTTTGCGAAAAAAAATGTTGAATGAATATCTGAAGAAGCTCTGAGGCTATTTTCTGCGGGATAAACTTCTGGATAATGGGGGTTATTTCATGGTCTTGTCGATTCAAAATT
The DNA here is from genome assembly GCA_900625125.1 of Dracunculus medinensis. Classification (NCBI taxonomy): domain Eukaryota; kingdom Metazoa; phylum Nematoda; class Chromadorea; order Rhabditida; family Dracunculidae; genus Dracunculus; species Dracunculus medinensis. The sequence continues at coordinate 501,292 of UYYG01001151.1, read as the reverse complement.
GTAGGCATGATGCAATTTCAACTTTATCAGAGATGATTGGTGGCATGTTGTAGTTAAATTTATTTTCAAAAAGCATTGGATGAATGAAGTCTATGAAAACGGTGACTATCATCCTCATCTCTAATTATTTCTTAACTGTCTTACTGGTTATGATTACTTTGGAAAGGAGATGGAAAAGCATTAGCCTATATATGCTTAGGGTGTCTCAATATTCAGGGTTACTTCGGTGGCCTGTTTTTAATCGATAGCTTCTCCATTATTAACCATTTCATCTCAACTCTATATGATTATTTTTTCAGAAAGATTGGGATAAGAATATGTGTTTTATTGTTTTTTTTTTCTTTAGGTGAATTATTTGGGGGAAGAACGTGTTTTCATACCAGAGCAGCTGATTGCAATGATGATGGTTAAATTGAAAGATATTACAAGTGCCAGTTTATTAACGACTGTTACAGATTGCGTTGTTTCTGTAAGTTCTCACCTATAAATTTTTAAGTGGTTCAGGTGTAAACTTGAATTATATTATGATTAAAATGTTTCTAGGTTCCGTTTTTTTTTACGGATACTCAGAGAAGAGCGTTGCTTGATGCTATCAGTATTTCTGGCTTAAACTGTTTAAAAATCGTCAATGAAACAACTGCAGTTGCACTTGCTTATGGTAATTTACTTTTAGTTTCACAACAGTTGAAACGGCTAATTCTTTATGTTGTTAAAATAATTCTGCGAAATAATATTGCCGAAGTCATTAACATCTCATTGATTTCTTATGCATTATTTGTATCTCACAGATTGCTAAGAAAAAAGTTAAATCGATGGAAAAATTATTGGCTATTATAAGAGAATTTTTTGCAGGAATATATAAACAAGATTTACCACCAGAGCCCAATGCTCCAAGGAATGTCATTTTTGTCGACGTAGGACATTCATGTGCCCAAGCTGCTGTTGTTGCATTTAATAAAGGAAAATTGAGTGTAAGTTTCATGAACTGGTTTTATTTTTTTTCTTTTGTATATGATAATTTGCTGTATCCTGAAAATTTATTTCTTTTATTTTGTTCTTTTAGAAACGACCCATTTCCCATCAACTGATCCTCTGAATTCAGTATTTGGTTACTCCTCTCTGGAGTACTTCTCTTCCTTCACGCCCAAAGTACTCTTTTATCATAATCCTTTAGCAATATCTTCTTATTTAGACCCCATCTCTGCAAATCTTTCAAATTGCGCCACATACCTTGGAATCTGATACTTTTCTAACTCGTGAATCTGTTATAACCTCTGTTGAGAGTGCATCGGCAGACTTTACTGTCAATAATCAGTTGATAACATCGTAAATTTCCTTATTTTTTATTTCTAACCTTATATACGCTGTTAAAGCACCCTATTCGACAAGTTTGGACCTGTTAAGATTCCCATAATCTTTTAATTCTCATTGGTCTTCAAATCGTATTCATTAAGAGCTAGTAGTAAGACTTCCTTAAACACATTTTTTTTTATTCCTTCGTGTTTTTATGTTGTTTCTCTTGTTATGGTTGCACTTTATAATACCTGACCCCATTTCACCAGCGTTCTTTAAAAAATATTTCGATATTTCTTAAAAAAATATTTCACTTTCTTCGCTGCCTCGATTTTCAATTTCCTAAAATGCGCTTCCTTTTCCTCCACCTATTCGTGGAGAATCTCTGTGAATCCAGATATTCTTGGCATCCCCCAATTGCCGTATTCGTATCATTGTAATCTTTCTACTTTTTATTAAACTTAACCATACACACTATTTTCGTAATATTCTGACAAGTCTCGCAAATTGCTAGTTGAAAATTTTGATTTTCGAATATATTTTTGATGGAACCGCAGCTATAAAATTATAAAAGGCTATATCATGGTGTATGAAGAATCAATTGAGAGTTTATAAGATGCGATGAGGTTTCGAAGAGAAGGGTAAAGTGTAAATTTTTATAATTTATAGCTATAATTTATAATCAATTTTGAGGCCAAGATTGAATAGTTTGCTAGATTAGGATATTTATGTTTGGAAAGAATTCGTTTTCGATTGTTCTCTTCAAATTTTGTCAATTCTTTTCATTACCTGTTAAGTGCTGTTTTCTGGCCATAAGTCCTGTTATTTCTTTCATATCCTGTTATTCGCTAAAAATAAACTTTATACTAACGAAAATTAATATCTTCTCTTCATGTTCCATGTCTTCTTTCCGAGAATGACATGATGTCTAAAATTTTTCATCGTTCCAGCAGCCAATGGGGCTATTAATAACTAGAAATGAGCAGACCACTTCGCTTAAGTTTATGCTTACTTAGAATTTTTGTGCTCCATTAGTACTTGTTCTATACGATTGCTATCATTATCATTACTTTCTTTGCATAACTTTAATCTTTTAGGCATCGTTGAAATTCTTTGATTAAAGCTCCTATTGTAACGTTCGAAAACTCCAGTAATTTGCTTGTATTATGTTTGAAAGGCTGTTATGGTACTTTAACGCGTTGCCGAAATTTATTTTTCTTTTCTTTATAACTTTCTGGAAGCTCATATTATTATTTACGATATCTCGACCTGCAGAACTGAATCTTCGTCATTCTTTTATTATCATATGAAGGTCTTAGCCAGTCAAATGCCGTTTTAATATTCTTTTTAATTCCTTAATGTTCCTAAAACCCATAAAACATTTGCCATAATCTATTACTGGCGTTACTACACATCAGTGATCTCCTTCATCTTTTTCACTTATACTTTGCCACAGCCTTTGGAAAAATAAGGGAATGTCAAAAAAATGTAATGGGAAATGGGAACTTAACTTGTTAAAGGAAAATTGTAGGAGTTTGTTAGGTCAAATAGTTCTTTTGAATAGTTTTTTAAAGTGGTGCTGAGGGAATAGCATTCTTAGGATATATAAATGAATATACCGGGGATAGTTCGTCCCGTCCATATGATGGATGGACCTTTTTGCTGTTTTATGCTATGGATTGGTTGCAGGTTCTGGCTAATTCATTTGATTTACAAGTTTCTGGATGTATGTTCGATGAAGTTCTTCGAAATCATTTTAGAAATTTGTTCATGGAAACTTATAAGGTTCAGATTCTCTTATACTTGATTTTTAAATCTTTATAGCATTTCTTTTCTTTTTTTTGTAAATAATTGCGTCTTTTTTGTTCTTTATTTTTAGATCGATGCTTCAACTAATATGAGAGCGTGGACTCGATTATTAGATGAATGTTCTAAATTAAAAAAACAGATGTCGGCAAATAGTACAGCGATTCCAATTAATATCGAGTGCTTTATGGAAGATAAAGATGTTACTGCAAAAATGCAAAGGTTTTAAATGGCTTTTTTTTCGTCCAAGCAAATTTTAAAATAAAAATTATTTAGATCAGAATTCGAAGAACTTTGTGCAGAAATCTTTTCCCGTTTCGAAAAAATGCTTTATGCATTACTGAATGAATGCAATATGAAAGTCGATCAAATCGATTCAGTTGAAATAATTGGAGGATCATCGCGAATTCCAGCCATTAAAAGTATTATTGCTAAAGTGTTCGGCAAAGATCCTAAAACAACAATGAATCAAGATGAAGCTGTTGCACGGGGTACTCTTTTACTTTCAATTATTCCATGAAGTGATCTATTCCATTTTCAATTAAAATTTTTTTAACCAAAAAATTTCAGGCGCTGCTATGCAATGTGCCATTTTATCGCCCGCATTTAAAGTACGTGATTTTTCGATAAAAGATAGTCAGCCATTTAGAATCAGACTCGAATGGCAACGAACAAATTTGGCTGATGGAGGGTTAGTCGGACTTTAAGTTTTAACGGATTTTGAGTATTTTTTCTGTATGTTTCATATTCTGGGCGCAAAATAATATTTTAAAAATTTGCCTTAGAATATTTAATTATTTAATCAATAATTTTTAGGTCATCTGATGTTTTCGCTGAACGAGATGAGTTTCCATTTTCAAAAATGCTGACCTTCTATCGTCAGGAGCCTTTTGAGTTGAGCGCTTATTATCCGAATCCTATTCCATATAAGAATAATGAAATAGGTACCATTTTCGTTTTTCATTTTTAATTTTACTTAAAACTCTTCATTATATTTTTAGGGCGATGGATAATAAAAGGTGTTACCCCAATGGCAAACAATGAATCCCGTAAAATAAAAGTTAAAGTTCGAATTAATCCACATGGTATATTTTCGGTCTCTTCGGCGACAACCTTCGAATCTGTCGAAACAAAGGCTGATGATGTTGGTTTATATTTAATGAAAAATCTTATTTCATCCAGTCATTTCGTAGAGAGTATGTCGAGAAAAGTATCAGTTGAACTGTCAATTAAACTGTCAATTTTAGAAAGCGCCTGAACCAATGGATGTACAAGAAAGTACTGAAAAAGTGACTGAATCGAATGAACAGAAAAGTTCAGAAGAGGCAGCTAAAACGGCCTGTGACGGCGACCAACAAAAAGTCAAGGCAAAAACAATAAGCATTGATTTGCCCGTAGAACAGCATGTACCTTATCTGCAGAATCTTGAAACCCTTCTTCAATTTGAGGTACTGCGGCTGATTTTTTTACTGCTATTTTTTCAAATTTTTCCTATCCGTTATTTTATATTTTCCTCAGAGGAATCAAATTAAATTGGTATTTTTAATCTTTTTGCTTGAAAATATTTTAGATTTTTCGCTTTAAATTATTATTTTAGATTTTTCGCTTTAAATTATTTATATGTGCTTTTACTATACATGAAAAATTGGCAGATTTAAATTTCAGTTCGATATGCAAAAAGTTGATCGATTAGAGAAAGAAAAAGCTGATGCAAAAAATGCTGTGGAAGAATATGTTTATTACATGCGAGACAAATTATCTGAAGCTTTGGCTGAATTCATCACTCCTAAGGTTGTCTAAATTTCATTTATTTTTCTTATTTCTTATTTTTCTTATTTCTTATTTTATATTTTGTTATAAACTTATCTTCATTTTTTTGTGTCGAGTATTTTTGAAATTTGTAGGACTTGGCTGATTTTCAAAATTCTTTAACAGCAACAGAAGATTGGTTATACGATGAAGGTGAAGACGCAGCAATGGAAGTTTATCAATCGAAATTATCGGAATTAAAGAAATATGGTGAACCAGTAATGGAACGTTTTCGTGAATATCAGCAGCGCAATGCCGCGTTTGATGATTTCGATCGGGCTATTGTGGTATATTTTGCTATCATCATGGATTAATATTTATCTAATTAGTATTAATTGAATGCTATTTGATTATACGGAAATTGAAGGCATAAAATCAATTTAAAAATTTACCGGTCTTATCATTGCATTCGGGAATCATTGTGATCATTGTGATTTCTTTGCAGAGAACACGAAAAGCCTATGAAGAATATAGTAATGGTAGTGAGAAATATTCTCATTTGGAGTCAGCAGATCTTGAAAAGGTTAAATTTGTTATTTATATTTTCACTGGCACAATCATTTCGAAAATTTTTTTTTATTTCGGCTAAAAATTGAGTAGGTTGTGTATTGTTTCTTTCAGGTTATCACAGCAGTGGAAGAAAAAAGGCGATGGGTTGATGAAAAAAAAAAACAACAGGAAAGGCGCCCAAAAACAGAACCACCCGCTGTATTTGTTCATGAAATTTTTGCTGAAAAAGAGGTTATATCTTTATTCTCTATGGGTTTTATAAATTCAGATTTTATTTTAGTTGCTAAAATTAGCAAAATTAATCGAAGTTTTAATTTAAGAAATTTGAAAATATTGTGTTGCCTATATTGAATAAACCGAAACCAGCTCCAAAGCAAGAGGAATCCAAAAAAGATACTAAGGAGAAGGTTGATGATGGAAAACAGCAGCCTTCTGAAAAGCCAAATGGTGAGCCAGTCGATATGGAGGTTGACTAATGTTACATTACCAAATCGCTTATCATTCTCTTCTTTAAAATGCTATCTTGTTTGACTTTTTAGCATAAATTATTTTTTACATTGGAATTCAAGAATATTTTTAATTTTTTTCATTTTATTAGAGAATCCCGAAATTTCTACGACTTATATCTTGGGAAAACTTTTTAAGATTGCTAGAGTTAGATTAATGGAATAGCAAATCGTTTGTCTGAGAAATAAGTCTTAGCAAAAAAAAATACGCTGCGTTTCTCCGCTCTAAACCATCTTATGTATTTTAATTATTTGAATATTCCCAATTCCCAACGTTGATAATTCCACTGTCTTTTCTTATGCTGGTTAATTTAATATTTCAATGAAATATCCATTTTTTATATTTCGCGTGGTTCTCTAAGCTTTTTTTGGAATTGATCAATTATTCCAAATTTCGTTTGACACTGTAAACATTTTTTAACTAGTTTATTTTTTGTGTTAAATCTTTTTTAAATTCAGTTTATCGCATTGATTAATGGGCAAAATTTTTGTCGACTTTTTTAAGTTGATGAATGGAGAATATGCTGAATTCTGAAATTTCAATTCAATTCAATTCATCTGCTTTGGCATTTTGATATAATGTGGATTCGATTTTATGAAAGAGAATGCAATTTAAAAAAAAGTCGAAAGTGAAATTGAATAATTATTTGATTTTTAATGAGTTTGTTGGAAAAATATTTCCTATTCTTGCTTTATGCGAGAATGGTTTAGCTAACGGAAATTTCAGGATTGAAAAATTGAGAACGAATATTTCAAAAAGAAATTTTCGAAATTTATTCATCGAAATGGGCACGAAATATACATATTAGTTGGAGAGTTAAACTGTACAATCATTATCCAATAATTCTAGATTTCAATTTCATTTTTTTCCGGTTGTTCGGACTTTTGCGAATCGTTTCCTCGTATGAATGTTGAGGTTAGTAGGCTGTCGAGCTTCTAAAAAGTAGAAATTAATTTTGGGCATAGAATGGAGTTTTTTAAATGTGCAATAGATTCCATTTAAAGATGAAAATTTTATAAAATCTATGCTCTTAACCTCCAAGGTTGTTTCCTTATGGTGAGTTTAAATCTGTTATTAAAAGTTAAATCTGAATCCATACTTTTCGATTACCGGTGTCTTAGTGAATCGGGCTCAGGGTCAATGTAAAAACGAAAGTCTTTACGTTTTATATACAAGAAACTGAATTTTATAAATTTATTGGCGGTTGAGGAAGTGCAGGTTTTAAATACCTTGGGTCCACTTTAATGCCGAATGGCCAGGCAAAAGGCGATGTTACAACCATGACAGCCAGAAATGTATTCTTCCTGTTGACGAAACCTTTATGGAGTTGTCGTGAAATCACCATAAAAGTCAGCATCGGTAGTCGCGATTTGTTCGATCTTGCTCTATGGCTGCTAGACATGGCTAATGAGAGTGGATGGTATTAAGTTTGCCTTTGACCACTCATATCTAAGATACATTTTACGGGTTCGTCTTGTGGATAAAATCTCGCATAATCGCAGCCACCAGTTCAAATGCTAGTCGCACCACCAGTTCCATCATAGAGTCATCTTCAATGGTTAGGGCACGTTCTCCGTGATCTACCACAAGAGTTGGCACACAGAGTTTGGTTATTTGCTAAGCTCTGTGATGGGTGGCATCAAAAGTGGGGTGGACCAATCAAGACCTGGGCTGGTACGGTCAGGAAAGGGAAGAACAGGGAACATATAGACCAACCAGCAATATATGGACTTGAACAATGGAAAAAAGAGTGGATTTTATTATTGTTGGTGATGGCATCAAACTAACCAGTAATGGTGAGAGCTGTTAGAAGGAGAAGAGGTGCTTTAGCAAAATAAAAAGTGAATAATGCTAGCAGATGAAGGAGGTTTCGTTATTTTTAAATGGTAAAATTATACTGCACATCGAAAGAAAGTTCGAAAATTTGTAAATTTGTAAAAAAAAGCTAACTGCTTTGAAATTGCCCTTTGCATTATAGAATTTGTAAACTGCTACAATCGGTATAGCGGAAACGGCAGAAAAAGTGAACATCAATCCCAAAAAATTGGCCGCATATGGGTAGACATAGTCCTGGTACTTTAGTGGTGCATAACCCATGAAACTGCTTACAATGGTTCCCTGAAATACTTTACTATTAAAACTCTCTCTTGCTGTGAAGTTTAGATATTTGTTTTTATAGATATCATATATGATAAATGATAATAGTCTTTTATGATAAGAAAAAGGCTTAAATGGACTACCAATACTGACTACAAAAATAATAAAAATTTTAATAAATTCAAAATTATAAAAAAATACGTCTAAATTAGATGTCTAAATTAGAAGTAAGTGTTAATTATAAGGTCTATGATTGTAAGGTTCTATGAAAATTTTTGAAGATTTTTGTTTGAATTTTAACAAAATAATATAGTGACTCACAAATAAAAACAATGGTCCCGCGACAGTCCAACAAATTCTCCAGTACCAACCTGGTTCAAAGCCCAACATTTCTTTTATATCCATCGCAAAACGTTTAATACCTTGTGGAATGTGGTATAATTAACTGTTTAATTTTATAATTTAATCTTTTAAATGATGTTTTTTATAATAAATTTTATCTTTAATCGTTTTTAAATCAGTAGAATTTGAGCTTGTAATTCGTTTTTGAGGTGGTAAATGGAATCTTAGGCAGTACCAGCAAATAGAAGGGCTTTATGGCGAATTTCTGCAGTAGGTACTGTTTTATCACTTAAATCGAGTAGTTTGCACCATTGCTTATTTGGTTGGCTCCACTGGTTTTATTAAGGTGAGAGGAATATGATAGAGGATAGTTCAATACAAATATAAGAAACTAACCGTAAAAAAAAGAAATTACAATTGCTTCAATAAGAACTGCGATAATAAGTCCCCATGAAGCACCATAAACAATAAGCCATTCCATTACAAGCATTCCACCCTAAAGATTATTGCTAAAATTTTTAATTAGTAGAACATGTATTAATAGAAAAAATGATTGGGGAAAATTAGCAATACCTCGGTGCACATCAAAATTCCAATAACCATGTAGAAACTAAATAAAATAGCGACAAACCATTCGCGATTTCGTCTTATTATGGCGAATTCATCACTTAATGCTGTAATTATTGCTTCAGATCCGCCAAACTGAAAGATTCGAGATTTTTAAAAATATCAGAATAAAAGAGCAGTAATAGTCCGATCCTTCTTTTTCTAATGTCTTGCACCATCACTGGATGGACTGACTGGCTTCATAGCGATAAATCACACGACTCGGTGCCATATAAGTCATTCGACCCGGTGTCATGCCTGAATTCTTTTTTCACCATCTAAGCCCATACTTACTTTAAAGTTTTTACAATTGATAAATTTCAATTTGATAAAATAAATTGATAGAACTGGATTTTACAATTCAATTTAATTAAAAGTTATGAATAAAGACGAAAAACAAAAGGAATTATTTCCAGAGGAAGTAAAAATCTGCTTAATTATCCTATAAATTTTCATAACACTTTAAATATGGTACCTTTATATATGATTTATTAGAAACCACTAGACCCAGCCAATTCTAAGGTGCCATATCGAATAAATTTTTTGCTTAGCAAGGCCTTTTTTTTGTTTAGATCACTCATTACATCATTACTGGTTAGCCTTGCTGCATTAGCCTGTTGAACTAGATAAATTTTGCCAACGAGCCTCTTGGCGAAATGCAAGTGAGCCACCCGCTCGGACCTTGATATTTTTTGAAAGAACATTAATTCCTGCAGAAGCCTTTAGTACTTCGAAATGTATAAAAGCATATTGTCGACACATTGTCGACTGTCTGCTGTAGTTCAATAATTCTGAAAAGAAGGAAAAACTCACAGAACTATCTAATCCTAGAGTAACCAGCATCAAGAAAAAGATGATCGACCAGGCTGAAGCACCAGGCATTGTTGCTAAAGCTTCCGGGTATACAACGAATACGAGACCGGGTCCCTCCTAGAATTTTAAGAATTAATAGTTTCCCTTAAATATTCAAATATCAAGATTTTAAGAAATAGGGCTCGAGCTTTAAAAACCTCAGACTATTCAAAATATTAAATTACTGATTAATTCAAATTTCTTTTCTCGCCATTTTTAATTTGACTACTTCCACTGATTCATTGGATCAGACAAATTTGGCCAGGGACTCACTTAGGCAATAAATCGCTAGCAAACTATCCTTCGGATTTTCGAAAAATAAGTCAATTTCTGGTGGAAACCAAAGTATCAGCGCTCTGCAGTGCAAATAACATCTCCATCTCAATTCAATTAAAATATCCCTCATTTAATTTCGTCAAAATCTTATAATTTCAGTGAATTTACCTGTGCAACTTCATTGATGGGTATTCCACTTCTACATGACATATAACCCAATACCTAAATATTTTCATCACTGTTGAATAGATTGATGAGTATGATTTTTTATTTTCTAAAGACGCTCACAATCTTGCTAGGCTGGTACCACTTACGGGCTCGCATCGCCTGTCAGACTAAACGAATTTCGTCAGGTATTATTTATTAGAAGTACAGTTGAGTCGCAACATCTTGGTACCATTTGGAATCAGATCTACTACTGCCAGGTGTGGAACCTTAGCATTGATGCTCCGGCAAAAAAACAGCAATAATCCATTGAGCCATTCTATTGCAATGAAAAAACAATTTTGCAATATTCTAACTTTTTTAAACCTATAAACATTGAGGTTCAAATTTTTTCGAATAAAACTTTCCAGTAAATTCAGTGAATCAGAATGATTCAGTTGATTAAATTGGACTAAGCCAAGATACTTACCGAAAAAATAACGAATCCCGACAGAAAACTTGTAGCGCAGTTCACCGTACTCGTTAAAAGTGCATCACTGATTAAAATATAATATATTTTTTCGATTTTAATTATTGCCAGTTTATTTCTTATTTATGTATCACCAATTTTTCTCTTCCTCATTCCCCTCTTCCTCCTCCCCCCTCTCATTCATCTCTCCTTATTCCATTCCTTCCCCTCGTTTTCTATCTCGAAGGCAATTAAAGGTTATGGTAAATTTTTTTGATAACGACGCACTTATCATATCAAATCAAAGCAAATGTTATATAAATATGAAAAATAAACAAATGCTCGATTAGCGAATTACTGTATTTAGCAATACAAATCGAAATAAATAAAAGACTAATAAAAGAAATAAAAGATTCTTACAAATAGACATTATTGTAAAACGGATTGTATGATGCATAAGCCATTAAAACACCGAAACCAGGACCGAGCGAGAAGAATACCTTTAAAATATTATCGAGAAATTTTAAATGATAAAAATGATAAATATTTGTTATTACTATCTCTTCTTTTTTTTTTAGGAACACTCACCATCGTTGGTTCGATTGGCTCCGTCGAACCAGATAAAGATACCAGATTTCAAGATTTTCCTAATGGTGATAGGAGTACAAGTGAGTTGCCTCATTTTTGGGCATACTTGCTTCTGCTGGGAATAAAATCTCAGCATCGGCGCTATAAATCGGCGCTACTGTGCAACAACTCACTGAGCCATCCTACTCCCCTTTAGCCTGTAATACGTTAGCCGGATTTGGACCCAAGCCTGTATTTCCAATAGAATAGTTATTTTGTCATTGAGCCGACCATGTACCGCTAATGTTACTTATATTATTTATTGTATTTATTATTATTAATATTAAATGATCCAGTCTATTCGAGGAAATCACATATAATATCAATAAAATGAAAATTCTTGATTATCATTTCTTAACTACAATCAGCCATGTTTTTCCTATGAATTTTTTGTAAATAAAATGAATTGACCTATATATATATATATATATATATATAGGTCGAGTCTTCCTCTAAAAGCCTAGAAGATTGAGGTAGAACAGGTGAGCTTTCAGAGCCTCTTTCCCAAATATCCTTATCGGAAAGGTAGGGGTTGGCTGCGATTCGAATTTTTGTTTTGTCGATGAACTTTTTTGTCGATGAACAACTTATTTGGCCTATATATGTATAAATGCATCTCAACTCAGAATTAGGCTCAGAATTTTAAAGATAACTGATACTTGAGTTGCTGCATCTTGCCAAACACTAGGTTCTCTTAGCTTCTCAAGATTCGGTTGTATATAATATTTAATTCCTCTTTCAGCTCCGGGAAGAGTGATACCTCGAATCAGCAAAATGAAAAGCACCACATATGGAAATATAGCAGTGAACCAAACCACCTTAATTAAAAAAATTCTACAGATCACTCTGCATTCTTTTTTATTTAAGTTCAAAGAGAAATTTAAATGCATCAAAGGAAATTTTTCAAATTTTCAAATGGTACTTTCATGAAAAACGATCATTACCTATAATTTCTCCACAGCTTTTTCTTGGCTGTGATAAAAATTATAAAAATCATGGAGACAAGAAAAGGAAGGAGATAGGAATTATGACCACGTTAAAGATTTTCTCCGGCGCAAAAATTCGGAGACTTATAAGTCAAAAAATTAGCAGGTAACGGTATAGTGAACCTTTCCACTCATTTTTATGCCTTTCCACAGCGAAAAATAGCAAATAATATAAACGATGAGTAGGCAAATCGCCATTTGCCAATTAATGGAACCAAGATTTGTTAGAGATCGCGCAACTGATGAATTTGATGCACCAGAATAATGAAGTCTCAGAAAATATTTGCTGAAATTAAACGAGAAAGGAGAATAATATTTTTATAATAAAAAACCGATCTTACTGGTTGAATTTTTATGGACAAAAATTTATAGGCCAGTAATTTGGTTATCCGAAAGAGTCATATAAAATCAAGGAGTGCTTCATCCTTAAAATGCCGGCTTTTTTTGGTTTTGGCTGGCTCATTTCGAGAACTGCAGGATCTTTTCGCTACAAGTCGATGTAAAAGACCTATTTTTTATTGCCTAACGTGAATTCTCTATTCAAAATTTTTTTGTACAATGAATTTATATACAGGCGAAGATTTCTTAAATTTTTTAGGATGCATGGAACCTACACCAATACATTTAACAGGTTTTAATAAATTCAATGTTTTTTTTAAAATATAGCCTATGTAGCCTACGAATACTATCATTCAATGCGCAAAATATTGCCTAACGGTAAATATCTTCACCAGTTCGTAATTCTCTGAAGCATTACTTCCAAGCATTACTTCCATATTCATCAGTATCGTCAACCGTGGATACTCTATTCGTTGCTTTTGTGGAATTTTTACCTTTCCCAATAATAATACAACCCACTAAGAAGAACCGATCGAAAACAACATCGATCGTCCAATAATTTTTTCGGCATCAAAATGACACCTAATGACATTAAAATGCCTCTTTTCCAAACACGAACGCAGATCAACTGTCGTGTAAATATAGGGTATTTGAGTGATATATTAGTTCAGCGAAACATCAGAAATCGTAGATTAGTTTCGATTCCTTTTGATAGACGTAAAATTGTTGGTAAAAATAAAATTCCAGTGGCGCTAAGAATTCACTTGTATTTAAATCCTTAAATGAAGAATAAATTTTTATTTACCAAATAGAACCAACTAAATCAGAAATGTTGAATGCAATTAGCAGACGTTATCCATGCATTTGAAAAATATTTTCTGGTGTTAATTAACTAGCGAAAATATTTTCTTTTTAGGGATTTTACTAGTAAATTGCATTTCTACTGATTCTTCTTTCACTGCTGAATTTTAGGCCATAAAAGATCGATTCGATCGATTTAGAAATTGAGATTTTCAATAGACTGAAATAAAAATAGATTAGTTAGTTCAAAAAGAAAAGAAAAGTCTAACTAAAAATATTCTTCAGATGCGGATATTCCTTGCGAAGAATTAAGTCGTTCGATACATTCGCTTCCTTGGTCATTCCAGCTGAAAATATAAATTATAGTGGTGATTTTTCTTTTCGAGCATCTTAAATTTATCTCCGAATTTATCAAAGAACTTAAAAAATATGAATTTGATTGAAAATACACTGATAATATCTCTATGAGCAATTGATTTCAATGAATTGAAAAAATTCGAAAAAAAACCATTCGAACCATTTTCCTAAGACTTTTGCAGGTTCAAGTTTAACTTTGATTAATTAATAAAGTGACAATCTTGGAAGGTGGTGGCTTTTTTTATCTGCCTTGATTGTTCGGCAATTATGACTTTTCATTTTGCTTTGGATTCTCAAATAGGCACTCAATGGTCTCATAGCAAAGAATCAGGCTAGAATGGTTCTGCCGGCCATTTTTCCTAGACATATTCTTCTTTTTCTTCTAACAGCTCTCAATATTACTGGCTCCAACGGCTATAAGGGTAATCTGATGCCTCACTGACAATAATAGAAGCCATTCCTTTTTCCATCGTCTAAGTCCATATATTGCTGCTCCACCTATACGTTCAAAATCTTTTCTGACCGTATCAGTCCAGGTCTTGATTGGACAACTTCTCGCTTTTGACGCCACCCATCACAAGGTTTAAAAAAAAAAAAAAAATATGCGTCAACTGCTATGGTGGATGACGAAGAACATGCCCTAATCAGCGAAGATGTTCTATGATGGTACAGTTAATGCAAGTTGTATTTGAACGAAGATGGCTGCGATCATGGCTAACTTTATCTAGAGCAAACGAACCTGTAAAAGTACCTTAGACAAGAGTGATCAAAGGCACATAACTTTATACCCTCCCTTTTAATACCCTCTTAGATAAATTATTATTTTTAAGTTGTATTATAGTATATTATAGGTATTGATCTGTATCATAATTTTTCCTGGGCATATTTAATCAATCCTCTTAATCAGTCTTATTAATATACTATTCGATATTTATAAAAACTAATTATTAAGCACATTAGTGGGATATTGCTCAATACGGAGCGCCAATGCTAATGTTCTACTCCTCCTGAGAGTAAACCTATCCAAAAATTCCAGACGATGCTGGCCATATTCGCCCGTATTTCTAGCTAAGGGACTCTCCGGCATGTTTGCCTTGTACGACAAACCACTTGAGCGAATCTAACCAGTGATAATAAGGACATTAACAAAAAAAATTGAGCACATTAAGAGAATAATGGAATAAATACCTTGGTGTATAACATGCCAAACTATTATAATCATACGAACACGATGTCCAAGGCAGTTCTTTTGCAAATGATGCAAAGAAGAAATGCAGTGCCCATGATATGATAACATTATAGAAAAAATCAGTATAAAAAGCTATTAACACAACGCAATATCCAATTCCTGCAATTCATATTTATTCTTATTCGCTCTTGGTAATTTTTAATCATTGTATATCACAAGAATGTATCATCACAAGGCTTATCACAAAACCATTATCACTAAGCCTAACGAAGGACATGAAATATTTCATTCGTAGTTTGTTGCTCCGATTGAAAGCGAATGGGTTCGCTTCCTCAAGTACCATTTAGGATCCACTTGTGCTTTTATTTCCAAGTGATACATTCACGTCGTATGGCCTAAATACATAAACCTAATAGCTAATTTAGCAAAATTAGCATAAATAAAGATGCTCGTTTTTTCACGGTTTAGAAGATATCCTGAAGGAATTTTTTATTCACCATTTTTTAGTTATTTTTGAAAAAAAGCAATAATAAGCAAAGTAATACTCAGAGACAATTCGTTCAAAATATTTGCAAAAGAATTTTTTGAGAAAATAAGAAAAATTTTTTTCTTTCTCTTAATAGGTTAATTAATCATATGAAATATATGAAATTAATCATAGGAAGTTCAATAATTTAATATTTAATAATTTAATTTTATACGAAAAACTATGAAAAAATAGAATTAAACTATTTTAATGAATTACTGGTTAAGATGCGACATTTGTACTGTGGTACTCTCATTGTTGTTGCCATTTCGGAGCATCGAGGCTGAGGCGCTATTCCCCGCAGGCACAACCCTATCTGAATGATACCTGCTGATACTCACCTATACTGCTAACGCTAAGAAATCTCCCAAGCAAAATTTGCTTATTCGATAAGTCTATTGAGCGAAGAAGAAAATTTCTATAGAAGAATTTTATTTAGAGAATTTCATTTATAAATTAGTAAATAAATGCGATTTTCTTCGAGGAATATTATTAATTAATAGTTTAAAAATGTAAAACTTAATTAACAGTTTAAAAAACTTTTTAATAATTTAGCTTTAATAAAATAATTTAAAATAATTTATAAAATAGTTTAATAATTTTTAAATAATTTTTTTAATAATTTAAATTAGCTAATTTTTTTAATAATTTAAATTAGCTAACTTTATAAGTATTATTATTGTTAAGTAACTATATAAGAATATTGCAATTATTTTTGTTATAACGCTTGAATGATTAAGGAAAAAAGAAAAAATGGATACATGCGATGAAAGAAAACGGAAATAATTGTCAGAACAATCATATACCTATAAATGAGATAAATTTTATACTAAAATGCTTCGTTTAATTTTTCAAATCCATTTAAAAAATTTTTTTTCAACCATCGATTTTATAGAATAAAAATTCTTATTATAATTTTCTTAATTTTTATCTTTTTTTTTTGTCAATTTTCCTTTAAAATTTACGAATTTCCTTCTTTTTAACATTCCTTATTGAGAGGCAATTTCAATGTTGGAAATTCTATTGCTATTAAGCGACTTACCTATATTTCTACTGCCAAGTTATCTTCTGGCCAAACTTTGTTTGATATGATAGTGTAACGAGAGATTTCACGTGGAATGATAATGAGAATTCTTAGAAAAAAATTATATCCCCTATTTACCCCTATTTTCATTCTCTTTGGTACCAATTCAGTATTTCATTTCATGCTCGAAAATTCATTCATTTTGCTCGTGCTTCATCAAAACATTCGATGTAAGCTATATATATGCATACAATGATTGATAGAAATTACGATAAATGTTTTGAATCCAGGAAATAGATCTGATGTTTAGCACAATTTTACCGATTTGATCAAGAAAATTTAAGAAATTGCCGAAATCTATTGCCGAATGAGTGTGCAGATAGAAGAAGAGAAGACTGTTTGCACATTTGTAGCGAATAGAATAGTGTTTAAAAAAATGCTTCTGAATACTAAAAGTTCGAGATAAAATAGATAACGAGAAAGAAAACTGTATATTTTTGGATATTAAATAATGAAATTGTTAGAACGAAGGTGTAAAAAGAAAGAGACCTTTAAAAAGTGGACAAATATATCCCCACGTAGTAATTGCACCCTTTTTATAATACTGTCCTAGTGATAGCTCCATGTAAAACAGTGGTATACCAGCCAAAAGGACCATCAGCGTATAAGGTATCAAAAAAGCGCCTGAAATAAATCCCAACTATTCGTTTCTTCATTTCGCCTTTCCTATTTTACCAGTAAATGCTAACCTCCACCGTTTTTGAAGCACAAATATGGAAATCGCCATACATTGGCAAGATCAACTGCAAATCCTATAACTGAAAGTAGAAAATCACATTTCGTCGACCAAGTCTCCCTTTCATTTTCATTTATTTTCACGCATGTCTTTTTATCATCATTCATTTCCATTTTCATTGCGATTTCACCGTCTTGCTGATAAATTTTTTTTCTATCTAATAATTCCTTGCCCTCGGCTGAGCCTATAAAATAAATTACGAATAAATCAGATAAAATAAATTTTTGATTAAGGCTCGCAACCCCAACTATCAGCAAGACAATTTTATCAGATTAAAGGACGAATAAAAGTACAAATGAATTTCTAGTCACGCTCAAATTTTTTAATGCTCGATTTTTGCCTTTATCAGGTAAAAGATAAGATAAAATACCCACAATCAAATATTAAACGAGATATTAAGAATAATTTACCAACTCATAAATCTCATTAAATCCATTTATCTTGTAATTTATCGTTAAAATGATTTGAATTACATTTTTTTCTTCCTTTTTCTTGTTATTGCAACAGTTAAAAATGCCATTTTAAGGATAAATTTTTAATGAAATATAAAATTGTGATAAGCAATATACTTACGAGGAAAATTTTGGATAAGCAGCTCACCCATCAGAAACGTTGAGAAATTACACTGTTCGTCCAGTAAATACCGGAAGATCATTATGCACATTGAAAAATATCGAAAATCTCATAAAGCAAAATTTCGCGATTTTACTACTCTCTGCGTACACAATTCAACTAACCCACCAAATAGCAAATTATCTGCTAACCTTTATCACTTCGAAAAACTGTCAATTAACCAATCACCAATATTTGATAATTAAGCAAGCAAAGAATATTAGTCGACTTTAAAGCAGCAAATAAGGTTTCTTTTAGAATTTTCGTGTAGAAATTAATAAAATTTATTTTTGTATTAATTTTTCGATTAAAATTTTTGCTGGAAATTTTCTTGGATATTTGCTGGGAATTGCCGAATCATTCCTTTACCTTTAATAAACATTTGAATTAATTAATCATTAAAAGCTTTTTATTTTAAATATTTTATATAAAAAAGGGAAAAAACAATTAACAATTTGTTAAAAAATTCATGGAAAATTATATAAAATAATAAATAAAAAATCAAAGTCACTTTTTCAAATTGTTAAGCATTATTAAGCACTGTGATTCATTTTTCATATCAATTTTTTAACAAATTAAAGTCCTTTGAAAATTTTATGAAAACATTGATAAAAAAACAAGCAAATGTTGCGCAAAATGAAGGAAGAAATATTAAAAATGAGAAAAAATGCTTAAAGTAAACAAATTCTATAAAGTTTGCCTAAGTTTTACTTGCTTTTCAGCCGATTCACTAATAAATTTCACTTTCGACCTGTTAAACACTAAATTGAATTCGACTATAATGATTATGGTGAAGAAAGAATTCTAAAAAATAATTGATAAAAATAATAATGCTAATCATAATGGTATTAATAATAATCAAAACAATAATAATGGTAAATAATAGTGATAATAGCAATTAATAAGGTAATATTAATGATAAAATTGATTGATAGATGATTGATAATAATAATGATATTGATAAAAACAATATCAATATTAATAATATTATGCCAACAATAATAAATAATAAATGATGATAATGGTGTAAATAATAATAACTAATAAAGTAATATTAATAATATCAATAATTAAGGAAAAAGGAAAAAGAATAAAAATTCTAAAGAATATCTAAAATTTTAGAACGAAATTTAAAAAATTACTTAAAATATAGAGTACTGAAAAATGATGAAAAGGAACTTATCAACTTTTCTTTTATAAGGTGTCTATTGCGAATTTAAAGAATAATGACAAGTTTTGCTAATTCATGATTTAAAAAACTCGCAAAACTAAAATCATCTTTATTATTTTACCATCATAAAATTCTCAAATTTCATTACAAAGAGATCATTATTTATTGCAATTATATTTAAGTTTTAGCCAAAAATAAATATAATAACGCTAATAATAGTGATAATAATAATAATAATAATAATAATAATAATAATAATAATAATAATAATAATAATAAACAATAATGGTAATAATAACAACAATGATAATTATGATAATAATGATGATGATAATAAATAAGAATGTTGATAATGGTCCATTTTTGTAGATTCATGGATTCACTAAAATAAAAATTTTTGATGAATGTATGAACATAGAAGAAATACTTTTGATAGAATGACAATAAAATGAAAAAAAAAAAATAGCGAAATTTTGCGACGAAGTTTTATTCGATTCAATTGCAATAAAATTTAGAAAAAATTTAAAAATTTGTGGATGTTTGTTTTTATTTTTGTAAAAAATCTCACCATTCATTACTAAAAATCAATCATTTTTATCATATTTTTATTTTTATTTTTAGTAAAATAAATTTTTTTTTCGCGCTTTTCCGCGATTTTAAAATATAAAATAACATTACTACGAAAGGAAATCAAATTTTCCTTTTATTTTCTTGAGTTTCGAACTAAAATTCGTCAAATTTTTTATTTTTTCGGTTTGGAATTCGGTTTGGAATTAATTGTAATTAATAAAGTAAAAAAAAATTAGGGAGTTTTTTTGCACGACGAATGCTTAGTAAATAATGTCCAGAATGGTACTTCGTTTCGCTTAAAATATGCATGAATTCTATTGGTATTATTTGACGGATAAATAAATAACCGATTCATTTGAATCGCTATTCTCGAGTTAGCTTCTGGTGTATTAAGTTCTAACGATAGAATAATTACACCATTATAATCGGAGAAATCACCTAAAGTTTCAGGGTTAGAGGTTAGGAATGATATTATAGGATGAGTTATTTTGGCTACTGAAAACTCGTGCCAGCAAATCTAACCAAACCAGGTTCTTTTTCAAATAACAAGCCAATAACAATTTTAATAGCAAATGGTAAATAAAATTACAGAAATCACTTGAAACTAATAAACTATACTTCAACTTCGACTGAAATAAATGAATTGGATTATTATAGAAAGCTAAAATCGAGATGGCTGTTGAGACGATCGCTGTGCTTGCAATATTCTAGAAAGTACCAATAAACTAGTGAGTTTTGAAGAATTCCACAGTATCTAATTTCACTGATAGAGAATTAATAGCGCTATTTTTGAATTGAATTCCGTGCCTATTTTCTTAAATTCTGAACAGTTCTAACGAAATCCCAATTCACACACAATTTTGTTTAGAAATGATTTTGATTTTTATAAAAATATAAAAAATGCCAACAACAACGAAATTTCCTCTTCATTAAACAGAACGCTTTTTGTTTTTTTCAACCATATAGCTCAAAGACAAAATTTCTCGATTAAACACCAATCGCATGCTTTTTATCCTATATTTTTACGTATGCTTTCTTTCAACCTTTCCAGTTTCTTACAATTAGTCAGATGCTATCGCCAGGTTAACCTTATTGAATCTCTCCGCTATATGTTTTCAAAATGTTTTTAAAATTTTTATCAGTTTTTTAACATTTTTATTCATTTATTATGATATAATTTATATACTTACATAATTTACATATTCTATTATACACCACGAATTATAATTTATATCACATTTTATATTTTTAAATTTATCATCAAAAATCACCGATTGTTATATGAAAAAACTGCAGAAAATTTTATAAATTTTAAAAAATTTTGAGATCAAAAACGAACGATAAATGATTTATTAAACTGTTCATAAAATTTTTTCATCTTCGTTTGCATTTTCGTTAACATAAAAGCGGGTATAGAAAAGGAAAATCGTTGAAATTCCGATTGTGAACCACTAAAAAGAAATTCATTCATATTTTTAAAATATGGAATTTATTGGAATTTATGAAACGAAATTAATATAATCAATATAAATAAAATACCACTCCACAATTTTTAAATTTTCTAAGTCTATTGAAATCTTTAAACATTGCGAAAAATCATAGTGTTTCGCTGATTTTCATAAGTTTTTTAGAAATTAACTTTAAAAAGTTTATCATTTTTGTGAAAAACGCAATGGACTTTTGACTGCCATAAAATTTTCTAAAATCACCTATAATTTTCGAATGAAGCAATTTCATAAACATCTTCCAAAATCATAATAAACATTTTGCCTGATAAACGAGTAGTAAAGCGATTTTCGATAAGCCAATTTCTATCCACTTCATCGATTTCATACTATAAAATCACAAGAATAAAAGAGAAAAAAGAATCATGAAGATTGATAAATTTTTATTTCCGCTCAAAAATCGCAGAGGAAAACTTACTTTATATGCACGAGGATATTTCAAATAAAGACTTCCTCTCTGACCAATTGCCAATATTCGCGCAACTTTTGATCCAAGTATAAAACGAGTCGAAGCATTTATTCGATCTGGATTCCACTTTAGCACAAATATATTTTATTAGATTAAAAACACTGGGAAAAAAATTCCAATTTTAAATTTTATCAATAGTATTAAACTATAATATTAGTATATATATATAATCTAAGTTTCAATATTAAATATATATATTTATAATATATATTTAATATTAAAACTTATATATATATATATCTACATATATATTTATACTAAACTATTAACAGCAAAATTTGAAGATTATACCATTTTCGACACCATTTTAAAAGATTTCTTTTATAAATAAAAAATGTACCTTTGCGATTTCTTGTGGACTCATTTCTTCGCCAGGTTTTAGGCATGGTATATCACAGGGTCCGACATCAGTTACTGGCTTAAAGGTAATATCTTAATCTTCATAGGTTTTTAAAATTTCGTTTTTCTATAAAATGTTCAAAAATAAATTTCTATAAACATGAGAAATTGTGAATATATTCAACATTAAGAAAGAAAATAAACACAATTTTATTAAAAATTTGATAAAAAATAAAAATTCGGAAATAAAAATTAAAAGTTTGTTCAAAATGTAAAATAATATTCCACAATCCTTATAAGATTTATTAAAAATTTTATTAAAAATTTGATAAAAAATAAAAATTCGGAAATGAAAATTAAAAGTTTGTTCAAAATGTAAAATAATATTCCACAATCCTTATAAGATTAAAAACACTCACCTTCCGCGGTCGACCTCTTCTGCGAGGACAAAATGTATTTACGGAACTCGCATTAAGTACTTGCATCGAACTCATAGCACTAGTTTCACTCTCTAAATCCGAATCGAAACTATAATTCAGAAAGTTTTTAGATATTTTTCTGATTTAATTATCATTTTTACCATTTTTTTCTAATATTTATAAGCTTTAAAATATTTTTTGAACTTAAAAAAATTTTAAAAATAAAAGTCTGAAAAAAACCAAAAAAAATTAAAAATATAAATACCAAACTACATCAACGCCATTTTCAAGATCATTATTTTCGACTGAAATAAATGGTTTTTTAGCTGCTTCCAGTATATTACGGCATAATTCTTTGATATCTTCATCTGAGACCACCTTTAATTTTTTTCTTCATTAAAATTAACAAAAATATTGGAAACTATTCGACAAATTCAAATTTTTATATATTTTATATATTATATATAATGATATATTATATAATATATATTATATATTATATTTTTCTATTATAAATTATTATTACTGCTCAATGCTGAAGAAAAAGGAAAGGAAAATGAAAAAAAAGTCGCCAATGCCTTTTCAACTTCAAGCGAATTTTAAAATTTAAACTGGTTACAATTTTTGTAATTCTAGCAAGCAAAAGTTCAAAATTTAAAAGTTTGAAAAAAGCAAACATGGCCATTTCGCTTTAAATTTTCTAGCGCTGGTGAAAAAGTTGTTCGCATGTGACGATCAAGAATTTCTCGAAATTCATGGGTAATTTCTGGTTGAAAAACCTAAAGAACGACGAAAATCATTTATGGATTCTTGGTCGTCTGAACAAAAATCAATCAAAAAAGCAGTAAAGAAGTATCATAAATTATCATAAATTATATTTCTATTAAGTAAAATATTATCATATCTCATGGATATGTTTAGCCAAGAAAAGCTAATAATAAGGTCGAATATGATATAAAAATAAATTTAAAAATATTTTTTAAAAAATAAAAAAATACCCGACGCATTAAATCGAGGGATTTCGCTGGATTATCTGCCATATTCGTTTTATTACTAATAATCGTATGCTTTAACGAATTAATTTTTGCATTCGTTCCTTCACCAAGCGAATTTAATAAACCTTCAAGAATCTCGATACGAAGATTCATTTTATTACCATTACCGTTACCTGTACTTAACGTTTCGAACATCTCTCTGAATATTACATTTAAATTTAAAAACCGTTGCAAAAAAAAACGTGAAACGCATGAAAAAAGAAAGAAACATAAGCGAAACCTCGAGTAATAACCGCAGTAATAGCCCTGCACACAATTATCTCTATCTCTTTCCCACTACCCTACACCTGAAAATCGGTTGAAGCGATTCTAATCTGATATCCATTGATTTATGGGATAGGATGGCTTAGTGGGTTGTTGCTCAATTCGCAGCGTTCAGATAGTAGGGTTCTATTCTGCGCAGGAGTGAACCTGTCCAAAAATCCGGGTGATGCTGGCGACTCACCGGTATTTCTATCACTCTCCCTGGATTCCCTGGCATATTTGCCAGTGCAACAAGCCAGTGGAGCGTTGGTCCATTGTATGGGAGACCTGCAAGGCACCAAAAGGAACCGAAAATTCCCTTTTAGAAAACCAAATTCAGATAATACTGACCATCCTCACAATACTTCGAAACGACAAATAATATTAATTATGTTGGTTTCAAATTTTTTTCAAAGAATTTATATGATTAAAAAAATTAAAAAACAATATAAGCAGTTAAACAGTGGTTATGAAACTTGCGCTCTTTGGAATACATGGCATAGCTGTTGTTCTTGAAAACAAATTCAAAAATATTGAATCACAGTGGATAGGTCGAGTGTCGTTGGTTCGTGCTGCCCTACTCTTTGGCAGACGAGAACCTGTCATGCCGATAATGGCATATGCCTGGGCTTCTTGTACATCCCGAGTGATATATGGTAAAAGTTTATTTGTAGATGACTGAATATCTAGATATTAGTACAAGAGTACTTCTTTCCAGTATCCTGTCAGCATTTTCCATTTGGTACCTTTTAACTAGGCGAAACAGGTCAAGTTTGGAAGAGCAAGGAGGCAAAGAGACTTAAAACTGAAGACACTTAAGGTCTAAGAAATGCTCTTTCAGAACGAACACCTTTCCCAAATTTGAAAAATTCGAGTCCACAGATTTTTATAGTATCGTCTATGGGAGGAGGGAGCGGGAAAGGGAGAAAAACGTTTGTCGACTAGTGATTTGAAATGTTTGCATAAAACTATTTTATCAAAGATCATTTCAATTCCATTTTGATTATATAAAAAAAAACTAAAAAAAACGTTAAAAATGAAATTATAAAACAATAATAATTTATAAAATAAAATATGAAAATTATTTCATAAAAATAGAAATAATAATAGAATTTATTAAATAAATAAATAAAAACAATAACAAACGAAATAATAATAAAATAAATAAAATAATAATATAAAATAAATAAATAAAATAAATAAATAAAATAATATTCAATAAAAACAAAACATAAATATTTCATAATTTTCGATGCCTCTTAACGGTGAATTCTCTTAATTATTAAAATTTGAGAAAATAAAAGAAATTTTTAAATTCTTCAGCGATGTCAACAAAATTCTTCAAAATACTGCTCCATCAAAGGAAATGAATAAATATTTATATTTCCACAAAAAATAACTTCGAATAATAAATGATAAATGAAAATGTTTATTTATTTATAGAACATTCATAAATATTTGTGTATTTATGTATGTGTGTTATTTAGTGAAAGGTTAAGAAAAATGCGGCCGCAGCAAAAAAAGCAAAAAATGAATGTCCTTTGACAATAAGAACGGTGCCCACACAAATCACTCCTCAACTCGCTGATTATAAACATCCTCAAGCACGTTCATTTAAATCTCCCTCATGCCTCTCTCTATCCCTCTTAAAACTCCGTCGAACCTCGCTTCCCATCCTTCGATGGTACCACAGACCACTTAGAAAGTCAAATATTACGATTTTCTTCTTCTCTTTTAAAATATTCCCATTAAATAAACTCAGACTTTCTAATAAATCGCCTATTTTTGCCTTTTTTTCTTATTTTTCTCTATTTATTAAACTATGAACGATAAACAATTTTTTTATTACAAAAATCAATAAACATGAAATTTTATGAAATTTATTTTCGGAAAATTTGGGAAATTTAAGAAAATTTTTATAGAGAAAAAATTTTAAAATTTTAGGTAAATTGAAAAAGAAAAATTAGAATTTTTTATGGGAAAAAAATTCCCCATCAATCTTTAAAAAAAAAGAACGAAACAAAACATACAAAACACGTATATTCTAAATAAGGGAATATTGCTTAATCAGACTGGTAATACTCGACTGACAATTTACAAAAGTCGTACTCGACTTCGGCTATTTAATATTTATCCAGTTGATTCAGATCGTTACATTCGGGTAGAAAATATTTTAGCCTTTTTTTCTCCGCGAAGACTGATTAGAGTTATCAATAAGAAGTGAAGGATTTATTTTCTAAAAATACATTTTTTTTATTTATTTCTTTAACTTTATTTATCAACTAAGACGTTAGTAATAAAGCGTTTATCAATTCGGTCAGATCACTATTGTTATTATTTCTATAGAAAAATCTTTAAGGACCTAGATGTTGTCAAAAGCGGTCAATAGACCATTCACATCTAAACATTTAAGCCTTTCGCTGTTTTGTCGTCAAATTTTCGCTATTTTGTCGCCTTTTCGCTGTTTTGTTGTTTTTTTCGACCATTTAAAATTCTTCGTTAAAAACCGATCGTTAAAAAAAGGTAATTAAGAAAATATTTGCTGAATTTACTCTTTGCAACTCGCTCTATGCCCTAAAATTCACAAGATATGTCGTCCTTTGACTTGTATTTCTTCGTCTTGTGTTTATTGTAATTATTATAATATAAATATAATTATTCATTTTACAATATAAAGCTGCGGGCATTTGTCTGTAGTTTTATGGCCAAAATTTTTATAATCCAGCAGGTTTATCCAAAAATGATTCTTAGGCAGTAATAATATAGTTGTTAAAGGATATCGCTAATCTTTTCAACTTCCATAAATTAGTTGATCATTAAATTACAGATCACATATTTATCGTGATATGCCTTGAAAATCTGAATGATGGAGATCGATCCCGGAAGAATTTGTGTAGCACAAGTGTTCGTTTCACTTATTATTGTTTGGAATTGCTCGCGTGTAGTAAGAAAGAAGAAAAATTTGAACAAATGCATTGCATAACCTACGAGGCGTCAGATGAGGCAATTTTGGA
Organism: Dracunculus medinensis; assembly: GCA_900625125.1. Taxonomy (NCBI): domain Eukaryota; kingdom Metazoa; phylum Nematoda; class Chromadorea; order Rhabditida; family Dracunculidae; genus Dracunculus; species Dracunculus medinensis. The sequence continues at coordinate 474,539 of UYYG01001151.1, read as the reverse complement.
GGTATGTTGTTTGCTTAATAAGAATAATAATTCTTTTCTTGGATGAATTTTTCAGTTGAAAAATGGAAAAAATAAAAAATGGAGGACAACAAGAAAGGATTGGTGGAGTGGGCGCTCAAGAATGGATTATTGATGTCCCTTATCCATCATATTTCGTAGATCTTTCATCTACTGGCTTTCATATCTTCGGTCATTAGACAACTTCCGCATAGTGGAATATTTTCGATAACAAGAGGATGCTAAAATTGCCTTCTATCAGTTCACTTTTCCAAATATGTTAAATGTATTAAATGTATAAGGTACTTTGGAAATAATTTAAATATTTCAATATTGCCGAATTATTTTTAGTCGAGAATAACTAATTAATTAATATCTAATTTAATATTTAATTTAGTAATTATCTTATTGTTTGTTTGTTCTTTTAAAAGTTTCTTGAAAATATTTTATAATATCTTAACACTTTAATGTTTTAAAAATGTTTTAAAACAAATCATTTGCAAAACATAATTAATTAATTTCAGTATCGAAAAAGTCGTTTTCATTTCAATCCTCTTGCTTCTATTTAAAAAATCTGAATGAATTAGAAAATAAGGTAATAAATTTTTTTTTATGTGAAAATCTTATTTTAAACTATTTTATATGAAAAATAGTTTTCGTTTTTGAAGTTTTTGTCAGTGATTTAAACGATTTTCTGATGATAAATTAATAAAAATAAGTATACAAAATGTTAAAAAATTGGATCAAATCAAAATACATTCTTTATATTTCTTATAAATATTCTAATAAAATATGAAAAATTTAATTTATTTACTTAAAAAAACTTCAAATCTAAAATGAAATGTCTATCCATTTAGTTCCTTTTTCTTCATCATTTCACATTTATTTCTGCCGATTATTTCTACTAAATAGGTCAGCCAATGATCGCAACAAAAATAATCTTACTATCAGACAGATCGGTGTTGGAGACACCAAGTACTTTTCCATCACATTCTATCTCTCTTGTGAAATCACCTCTCTCTGTTAATAACCGTTTGAACAGGTCTATTCGGAATCGGTGATGGGTAGCTTTTATTTAGTTTTACTTATTTATTTTTTAATCATATATTCATATATAATATAAAAATATATTCGCCAATGACAACAAATTAGTAAATTATCATTTAATAAAAGATTCTTTTTATGTTTGATTCGAATGTGATTTATTCATTTCCAACTGGAATTTCCAAAAAAATTATACCACTTTTCCAGTTGTTCTTTCATCATAAAATTATAGAATAATGGGAGAAGTAGAAAATGATGAAAAAACGATTATGAGAAGTGGTGTAAAGTCATTAACTAGATAATTTATGTATATTTTAGTTTTATTTTTTATTTTTGAGGTTTATCGCCAAAACTTGCAAAAATATTTTATGCGATAAAATATATTACGTGGCTTTCGATGGTATTTTAGCTGCGATTAACTGTTTTATCGTCATAAGATTTAGCTCATTGTAAATTTTTAAAATATTAAGTTTCATAGATTTTAAATCTGAAGAGCATAAGAGGATTTCAGATAGCTAGAAGAAAGAGACAGTGTTTAGCAGCTAAAAACCGACCGTGTAACCGAAAATCTCCGTGTAATTAGATTTATGGCGTACGGCATGCACTTTCCACGGTTTGCCAAAATAAATTTAAGAAATTTCGTATTTTATAAATGGTTTTCTGGAAAGAATCTGATTAGCAAATAAAATGCAGTTGAGGGTTTATTATAAGCAATGCATATATCAGAAAGATCCATTTTAGGGCGATTATATTAACGAAGGACTCGTCAAATCTGTTCTCTTACAGTTATCTTTACGGTTCTCAAGAGAGCATTTTGGGGATCTTAGGACAAATTTTAAGAAAATCATTTGATAAATTTGGCCACCATTTCTTTTGGCTTTGTAAACACTATACTGTAGTCTTATCAGAACGGTTTATTTAACGGTTTATTTCACTCATTTTCGATTACTGATGTTTTATTTCCTGCTGAATTGTTTAACAATCCTCGTTAAGCTCGGCACTTTCTTTTTTATTGCCAAGTGGCTCTGTGGCAAAATTTTTCTGGTCTAACTAGACAGCAGAGCGAGTCGAGGAAAAATTTTGGTAATCGTTCTTACACGTTTTTTATATGATAACAATTTAACTGCTTTAAGATTCCAAGAATTCCAAGAAATACTTCGTGCAAATACTTCTTATTTATTTCTGTGCAAGAAATGCAATAATTCATTTATTTCTAACAATGACTTTTAAGATTTTAAGAAACTTTGATGGGTTTTTTATCAATATTTGGCTATAATAGCAAATTTTTTCTATTATTATTAACTATTATTATTATTACTTATTAAAATATATTTTAATTAGTGATTTGTGAAAATTCTGCGAGGATTGTCCATAAATCTCGCAAAAATTTTGGAAAAATTGCAAAAAGATTTTTTATTTTGTTTTTTGTTTTTTCCCAATTTTTTAAATTTTAATTTAGCTCAAGAAACTTCGGAAAATTTTCGATTGCGATTACTCCGAAATCCTCGATGAATTTCCTCGATTTGCCCATTTTTTCCCCCATATAATTGCGTTTTACGACGACATAGAGAACGGAGAAGATTTTGGGAATTGTTAGCCTTTTGACTGCTTTTGTAAAAGTTCAGGAAAATCGCCGAGCTAAGTCTATGGATTTTCGTAAATAATGCAGTTAGCGATTGTTTTCTGGAATCGTAAATAAATATTATTGCTGCGGTTTTATCATAATTTCGCTAAAAAATCTCCGTCATAAGTTCGCTGTTTTTTTTAAATAATACAATTTAAACTTAGTTTTTTCTGTGAAGTTTTATCGTCGCATGGCAAAATTCCTGATTAACTGATTTATGGAACTGATTTACTTTAAACGGTGAATCTGTATACCATCCAGTTACTAACTATTTCAATTTAAAATAGTTACAACAAGAATAAATGATAGTATCACTTTCGTATTAAATTTTAGTCACAATTTTGTTATAAGAAAGAAAAGATTGGTGATAACGGATGATAATCATAACACGAGAATAAGAAATAAGATGATTTAAAGATGGTTTGCATCGATAAAATCTTTAAAATAATACTCTATCCCCTGTGTTATTCAACTAGGCGATGAACTACGATCAAGAGGCTTGAAAATCAGTTCTTAGGCATTGTATTGGCACTGGTTAGGTTGCAATCCTTTTCGCTTGTAGTTATGAAGAAGTACGACAAATTGTAGCACTTGTCCGTGCACCGATAAGAGGTTTAAGAGGTTTTTGGTATATTCAGCCAGAAATTACGAAATTTCACCAAAAGCATGTTGTTCAAGCGTTTAATAATCTTTTCAGTTCGTGTGCACTTATTAATTCATCGACAGTGCCACATTCAAATATTTTGGATTATGCCTTAGGCCAAATGGCCATCCGCACGGGGAAACTCTTGTCCGGGCAATCGCTAAAAATCTTTCACTGCTGAAGCCTCAAAGAAATCGCCGTGAGGTTATCGTCAAAACGAATGTTGCATCTGGTTGTACCATGTTATGTATAAGTGCAATTCAATAATAATTTTGATAATTTTGATTGCAATGAAAAAACTAATGAAAAAGAGAAAAATGAGAAAAACATTTATTTTTTATGTGATTTAATGATTAAATCAAATGATTAAATCAAAAGATTTTTATCAGTGATGATTTCAATGACCCCTTATTGAATGTTTCTTCAACTTTGCTGTATCATCGTATGTGATATTTCATGCAGTGATATCTTCTTTTATCAATCAAAGGATACAGGAATACCATATTTAATTACACAAGTTTTATCAATTTTTTTTTTCATGTTTTTCTATGTAATTTTTTAATGTTCATGCAGTGCCATTCTTTTTTTAATAAATTAAAGATTATTAAGTAGTAGCCAAGGGAAAGAATGGTTTAGTGGGTCGTTGCTCAATTCGGAGCGCCGATGCTGAGGATCCATTCTCCGCAGGAATAAACCTGTTCAAAAATCTGGTGGTGCCGGCGACTCACTTGTACTTCTGTTGCTAAGGGCTTTCCGCTGCATATTTGTCCAGTGTGACAAGCCAGCGGAGTAAGTTCAACCAGTAATGATTAGGGCTCTTAAAGAAAAATTATTAGTAGTTTCGAAATTTTAGTGAATTTATTATTAAAATTTTAATAAATTTACCACGTGAAAGTGCAAAGTTTCAATATATAATTAATTAAATAATTAATCAGGGAATCTGCAGTCTTTTTGTTTGTTTTTTTTTCAGCAATCAAAGATAACAAATTTATCAATTTATCAACAGTTGACAATTTAATATGATGAGAAACACGACAAAAATTATTGTTTTTCGAATTTCTAAGGTTTCTATGGTTATTTATTTAGATGAAAAAAATTAAATAAAATCAAAAATAAAATTATCAATATTTTTTGTTCCTATTTTTACTACATAAATTATAAAATGATTACTTTAATAATTTATAATCAACAACAATTGATTAATTAATTAATAATTATTATTAGATTAATAATTAGAAACGAAAATTTGATAATAATTAATCAGCAATTTTTCTTGAATTATATTTTAAATAATATAAATAATTTAGTTATTTAAAATTTATGAAAATGGTTTAAAATATTCCATTTTTTACTATTTTTCACTTTTTAGCGGTCGATTTTTTATTTTATTTACTTTTATTATTATTACAATTTAATGCGAATATTCGTTCAATTCATTTCACCAATTCATCGAACTTCCACGAAATGCGATAAATCGTAATTTTTTATTTTTTTACTGATATTTATCTCTTCCCAAATCATAATCTTTCTCATTTTTACAATGTACAACGTAGGCCCGCAATATATCTTTTTTAATAGTATTGTTTGTCCAGTAGTGTACTTTTCGTTTTTCGTGTCCTAATGTTGGTATAAACGAAAAAACCAGAAAATTTGCATAGGAAAAAATTATTAGGAAACGAATTTTCATAAATTAAGAAATAAAGATATATTCGCACTAATGGTGCATCGGTGGGTGCTTCAGTGGCAAGTTAGTTGCCACCGAATCTTGGATTCGAATCCGCTGACTTCCGCTCGGGCGGCAGTGTCAAGAAATTAGCGGAGAAAATCAGAGTGTGAAATAGCTCAGTGAGCTGCCGCTCCGCTTAATTCTGGTTGCTAAACCTAAGTCCAAAAATCCGGCGACTCGCCTGTTCTTCCGTTGCCAAGGGACTTCATGGCATTTTTGTCTAATGAAACATACGGAGCGAGTCTAACCAGCAACCAGATGAGTGCTCTTTGAAAAAAATTGATATAATATGAGAAATTTTTGCTTTGCAGCCTTTCAATGGCCGTTTTCCTTAGGTCATTATGTCGAAATGCATTCCAGTAGTGCGAGAAAAGGAAGAGAAAAATGGGTTGTAACTCGGTAAAAATTGCAATTAAAACCGTTCATCCATGATTTTGAATTAAAACCACAGCTTTGTTCCAGAAAACAGCTACCAATTGCAGCACGCATTTATGAAAGTTCTTCCTCGATCTTTTTTTACATGCTGAGCCAGAAATTATGGTATTTAACCAAATGCATTTTGTTCAACGAATTAATGAGTTTTTCATCAAAGGAAGTCAGACTTTAAATATCTTGGATTCACTTTTCTGTCAAATGGCCAGGCGAATAGCGAAATTGTAGACGGCATTGATTCGCCGAGTCCTCTTGGAAATCGCAGCGAAATCATCAATGAATTTCTGCTTGGCCATACCTTTGTACCATCTTGTATATGGCCAACGATAGTAGAGATATCAAGAACTTATCTTCGACTACTCATGCCTAAAGCACATTTCACAGCGGATAAATTCTCAAAGATTGCATGCATCTTTGTGCAAGTACCATTTGCATTATGTAAGCAAGATCCGATGTAATATAGCTAGGTTATAAATGCATAGGCAGCCCAGTGATATATAAGATTGGGGGAAAAGGAGTGACTTCAGTTATTTCAGGATTAGGCCACTTAAAAAACCTTAACCGAAGGTTCAACGAAAGCAGTTAGCCTTGCAGACCAATAATGGTGCGACGCATATTAGAGAAAGAAGAATACGCATTTTTGTCAAAAATCACATGGAAGATAAACGATTTTATAAAAAAAAGTTAATAATGGACGTTTCGCTTTTGCCTTACCTCCCCAAACTTCTTGGAACTTGCTAAGCAAGTTCGCCGATTAAATTCGAATGTATTCTTTCAGACTGATCTTCCTTATGGTAATCATTCATATGGTAAAGAATTAGTGGATTATTCGTGTCAGTTGGCAGGGATCAAATGTGAGCTAAACATGATATTCGTGAACATCATTCCTATCGTTCAAGTTTTGCGACCCAAACGAGATTTTCTGCCTCCTCGGATCTCTGTGTCGTAAAATCCTATTGCACTACATTATATAAGGAAAAGATGAGCAATGTTTGAAATCCATTGGGGACTTCAGAGAATCGTAATAATTTTCATTTGGGTTCTTCTATGTTAAAATTTTTAATTAACAGTCTGTGTTAAGATAACAGTTTGTGATAAACTTTTTTTCTTTATTGTTAAAGTTAACAAAATATAAATTAAAGTTCTTTCTGCGTGTCATTGTCATGTCATTCTGCAAATTTTATTTTTATTTGGTCCAACGGATTTTTATGGTCCATAGGAAAAAAAATTTGATGATCATTAAAGCTAGACGATCATTGCCTTATCAAGAAATCAATTATCAATTCATTCAATTATTTATCTAAATAAATAAGTGATCTAACCGATTTGATAAACGCTTTATTGTAGTTGATAAATGGAATTAAAGAAATAAAAAAAAATTTATTTTTAGAAAATAAACTCTTCACTTCTCACTGATAACTCCAATCAGTCTTCGCGGAGAAGAAGAGGCTAAAATATTTTCTCCTCTGAATATCTGAATCTGAACGATCTGAATCAATCAGATGAAAATCAGATGAAACGAGTGTGGCACTGTCTCAGTCTATGATGAATTAATCAGTACAAATACTATTGTTTGAACAAATTGATGATAATCTTCGCCGAGAATAAAAAGCGAATATGCGTCGAACGATTATTGGTCTGCTAGTATGTAAAAAAAGATCGAGGAACAAGGCAAACGAGGCCAAACCAATGGCCTTTCATTAAAAATGCGTATTGCAGATGGTAGTTGTTTTCAGGAACAAAGCTGTTGTCTTAGTTCAAAATCGATGACGAACGATTTAATTACTTGCAATTTTACCGAGTTTTCAACGTATTATTTTTTCCTTCCTTAGCACTACTGGAATATATTTTTACATATGAAAGACTGATTGAAGAAAGATTGAAAAGATTGCATAGAGATTTGCATCGCTGTAGCTGCCCGTGACAAATAGAATTTGGGGATAGAATGGCTCAATGGGTTGTTGCTCAGTTGGGAGCGCCGATGCTGAGGTTCGATTCCCTGCAGGAGTAAACCTGTACAAAAATCAGGGTGATGCTGGCGACTCACCCGTATTTCTATCGCCAAGGGAATCTGGCTTATCTGATGCAACAACCTAGTAGAGCGAGTCTAACCAGTAATGGTGAGGACTCTTTAAAAAAAAAAAACCTATCCGTGACAAATTTTGTGTTTTCACAACATTTTTAGTTTTCTTTTCATTTTTTTTCAGAATTTACGCTATAAAAGTCTCACGTAACATAAACTCACCGTTTTTTAAAAAAAATACTTGGAATCTGCAAGTAAAAATTGAAATTTCAAATTATATTTTTTTGCTGCCAGGCTCTAAGTATTTTCCAATTTTAGGTCGAACTTTAGCTCTTTGCACCACATTTCATTTTTTCACCACACTTCTTGCCAATTTGCATTTGAGGTCTTCGATTTTTTCATTAACTGCACAGATGTGCATTTGCTTGCCTCTTGACTTTTTTGCAATTCAAGTTTCGCATTGCTTAGCGTACTTGAAACTTAAAACAGGCTTTTGAACTTATAGAATAAATTTATAGGATAAAATGCAAAATTTTATGCAATTGTTTCTCGAAAATCTGAAATGAAATTTCATTTGGAATATTTCATAAATTCATATAAATTTAAATCGTTTCGCTCATTAACAGATTATTCGGAGAACTACGAAAATAATTACTTCAAATTATCATGGTACCAATTATCTGAAATTATCTTATCAGCAGAAAAATTAATTAAATAAAAATTAAAGAAAATAATTATTTCTTAATGGAAGTGTTACATAAGTGTTTACTTAACAAAGTATTTTCATCTGTAATTTCAAAAATATTTACTTATTGACGAAATTTAGTAAATTTTTTATGTATTTTGCATTGTATTTATATTTTCGTATATGTATTTTTTATGCAATTAAGAAATCTCCTAGATTAGTGCATTTAATAATTTTTTCTGCAGCACTCACAATTTGCGATTCAGTTTTCTCTGCCAATTTGCCAGATTAGAAAAATTTTTTTGTCACCAGTACCACTCAGAGTGTCTGATATATTTTATGGATTAATATTTATATAGTTCAGCTATGGAAGTTGAATAGATTAGCGATATCCTATAACAACTATATTATTACTGCCTATGAATTATTTTTGGATAAGCCTGCTGGACTATAAAACTACAGATAAATGGCCGGCAGTTTTGATTTTAAACATGAATAATTATATTTATTATAATAATTAGAATAAATGCAAGTCGAAGGACGACATAACTTGTGAATTTTAGGGCATAGAGCGAGTTGCAAATTCAGCAAATATTTTCTTAATTACCTTTTTTGACGATCTGTTTTTTTTAACGAAGAATTTTAAATGATCGAAAAAAACGACAAAACAGCGAAAAGGGCGGCAAAATAGCGAAAATTTGACGACAAAACAGCGAAAAGTTTAAATGTTTAAATGTGAATGGCCTATTGACGACATCTAGGTCCTTATAGATTTTTCTATAGAAATAATAACTATATGATCTGACCGAATTGATAAACGCTTTATTCTAGTTAATAAATTGAGTTAAAGAAATAAAAAAAAATGTATTTTTAGAAAATAAATCCTTCACTTCTTATTGATAACTCTTATCAGTCTTCGCGGAGAAAAAAAGGCTAAAATATTTTCACCCGAATACAACGATCTGAATCAATTAGATGAAAATGAAACGACTGATTTTAATTTGATTTTTTTTAATTTGTCTGAAATTTTAAAATTTTTTTCTCATAAAAAATCAAACATTTAAAAAGTTTAATTTAAAAAGAATAGCGTTGAAAGAACATAGCGTAAAATATGAATCAAATCAAATATATCATATTGTCTAAAAATTTTTATTTTTTGAAGAAAACCGTAAAATCAACGAATCATTGTATTCTTTTATTGATTAATAGCCTCATTATTTTAAATTATCTCTTATGGAAATTTTCTATCGCCAAGGGAATCTCTGGCTTATTGTCCAATGCGACAACCCAGTGGATCGAGTCTAACCAGTAATGGTGAGGATTCTTCAAATGAACAAAACAGCCAGTACGTCTATAAAATCTTTGAGTTTTTTAAAGAGCGAAATTCTAGGAATACCGTGGTAGAAAACAAACGACCGATTGCCTATAATTGGCCTATGTAATTGCCTTAAAAAATTATGCAAATAGCGATTAACAAATATTGCAAACGTTAAGAATTCACAGTTTATTGCGAATTTTAGCTCGTATCTTTTTCTTCTGAAAGATAACTGAAATATAAATAAATTTAATTGAGTAAAACAAATAAATTTTTTTATTAGAAATTCTCTTTTCTTTTTTTAATTTTTCTTTTATCGCACAAAAACTCGCCTAAAATTTCGGTAAAACATTGATAAACATTTCTTATCAGTAACGATGTTTATTCAAACTAGCAAATATGTATTGAAGCATAGAAGATTCAACGGGGATTTATTTTCTTCATATATAATGCATTTGTAAAAACAATGTGCTATTCAAATACAAATAAATTTAATTTAAGTAATACAAATAAATTATTTTATTAGAAATTCTCTTTTCTTTTTTTAATTTTCTTTTATCGCACAAAAACTCGCCTAAAATTTCGGTAAAACATTGATAAGCATTTCTTATCAGTAACGATGCTTATTTCAGTGGCATTAATTTCTCTCAAAAGTAAATTCTTTCAATTTCTTTTATTTTATTCATTCAATTCAATTCAATTCAATTTAGTCGTTCATCGTTTATTCAATCTTTATTAATTTCAATTTAAAAAAATATAAAAAATTTTTCATTTATTTTATTTTTTTATTCATAATATGTTCGTTTGCCATAATCCATTGATATTACATCAGAATTTTCTTCTAAAAGATAATTTAAGGTAATTTAAAGGTAATTTAAGTTTAAATTTTAATAAATAATAAATTTTTTTATTAGAAATTCTCTTTTTTTTTATATTCCCTTTACGAATTTTATGTTTTTCTTTTTTACTGCTCATTCTGCATTTTGCGTTTAAACATATTTGCGCAGCACATTTATTTCAATTTCATCCGTTAAAACCAGAAAAAACCCATTCTTTTAAATAAAATTACTAATACTAAAACACAGTTAATAATCGGAATATAAAAGGAATAATTACTTGAGAAATTAAATATTCACAAAATTGCGTTAAATATCCTGAAAATCCAAATTAGTGCATATTTCGTTTCATTCGTAATTTCAGTTGCAAGCATTACAAGTAAGTGGACAATATCTGCTGAGCACTTCTCTATATCTCGGATTGTAGCAGAAAGGTGCATATTGAAAGCAATTAGTTCTGTTATCTACACATCTATTTGCGAAGGCTGCTGGTGTGCTCGGACCTGCAACTATTGCATTATGATATTTATATTATTGAATTTATCAAATTTGGTTGTTCTATTCTTAAAGAACATTCTTAAAAGAGAAATTTTTATCGTCTTTTAGTGATCGAGGCGTACAGTGCATCTGCGCTGCCAGCAAGGCTTTTTGGCCTATTTACATTTACTGGAAGGCCTTTGCATTTAAATGATGATTTGGAAAATAGCAAATTTTTAATGTTATCAAGCGGTCTGCTAATAAAAAATTCTACGGCAGATAACTCATTTATCACATATTCTTCCATCGAGAATTTACCTGGCAAGCATGTTCTTAGATTGCATGATTTCATGCACATTTGTGCTATTCTTTCAATGTTGCATGCGCCTTGAAAACCAATCACAACATTGCAAATATCGCTAGTATCTGGGCACTGTCCAAGAGCTCCTGGTTTGTCGCATAGGCCGCAAGCCTTTGGGCATTTTAAAAGAGCGATTTGGTATAACGCCGGATCCTTACAGTGAGTCACGAAATCCAATCGTTCGCAAATTGCATTTGCCGCTCCGTCTGAAATGCCAATTTTAGAAATGATAAACTTTCTTTGATAATTTTGAATATAAATGGATGAAGATTTAAGTTAACATTTATTCACAAAGAGTTCACTAATAAAACTTATTAATATTTATAAAATTATATTTATCAAACATGCAATATTCGCGAATTTCTAATCTTCCGGCCATTTGCAATATAATTATTATTTCATTTCGTTTTTTTATCAAAATTTTATCAAAATTTTCATGGAAAATCAACCATTTTCGCAGTTAAACTGTGGCGTTAAACAACATTTTGCACACGAACTTGGACACTGTGAAATGGTTATCGTTGTGAAGGAAGCGTTCATGCATTCTTGGTTGACTTTGTATTCATTAGCGCTATAACATTACAAATGTTTATGTAAATTTCGGATGAGACACGAAATTTATGACGGTGAATATTATTTTGAATAGAAATTGCACATACACGTCTAGATTATCTGTATAGGTTTGTTGCTCTTTCGGGAACAAAGCATTACAAAAGTCGAAATTTGAATCGTAACAGTATTCTGGCGGCACTGTCGGGCGGTTATTGGCGTTTGCGCATTCCGTGATCGTCTCGTCTGCATGATCGTTTCCAGTCATGCAAAAAAATAAGAAAAGAAAGAGAAACATTTCCAACAATGTGGAATATTTCACTCAATGGGCCTTTTTATGCGCAAAAACTGTGTGGGCGCTTACGGCGGTAAAATTTGATGAAAATTTATTCAGCTTTCAGAAGATATTTCACCAAATTCGGTATTTCATATTGTTCTGCGGAAAATTTTTTAGTAAATCATACACAAAATAAGCCCGTAGAGAAACCTTCCACTCTTTCAATTCTCTATTAATCACCAATTTTAATATAATATAAGGCATACTTCCATTGTTGAAGAATTCGTTACCAAAAATTCGGTTTTATCACTACCACAAGTGCCATGCTGATTATCATCGTTTTAGCATTATTGTTCAGCAATATTTAACAAAGAATTCGTTTTATCAATACAAATCTTGTAGTTTTTTTCTGATTTCATCAGTTCTACGAAATATTGGTACGAGACTGTTTTGCCGAAAGATCATCCAAACAAAAGAAGAGAAGTGGACTTTCAACACCATCCGAATTCGCCTTTCCAAATTACCATCGAGTAGAAGCGAAATAGTCAAAGAGTAGTTTTTTTTCGGCGAAAAATGCAGAAAAACGCCAGACGACCATAAATGTTTTTCAGTGCACAAATTAAAAAAACTTTTCCTGAATAAGTCTTCGAAAAAACTCTCCAAAAAGCTGATTAAATTCACATCTCTGCTTAGTTTTTTTAAAATTATTCCCATATCTTCTAAAAACTTTGATAAAATAAACTACTAATGAATCAGAAAATTTTTCGCGGAATTTTGATATCGATTATCAGAAATATGCTTTAATTCACCACAAATAAAAATATAAATAAAAAAACAAATTTCGCTATTTGTTAATTTATCTTACCTATTCGATAAAAGGAGAAATATCTTAAACTCACTGCTCGTGTGAGTAAATGATAAAACAGATGATAAATGATAAACGATCTTTTAACATAATTAATTGATCATATTACTAAAATCAGCGAAATAATAAATGAATTTTCATTGTGGAAGCAAAGTTATATGCTGAGTTAGGATTTAGTTAAGAAATTCTTTGCTTGTGAGTTCATTTTGCATAGAAATTTCTAAAGGCCATTTTCTCGACTTTCGCTGTATTATTTTCGAAATTTCCACAAATTTGTGACAAAAATATCGAGGAAAACCAATAAAACACAAATTATTTTAAAAATATTACAAATATTATTATTAACATTATTATTTTAAATATTATTTTATTATTTTAAATTATTTTATTTTAAACACAAATTATTTAAAATTGTCAAAGTTCATTCGATGAAATTTTTGTTTTGTTTTCGCTGAAAACTGCTGAAATTATTTGCTCAATGCGGAAAAAATCCAACAATTTCCGCGAAAATTTATTCTAAAAGCTGCGTAAATTAACATCACAAAAAATAACAATAGCCATTGTCAATTATTTTGCTGTCGTCGTTTTTATTAGTTCGCTTATGAGATTGTCTGCAAGGATTTTACCGCTCTTCTCATTAGAATTATGCTCATTATTTTCCATTTTCGCGGAAATTGTTGGATTTTTCCCGCATTGAGCAAATAATTTCAGCAGTTTTTCCATTCGTCTGATAGCTTTTCTTATTTAATGAAAGTAATTTTTCCATGCTGCATGAAGATAGACGGGTTTCATGGACTTAATAATATAGTTCTTGCAAAAGGGGAACCATAATTACGTTTTTAAGATTTTGGTTCAGTTGTGTTAGTGAAGAAAGAAGATAGAGCATCTTAAATGCAGCAGTTTGCGACCTCAAACAAGCTTCGCATATTCCGATCTGATGATATATTTCAATGATTAATGAATAATTGGCAATGCAAAGTACCATTTGACCTGTTTTATGCGAAAGAATTTTCTCAAAATTTTTACTGAGCGGTCGTTTATATATTACATATTTTTAAATCTAATTGCCTTTTTATTTTTATTTATTTTTTAAAATTGCACTGTTTATTTTATTATTTTCTTTAAATTTAATTTTATATATATATATATATATATTATATATATTAAAATATATATAATATTAATTATATTAATTAATTAATTATAATATTAAAATTTTCTTTGCCTTTAGTAGGAGTAAATCTGCCATCATGTCAAAAATCCGAGTGGCTGCTGTGGACCCACCTGCATCTTTGTCCCCAAGTGATTCTGTGGTGAAGAGGTCAGATATTTTGATACGGCGCCCGCGTCTCCCGATGCGCATAATACTTCCAGCCCGGTGGTACATGCGAAAAGTACACAATCCGAGCTTAAAGCAATCCCAAGGCTGATAAATAAAATGCTCGCAAGCCAGGGTAATTGCTCGAAATCTATTAATAGGAACAGCTTTCTGCACGCGTGGTGAGGTTTTAGCCGTATCAGTGTGGAACGACAGAACGCTTATGTACGTTGCAAGCAAAGCGATCACTATCCACACCATTTCTAAATATCGTGTGGGTATCGCTTGCTTGTTGGAGGTGCGCCTTCCTTATTTCGGGTCTCGAGTGATTATTAATCCTGGCTCGGAGCAGAGGTATTGGCTATATCACTGACATGCTTCGGATAACTCGGGGCGAAATGGTGTAACGATTGTCATATCTGACAAAGCCCATTCCGCTTTGATTGAATGGAAAGCGTATGGCCTAAGGGTAAGTTCTGTAATATTTCGGTCATTAGTGTCCATGCTCCAATTCTGTCGGCAGATGACCGTGATAAAGATAATTTCTATGCGGAACTTCAACTGCTAATAAAGTCTTCACCAAAATATGACATGGTCATAGTCATGGCGAAAATTGGAATGCACGCGTAGATATAATGCCGCTTCTACAATTGGCAAATATGGCATCGGAGACCGGTGCCCCAATGGGGAAAGCCTTCTTCGTTATGCCGAACTATTTATTACTAACACTTGATTCCGGCAAAACATCCAGTCACGTGGAACCCAGATAACCAACAATTCAACCGGATTGATTATTATATCTTGTCAGTCACAGTTGGAAGAATTCCGTACTAGATAGTCGTTTCTAGCGCGGAGCTGAAATGGGCAATCTTCATGGATCTGACTATTATGGTTCGAACCAAAATCTCCATAAAACTTACAACTTGCAGAAAATGCATCCTCCAAGATCCTTCAACTATCTCAAACTAAAAAATTCTGGGACAGTGAGCTCATTTCAAACTGAATTTCTGAATTTCAAACTAAATTTCAAACTGAAGCATCTCAGTGATACAAATATCAACGATTTTTCTGGAACGGCAAATGAATACTGGTCCAAATTAAAGGAATGTCTCCGAAAGTCAGCCACTTCCACACTAGGGCATATTAATAGGAGGTGTGCTGATTGAGTATCGGAAGCAACTGTCCAACTGTCAGAAAAGCTACCAAAGTACGAATGTCAAGTAATCCTGACTACCGGATGCTTCGAAGATTTGCGAGAGCAGCGCTGCTGGACAGAAATCACTATTGGAGTGACATGGCCCCAAGAATGGAGGCGGCGGCTTGATTAGGCGATAATAGGAAACTATTCCGCTTTCTTCATGAAGCAATTACAATTGGGGGAATGATCAGTGAAATGGTGATGGAGAGCAATGGCGTGCCAGTCAAGAGCATTAAGGACCGCCTCATAAGGAAATTCTTTGGGGCCAAACTTAATCATGAAACGCCATTTGTTTTCCCTGATATAGTTGATACGTTTGCCTAAGCATATCGCGAGTTTCCAACAGAAGAAGAAATAATTTCCGTTATCAATAAGCTTTAAGGCCAATAAAGCTCCGGAGGAAGATGGTCTTCAGGCTGAACTGTTTAAATGTTGTCCATCGTCCTTCATAACGCACCTTCAACAAATGTATTCTCTGGTATGGGGAAAATAAATATTACCAGATGATTTGAGCAAAGCAATTTTGCGCCAATTCTCAAGAAAGATGATAGGACATGCTGCGACAATTATCGAGGAATCAGTCTACTACACGTTTGAGCGAAAATTTTTGCTTTCCTTTTACTCAACAGATTTATGGAAGTACGGGACAACAGGATCCACCCTAATCAGGTTGGATTCAGATCGATGCGCGGTTGTGCTGACCAGATATTCACGTTAAGAAAGGTGTTGGAACATCGCTTCAAATATTTGCAACCCACTGTCACGTGTTTCATCGACTTTGCGACCTTTGATTCAGTTGTTAGAAAGGCGCTTTGGAGGATGATGGAACGTGACGGTGTTCCAGAGAAAATCATTAGATTCATAAAGGCATTTTATGAGCGCACGTCGGCAGAGGTCTGTTTATATGGGGAGCTTCCTTCGAAATAAGAACAGGTGTCCGTCAGGGATGGGACCTTTCCCCCCCCCCCCCCCCACAAGTTCAACTATGCGATAGATTGGATAATAGGTATCGTTTGTCGGCACTCAAGAAGTGTGCAAATCAGCCGACAGCATAGCATCACAGATCTTGAATACTGATGATCCTTTTGCCCTTTTTGTTTTTTTTGTTGATAGTTATAAAGAAATGCAAATAATATTAAACAATATGTCAACAACTATAGCGAGAATTGGACACAAAATCAATGTAAACGAAACGAAAGTGTTATCGCCTTTCGTTATAAACAAGATGCTGATAAAATCCTGTTTTTATCATTTCAATACCGGTTGAGCTAATGCTTTGAATCCAATCTAATCTCAAATGGCCAGGCAAAGGATGAAAGTATAACCCGGAAAACGACAGCTAGGAATATGTTTTTCTGGTTGAAACCTCTATGAAACCTTCACGAATTCACCATAGAGACGAAAATCTGCGTCCATTTAGTTGCAATTCGCTCGACTTTGCTATATGGCTACGAAACATGGCCAATGAGGGTGGAAGATGTCTAAGATACATTTTACGGATCAAATAAAAAGTAAAAAATAAAAAATGGAATGTTTTAAATTAAATTAAATTTTTCGCTCATAAATTTTAGAAAATAATTCAATAAGATCTCGAAAAAACCTTAAATCAGTTGCATATATTTCACTTATTTTTAAAATAGCGAAATTTTATTTGCATAAATGTGAACGGTAAGGGTGGTCGCTCTAGCAGGGTGGTTCTTTAGAATCAAAATTTATGAATTTTAGAGCATAGAACGAGTTGCAGAGAGAAAATTCAGCAAATATTGTCTCAGTTAATCCTTTTTTCAACGATCTATGAAGCACTTTGATCAAAAACGACAAAATAGCGAAAGGAACGACAAAATAGCGAAAATTGACGACAAAACAGCGAAAAGTTTAAATTCTTAAATGTGAATGGTCTATTGACCGCTTTTGACAATATTTAGGTTCTTATAGATTTTTCTATAAAATAACAATTACAGCAATCTGGCCGAGTTGATAAATGTTTCATTCTAGTTGATAAGTGAAGTTAATCAAATCAAACAAAAAAATACATATATTTTTAGAAAACAATAAATAAAAACCCTATTTGTTACTGACAACTCCAACCAGTCTTCGCGGAGAATAAAGGGCTAAAATATTTCCTACTCGATTATAACGATCTAAATCTGAATAGGAAAATCTGAATCGGAATAAAATGAAAGGAATGAAACGACCGAAGTCGAATACGACTTTTGTAAATTGTCAGTCGATTATTACTGACCTGGCCAAGTAATATTCCTTTGTTTAAAATATGGATGTTTTGTATACGTTTTATTTCGTCTTAAAAAAGAATAGGAATAGCGATGCAAGAACATTATTAACACCAGAGCTAAAAAATATCCAATTAGCAGCCATTGAAATTTTCACTGATTTTTATCAGCTTTATCGGTTTCGGTTTATCAGTTTTTATCAAAATTCTCTCAATTTAATCACTTGCATAAAATATGAATTAAATCAAATATATTATGTTTAAAAATCTTTAATTATTTTTTGAAGAAAACCGTAAAATCAACAAATCATTGTATTCTTTTATTGATTAATAGCCTCATTATTTTAAATTATATCTCTCTTTTATGCGGAAATCTCGTTAATTCAAATAATCTTTACGTAATTACTAAAAATAAAATAAAAACAAATTAACCACTTCAGTCGATATTTTGATAAGTAAACGCAAAGATGGCAAAGAATACAGTAAAATGCGATTTTATACGCTGTAAAATATGCCTTAGGCAAGGATAGTCAAAGGACAACTTTCCTGATTTCGTTCCCCTCTTGTTGGCAATGTTTTGTAATTATACGATAAAATGGTACGACGGTACAACCAGATGCAACATTCGTTTTGACGATAACTTCACGGCGATTTCTTTGAGGTTTTCAGCATTCTTGAATGAATTTTTTAACTACGGTTTTCCAGGCTACGATTTTACCGTCCGCCTGGCCATTCTACATGAGAATAAATCCAAAATTTAAAATGCTTAAGGTGTGTACTTCCTCAATGATGAATTGATGATAGAAGGAGTGCTGCAAAAACTAATTAATTGGTTGAGCAAAATATTTTTGGTCAAAGTTCAAAGTTTTCTTGCTGAAATGCGTAAAAAGGTCGCGAACGAAGATGTTTGCCAGGCTGTATAACGAATGTAATTCCAGATGAATGCCTATTGCATTTTATTTCTAATGAATGTTAATAATCAGCAATTCCTTTCGCCGCATCTCTTAAAAGTTCTCAATTCTAGAATGAAAAGAGCTTTTCAAGCATGCTTATGGTAGTTGCCCTACGGAATGACAGCCTAGTGACAGCCCACAGCCCATATGGCATTGGCTCGCCAAAAAAGTGTCGCCGAGAGATATTTCGATTTGAATAAAAAATTAAAAAAAATTAATACATTAATTTTGTCGAAAAAGATTGTCTGTGGAGCAGACAAAAAATTTTTCAGGATTGTTTTATCTTTTATGATAATTTTGTGAGCTTTGTGAAACTTCTTCTTCAAATTAATCTAAAATCTTCTGAGAGTTGACTTGCTGAAATGTTGTCTGTTGTCGCATGAAAAATTATTATTTTCAAGAGATTTTCAAGCAGTCTGAAACGATTTATTGCGTGCTGCATGCATTATAGGTTTGCCAAAATGAATGTAAGAAATTTCTTATTTTATTGATGGTTTTCTCCAAATTTAAAGAATAATTTGAAGTGAATAAATAAAATCAGCTGTTGAATTATTTATAGGGAATATATTTAATAAAAAGAACTCCATTTTGGGGCGATAATTCTGATGGAAGTCTCGTCAGTCAATCATTATGAATAATTTTTCGATCCGAGGACCAGTTTTGATGAAATTCACTTTGTTCTCTTAAGATTTGTTAAGCACACTTTTATAATTGCATCTCTCGATGTTGTTTGTCTTTGATAAATTCGGCTTAGATTGAGAGCAATGCTGGCCGAGTAGTATATTCCTTGTCTCAAGGCAAGCAGCGCTTTGACAAGAATAAACCGCCATTAAAAGAATTTTAACGGGCGCTGATCGACACTATATTTCTACCCCAGTTGATTCTCTAGCAAAAAGGTTTTAGCAATTTTCACAATGAACTTGCTTTTGCTGCATTTGCAGATACTATTAAATGGATATTTAAGCTGCCTACAGACATTATCGACTACTAGAATGTTAGGATTTAGTTTGTATGTTCAATTTCACATACCCAGTTCTTCGTTTCATCTCGGTTCGCACGATTTGGCTGTTTTATTGAATAAAAGAAAAGCTGCAAAAATATTATCAGTCTATCAATTATTCACCAGTTTATCATATCATTAAACTGTCTGTTAATTAAAATATTTATAAGAACGAATTAGATTTAAAAAATAAAACCATCATAATTTTAAAAACAATTGTAATTTACATAATATAAAGCTCTAAATCCCAATCTTTTTTTTGAACACATTGTCCATCTATTTTCTCATGGAATTTCAAGCATTTGCATTGTACGACACAAAAACTGAAAGAAAAAAATCGCGGGAGAGCATGAAAATATGAAAGATATGGATCTATTTTCACGAATACCATATTTTCGCCACATTTGCTTCCTACAAGCTCGCACGAGTAATCAAACCATTCATCACCATACGAATGGTGAGAATCGGCAATCTAAAAAGATTCATAGGAATTCATATCCACGATTTTCCACAAATGAATTGGCATTGCTAGTCAAAGTTTCACTAATAATATTAAATGTTTTTTCACGAGCTCGGAACATTCTCAGTCGATCAACCTTGCAGAAGAAAAATCGCCCATTTGCCTCAAACTATTCCGAATAATTAGTTTTGAATCCTAAAAATGCCTAATGAGCGATCGACCACAATTGGGTTCCTTGGCGAAAGAAATGAATTACTGAATTACTAAATTACTCACCGCAGCAACTGTGGTCGCTATTTCCGCCAAGTTTTCAATACATTTTCCATCTTTTTTAATATATTTTATATTTGCACACATACATTGTTGAATGCAAATTTCGTGTTTAGTATTGACAAGGCCTGTGAACGAATTCGGATTTCCCGGTTCGCGGCTAATCGTAGCAAATTTCATATTTTCGCCACATCTTCGGTTTGTTAATTCGCAGCGAAGATCATAAATTTTTTCATCCAATGCACAGAAACCTTGCGCACATTTCGACTAAAAATTCTCATCATAAATTTGGAATTTAAACTGATGGAATTTATGTAAATGGAATTTACACCACTATTCTATAATGGTAAGTTAGTTATTTTCAGTATTATCATTAGCAGCCATATTTGTAGATCCATAATCAGAGTACCAGTGGATGTACATCATTTAGCATATTTATTCCTTGTGCATTTGTATTGTTGGACACAGATTTCAAGCCATAGTTCTAGATCCATAATGAGAGTACCAATGGATGTACATCATTTAGCATATTTATTCCTTGTGCATTTGTATTGTTGGACACAGATTTCAAGCCATAGTTCTAGATCCATAATGAGAGTACCAATGGATGTACATCGTTTAGCATATTTATTCCTTGTACATTTGCATTGTTGGACGCAGACTTCGAGCTAAGGATTATTAGATTATTAGACCGAGGAATTATACCAGTTAATTTGCATTCGGGGTCTTCAACTTTTTCATTTAATACACCGAAGTGATTTTCCCACATTTTGATTGAAAATTTAATGAGATGGGGAGGATTTAATTGTAACCTAATTTTCAAATTTTGTTTCATGCTTCCTATAAAGCAATTTCGATTCTGTGTTCGATTCATACAGTATTATTTTAAGGCTGTATGATCGAGTTGTTTGCCAGTTCAAACTATTTCAACTACGGAAATCAATCTAAGCTTTCAAATAGTAAACTATTTATTTATGACATTATTACTGGAATATTTGCATGCAAATTCTTATGCTTATTAACATAATTTTGCAATTTTCGCTCGGCAGCAATAAATTTATGGAGGCGATGGCGTATTTTAATAACGCTTATTGCCTACCATTGTTATCAACGCATCAGAAAACGGAAGCACTCAAAATTCCAAAAAACCCTAAAAGATTAATGTTAATGATAAAAATCCCAATTGATCAAGAGAGAAAGTTCTTTTCTTTCTTTTTTTTGCAGCAAGGTCAAAGTTTAACTCAGAAATTTTTTAGCCTACTTTTATGGCCAAAAAGATCTCAAGAAAATAGCTTGTTGAGATTTCTGCAATTTTTTCCTCATTAAATACCCAAAAAATGTAAAAAAGAGGAAAAGAAAGAATTATAAAGATTTTTTACGAATCTCGCAGTTTCAGCCGATGGAACTGTTGTAAATTTCGCAACACGTATTTCAACATTTTTCACCGTTTGAAGATTGATATACATGCATTGTTGTATGCAAACTTTGTGAAATGATAATTTTCTCGAAAAGCTAGCTCGAACTTGATAATAATGCTTGACAGTGATGAGCTCCATGTTGGAACCGCATTTCAATCCTGTCATCTTACAATGAACATCCAGAAATATTGCAGGGTTTTTAATATAATCATTTCCTTTTGCGAATGGCAACTGAAAAAATAAGAAAAAGAATTTATGACGACGAATTCTATTTTTATAATCTTTCATGAATTTTTATAAATATGTTTATAAAAATTCCATTAGCTTTATTATTGAAATCTATGGTGAAGTAACGAGAAAAAAGGTTATTTTGTCTAAAATGTCAACGCAAATTGACAAATGAAACATAAATTTGTAAGATAAGATTCAAGATATTGCTAGCTGTTAGAAAATTATCTGCAAGTTGGTCTGTGTGCAGTTCGACTAATTGCATGTACTGTGCAAGGATATTTGCTCAATCTTCCTTAGGACATTCATACACCAATTGTTAACCAAACAACATTTTATTAACTAACCAAAAAAACAAAGCCGATGAACATTATCAGTTGAAAATTTTTCGCAACTAAAAAAAATCATTAAAATATTATTTTATATAATATTGGATTGGATTTATGTTCAAAATAGAAAAACTAGTTTGCCGGAAAAGATTGTTTACGATTCTGATAAAAAATTTTTTAAAATATATTCCATAATTTTTTATGAATATTAAATCTTAAATCTAAATTTTATAAGTTTTATATTCCTCAGAGATATTCTGAAATTTTTTATTGAAAATTCTTCATTTTTTATTAATTTTTATCAAAATTTTTATCAAAAACTTATTCTGAAAACACCATCAGAGAATTTGGAAAATATTTTTTGAGATTCTTAAGCGATTTCAGCGAGATTTATGTTTTGCCAAACTGAATCCATGAAATTCATCAATTTATGAATGATTTTTCTCAAAATCTTAAATGAACAGTAAATAAAATGCAGTTGAAGTTCTGTTATTTATTAATCACATTCAAATACTATTTCACAACTATTGCTATAATACAAAATATAAAACAATGGCGTCGCCTTCGGAGATTGTTGAATATTACATATTTTACGCTCAAATGCCATACGCATTTATTATTCCCAAATAATAAAATAACACATAAACTCGTAAAAAAAAGTATGAACTGAAATTTCTTTACTCTTCATAGTTCAACAATTTTCCACGTTCCGACTAAAAAGCGCCAATTATTATAGTATGGTCCCATTTTTGCAAGAATATATAACTATATAGTCCTATGAAAGCCAAACTTTTTTCGTGCAACGTGGAATAACTACTTTCAGCAAATAAGAAAAGCTATCAAACGGAACGGAAAATAACGGAAAATAATTAACCTAAGAAAAGTGTTTTTAAAATTTTCTGCCCACAATTTTATGAGGGAATTCATAGAAATGACAGGAAAATAATTTAGCGGATATTTTGTAATGTTAATTTACAATAAATTTCATTGAAATTGTTCGGTTTTTTCAGCACTTTTGAGTAAATAACTTGGACAGTTTTCAGGGAAAACTTCGAGAGGAATTTCCATGAAGTGGACTTTGATAAATTTATTTGATAAATTTGATAAATTCAGGTATTTTAGATATTTTAGGAATTCTCTGATAATTTTTTAGATTTTAAATATTTTACTATTTAAATATTTTATTTCATTAAAAATTTTATCGCATTTACCAATTTTGCCTACCTATTTATTTGCCTGTTTTGTCTGTTTTGCCCGATCTGCCTATTCACAATTGATGGAAATTTTGAACAATTGCGAATTTTCTTTTTAAAAATAAGACAATCACAAAAATTAATAAAATATATAATTCTAAAACGATAATGAAAATCAAAACAAAATGGGCTTTAGGCACGAAATTTTTCTGTACACTGAATTCACCAGCAACGATCATTTAGCATTGCTTCTCCTTCATAGATTCATTTATTATGCAGCTGATTTTAGTTACAATTAAATAATCAATTAAATAAATTTAATTAACGATCAATTAAATAAATTTTAAAATATTTTCATCGCGCAAAAGATGGGCTAACAAAAAATAGCAAAATTTTATGAATTTTTCACATACAAAATTTGTTTTTTAAAGCGAATTAAGACTTATTTTTATTTATTTATTTATTGAAAACCAGCCAAGCAGGGCGCAAACGCCATGTGCTTGTATTATTAATAACAAATAATAAGAAATAACGGCAAAACAAAAAAATAAAATAAAATTAACAATTTAAAGATGAAATAAAGAGGAAATTACAAAATAATATAATATAGTACAATTCGAAATAACTATAATCGGATGATAAAAATCGCGATTTCACACTTCTTGCGTGATGTAAATTTTTTAAATAATATCACAAATGATATTATCTAATCTTTTTTTAAAGATAGCTAAGGATGGCGCACAAGCTATATCGTTCGGTAGTTTATTCCAGTATTTAATATTACGAATAAAAAAATTATGAGTCCTTAGTTTAGTTTTACACATAGGTTTTAGTAATTTTAGCCCATTAGTTCTTGTTGGATTTAAATTTAACTTAAAATTATAATATTTTGAACAATCGAATTTAACATAACCATGTCAAATCTTATAAGTATAAATTAAATCTTGTTTAATACGACGAATTGACAGGGAATCCAGGTTATGTTGTAGAAATTTTCTTTTATGATTAAAATTGCAATTAGGAGAGAGGTACTGTATAAAATATTTTTGGAATCCTTCAATTTTTTTATTTGATTTACGATATTTCGGGGAGTAACATGTAGCATTGTAGTCAAAAGGTGGCCGAACGAACGCTTTATACATTTTGATAAGAAAATCTTTAGTTTTTTCATAAACGAACGAAAAATAAAATTAGTATCTTTGAGGATTTCTTTACCATAGTTCCTGCAGTGAGGTCGAAATCGAGATTTTCATCCATGTCTACTCCAAGATCGGAAATGTCGTAATGACTTCGAGACTCACTGATGACATTGAGACTCACTGAGACTGATTATATCACCATTGTGATAAAAAGATTAGAAAGAATCCTTTAGAATTAATATGAAGAACATTACATTTTTGAAAGGAAAGGGTAATTTGCCTGTCATATAACCAGCTGGCTATTCTGTTGAAGTCCTCCTGCAGTGGAGATAGGCTATCTGTTCTACCATGAGAATAATAAATTTCACAATCATCAGCATAAAGCGTTCAACTTATATGAGACAACTTCCAAATTTTGGGATTAAGGACAGATTTTATAATGTCCTTATAAATTAAGAATAAGGGATAACTTAGAGAAACTGCACATTTTTTATAAATTATTATTTTCGGGACCAGTTGAAATGGATGGATGAAGTCTATTTAAGGCATCATAAACATCCAGTAGTTATTTCAACCTCACTGAGAGAAGTGCGATAAATTCGATTTGCTTTAAAACAAGAAATATGAATATTATCCTCAAAAAATATCAGATTTGATCACATTATCATTATGTTGCAGAATTAATTGTTTACGTGGCTTTGCAGATTTTCTTTTGATGTAGCTCCAGAAAGAATTTCTATTAATATTTAAAAGTTGCTTTTCCTCATCTGAAAAGTAATTATGAATGGCATTACGGAACCTTCTTGAATATTCTTTATATTCTTTAACATCCTTGCAGAGAGGTCACTTGGCAATTTGGTTAATTTGTATTGATACTTTTTTTAAGAGATTTTAAAAAAATGGGAATCGCATTAACGCTTTTTTTCTTAGAGGGATATAACGCTCTATAAGGTTTAAAATGATGCTCTTAAGAATATTAATTATTTCATCAATAGAGGAAGTTAAACAGAATAAGAAACCCCAGTTTAATTCTGCAAGGATGTTAAAGATTTCATAATCACAGTGACGATAATTTCTAGAATACCTCGAGGGAGCTATATAACGGTTTAATTTTAATGAAGCATGAATGATATTGTGATCTTTATTACAAAAAGGTTCCAAGACTTTAATGCTATCAACAAAAGAAGTAGAAACAGAGCTAACAAATCTAAAATAATATTGTACCTAGTGGTAATTTTAACATGTTGCTCTAGACCTATATAGGTTTAGAAAATCCTCTTCAAATTTGCTGTAATTTTTCAAGCAACTATTTTCCCAATCTATATTTAGCATATTAAGGTCACCAATAATTTACGTAATCGACACCAAATAATTTAAATCTAAATAACAGGTTGTAAAGGTCCCTAGTGAATTCATTATAGCCATAGCCAGGTAGGCGGTATATATTCAAAAAGAAAATGTTTCTATTATTAAAATAAATTTTAATTTATTAGAGATTCAACAGAGGAATAGATAAAACCATCAAAAATTACAAATTTATAATAATCCTGAGGAATAAACCTGATAAGCCCATCTTCATGACTATTTAAACTATTTATTGTTCTATCCTTGCTTGAAACTAAAAAGTCATTGAAGTTTAATTCCTGATTATCAGTAGAGTCATTCATTCGTCTAACAATAATTCTCTTTTCGTTAGATCCTTCCACAAAAAACTTCCATGGGGAACAATCGAGCGTACGTTCTTAGGGTGCTTATCTTCAAGTCGAATCATAAGTACTCTTGGCTTACCTGAGCCCTTTCTTCCATGTCGACAGACTTCCTTAATGTGGTCAGTCTGGATCCCTACAATATTCTCTGCTAAGAGTTTATCGGTAGTAGCAATCTCATTATCAGTAGATTTCCCAGAATATTTATGCCAATTAGACATGGTTCTTTTTCCTTTTTTTCGAAATATTCACCAATCGTTGCCTAAATTTCAATCGTTGCCTAAATTTCGAGAATAAATTTTATGATTCATTATTATATTTCAAAAAAATCCGAAATAGATGGAAAAAAATGAAGTAGAAAAATGTTTTAAATTTAAGCACTTTTCTTAGAGAGTTTTCTTGAAGATATTCAGAAAAAAAATGTTGGAAAATGTTGAAAAATAATACGCTAAAATGGAAATTTTCCATTTATGATCACTGACTCGCTTATAGCATTTTTCTGAATATTCCACCAGAAAAAAAAGACGGATATTTAATTTATTTTGCATTTGAGGCTTAAGCGTGCCATGTAAAGCATTTCTGGCATTCTTTAAGAAAAAATTATTAGAATTATTTAACCATATAAATGATATAATGATATGAAAGTGGTTCATTGTGCATCTCTTACGTCAATTCTTCCTTGAAAGTTAAAGTATATTCAGGTTTTGCTGGAAATTTATATGCATTCCTATCTTCAAACCTACCTAACACAGCAATATTTGCACCAATATTCCATGGAACTAGAGTGATGATGAATCTAACTTTTAGACAATAAAAGGTTTGAACTGTATGAAACTCAGAGGTAGATAGTAGTGATATAGCCGTATGTATATTTTAGGTTATTTCAGGTGGTTTAATTAACGAAATATTATGGCGATTGGAGAAAAAGAAAGAAATTTCTTACATCTTTTTTGAAAAAAATCTTGTTTTTTCTTAAAATTTCACCTTCTATGCTATTTTTGATTTCTACGATACTTTCGTTTTCTCCAAATATAATCGTGTATTTTATAAAGGTCTAAATTCTCAATTATCGGATGTTTCAGGGCTATGCAACAACAGCCATTCACAGAGAGCCCAATAAAGTCGTGTCAATGGGACGCTTTAATAGAATGAATTTAGACGACTCTGGAAGGAACGATAACGATTTCCGTGAGGCCAGCGCTCATCACTGAGCCAGAGGTGCCATCGTTGTTATAGCATTTGATTGCTCATTTGAGGCAGTTATCGCGAAATGAATAGCAATTGCATGTTGCCTGAGGGACTTTTTAATAGCTCCAAAAGATCGTGCGAAATTCCACCGAAAGCATTGCCAAAAAAAATAAAGCTAAAGGGTTTTCTTAGATAATTGAGAAATATAGGATAAAATGCAAAATTTTATGCAATTGATTCTCGAAAATCTGAAATGAAATTTCATTTGAAATATTTTATAAATTCACATAAATTTAAATCGTTTCGCTCATTAACAGATTATTCGGAGAACTACGAAAATAATTACTTCAAATTATCATGGTACCAATTATCTGAAATTATCTTATCAGCAGAAAAATTAGAGAAAATGTTTATTTCTTAATGGAAGTGTTACATAAGTGTTTGCTTAACAAAATTACAAAAATATTTTCATCTGGAATTTCAAAAATAATTTATTTATTGGCGAAATTTAGCATAAATTTAATATTAATTATTACGACGAAAGATAAATAACAAATTTTGCACGGTTTTGCAAAATTTTATTTATCGGCAGATTTTTTGAATATTACATTTTACAATATTACTAAATAGTACAAAAAATTTTTGAGAGCGAGTTAAGCAAAAAATATGCTGAAACTTCCTAAATTTGTATTGTATTGTATTCTATGCAATTAAGAAATCTTCTAAATTAGTGCATTTAATAATTTTTTCTGCAGCACTTACAATTTGCGATTCAGTTTTCTCTGCCAATTTGCCAGATTAGAAAAATTTTTTTGTCACCAGTACCACTCAGAGTGTCTGATATATTTTATGGATTAATATTTATATAGTTCAGCTATGGAAGTTGAATAGATTAGCGATATCCTTTAACAACTATGTTATTACTGCCTAAGAATTATTTTTGGATAAGCCTGCTGGACTATAAAAATTTTGGCCAATAAAACTACAGATAAATGGGCGCCAGCTTTATGCAGTAACATGAATAATATTTATATTTATAGTTAATTATATTTATTATTATAATTATAATTATATTTATAGTATAATAATTACAATAAATACAAGTCGAAGGGCGACATAACTTGCGAATTTAGGGCAGGCTTAGGCGAGTTTTTTTTTAGAGCGAGTTGCAAAGAGTAAATTCAGCAAATATTTTCTTAATTACCTTTTTTGACGATCTGTTTTTTTTAACGAAGAATTTTAAATGGTCAAAAACGACAAAACAGCGAAAAAAGCGCGACAAAATAGCGAAAATTGACGACAAAACAGCGAAAAGCTTGAGTGCTTAAATGTGAATGGTTTATTGATTGCTTTTGACAACATCTAGGTCCTTATAGATTTTTCTATAGAAATAATAACTATATGGTCTGACCGAATTGATAAACGCTTTATTCTAGTTGATAAATGAAGTTAAAAAATAATGTATTTTTAGAAAATAAATCCTTCACTTCTTATTGATAACTCTTATCAGTCTTCGCGGAGAAAAAAAGGCTAAAATATTTTCATCCGAATACAACGATCTGAATCAA
The DNA here is from genome assembly GCA_900625125.1 of Dracunculus medinensis. NCBI lineage: Eukaryota > Metazoa > Nematoda > Chromadorea > Rhabditida > Dracunculidae > Dracunculus > Dracunculus medinensis. The sequence goes on along the minus strand of UYYG01001151.1, from coordinate 445,487 downwards.
TTAGATGAAAATGAAACGACTGATTTTAATTTGATTTTTTTTAATTTGTCTAAAATTTTAAAATTTTTTTCTCATAAAAAATCAAACATTTAATTTAAAAAGAATAACGTTGAAAAAACATAGCGTAAAATATGAATCAAATCAAATATATCATATTGTCTAAAAATTTTTATTTTTTGAAGAAAACCGTAAAATCAACGAATCATTGTATTCTTTTATTGATTAATAGCCTCATTATTTTAAATTTTATCTCTCTTTTATGGAAATTTCATTAATTCAAATAATCTTTACGTAATTACTAAAAATAATATAATTTTGCTTATTTATTACTGTATACTATTGCGCACCAAAAAACGAGTGCTTTTATAAATTTTCTTTTTTTTCTCTCTCTTCTCACTCATTGATAAATATAACTGATAAAAAAATGAGATTTTATACGCTGTAAAATATGCCTTAGGCAAGGATAGTCAAAGGTGGACAACTTTCCTGATTTCGTTCCCCTCTTGTTGGCAATGTTTTGTAATTATACGATAAAATGGTACGACAGTACAACCAGATGCAACATTCGTTTTGACGATAACTTCACGGCGATTTCTTTGAGGTTGCAGCAGTGAAAGATTTTTAGTAGCGATTGCCCGGAGTTTCCCCGTGCGGATGGCCATTTGGCCTAAGGCATAATCCAAAATATTTGAATTTGGCATTGTCGATGAATTAATAAGTGCACACGAACTGAAAAGATTATTAAACGTTTGAACAACATGCGTTTGGTGAAAGTTCCTAATTTCTGGCTGAATATACCAAAAACCTCTTAAACCTCTTATCGGTGCACGGATAAGTGCTACAATTTGTCGTACTTCTTCATAACTACAAGCGAAAAGGATTGCGACCTAACCAGTGCCAATACAATGCCTAAGAACTGATTTCCAAGCCTATTGATCGTAGTTCATCGCCTAGTTGAATAACACAGGGGATAGAGTATTATTTTAAAGATTTTATCGATGCAAACCATCTTTAAATCATCTTATTTCTTATTCTCGTGTTATGATTATCATCCGTTATCACCAATCTTTTCTTTCTTATAACAAAATTGTGATTAAAATTTAATACGAATATGATACTATCATTTATTCTTGTTGTAACTATTTTAAATTGAAATAGTCAGTAACTGGATGGTATACAGATTCACCGTTTAAAGTATCAGTTCCACATATCAGTTAATCATGAGCCACAAATCACCATTGTTCGTCACCATCCAACATCATGCCAACACCACATTATTACACGATTACTACTATTTTTATATATTGTAATTGCCAAATAAACGAGGATAGAACCACATCCAATCATGCTTTTGCTTGTTTATTACTGCATACTTCTGCGCACCTAAAAACGGGATGCTTTTATAAATTTTCTTTTTTTTCTCTCTCTTCTCACTCATTGATAAATATAACTGATAAAAATTGAATTCATTCATGACAAATATTCGCTGAAAACGAGAAAGTAAGAGCAAAATATGACTCCCCGGCCGGGAATTGAACCCGGGTCTCGCACGTGACAGGCGCGGATACTCACCACTATACTACCGAGGATCTATCTAACCATGCGAATTTAAGAAGAATCAATATTGTATTAATCTCAATAATTTCTAACCCTGACGGAATTTATAACTTATAAGGCAGTAGTTTTTTCCAAAATATTAATTTTTCAACGGAGCCAATAGTGAGATGCGCCAAATTTTTGGCCAAACCATCGGAAATTCACTCCTGCGGGGAATAAAATTTCACCGTCGGCGCTCGAATTTTTTGCTTAGTTATGCTACTGCAGACGACGAATACGCTACAGCTGATAAGTTGCTGTTGATCAGCTGGCTGTTAATAAGATCTATGAAAAGACAAGTCATCTTCGTAAACAGCATTCAGTCTAGCGCCTTCTTATCATTTATGCCAAGAAGAAATCCGTCATCTAATAAGTGTCCTATTACCGATAGCCTTCATATTTCCTGTTTAGTTCACATCTAGCAGGTTTTTTATAATACATTTTTAGGTTTTATAAGGAAACATAAAAAAATGCGGAAGGTAGCAAAAGTTGCAAACGCCGATTATTAGAAGACAAATGTCAGCTTTGACAAAAAGTTGACCAAATTTCGGAACAAACTTCCTGGAGAAACTATATTTGTGGAAAACTTTAAGAAAACTTATCAAAATCTTTTTTTACTCATTTTATTGATTTTCGTTAAAACAATGAATGAATGTAGTTTTCTACTAATTTATTTCATTCTCATGAAAATTCTTTAAATATTTTCTTTTTTTTCATCATTATCTTTACTTTCGTACCAATTTGTATATTTGATAAGCATGAAGAATGATAAGAAGTGATAAGAAACCGTAAAATTTAAAATTCAGCAATTAATCAATAATTTTAACGGAAAAATATCGCCTTAAGCAATATATCCCATTATATTCCACTGAAAAAATTAATAATTTCATCCATCGAAAAATATATTAGAGCATGAAAACGAATTCCGCTTTGCATTTGTATTATGTACCCTTCAAAAAATTTATTAAAGGACTAGGTTCACGTAAATTTTCACGTGTTCCTCTTGTTTTTTTTTTTTTGAAATATGAATAAAGAATGTTATTCTTTTGCGTTTCTTTATATTTGCTATTCTAAAATATTCATAGTCTTAGAGCATTTAAATGCAGTAATATTCTTCAACAATCAATAACCGTACGGATTGAGACCATAGAAAAAATACGGTTTCAAACTGAAATATGACGATAAACTGGAAATTTAGAAATACCAAAATTATCATATTATTATATATATCACATCATATATTACATATTATATCATATAATATATTATATTATATATTAAAGTTATCATATTCATGTTAATGGTTATCAAGCAATTCCCGCATCAAAATTTTATTTTGGATCAATAAATATTCAGTAAAATAATCAATAAATATTCATTAAATTTAAATTATTTAAATTAAATATTCAAATATCCAACTCGGTCACGCGGAATAAGTCTTAATTCACTTCCATATTTTAAAAATACATTACCAGCTGAATGAGAAGGATTTATTCCCACTCCATCATTTGTTAAAATTGCACTTGTAGCTGCTGGAACTTTAAATTCTTCAGCTGCAAATTTCAAAACAGCTGTAAATGGTGTTGCTTCGGGTACACTTAATCTAAAATATTTTCGAAAAAAATATCATTAATTTAGAAAAAACAATAAATCAATAATTTTTTTTAAAAAACCATTGCTGGTTAAACTCGCTCGGCTGGCTTATCGAGTCAGATCAATACAGCAGGCAGTCCCATGGATAGAAATAAAGGAAAGTCGTCAGCACAACCGGCTTTTGAAGTACAGGTTTGCTCCTGTTGAATAGAACTTCAGCATGGCACCCACAACTGAGCAAAAACCTATTGAGCAATTCTACACTCCTTTGCTTTCTCCGCTGGGCCAACACTCGGAGAAGCATAATACATCGGCCGAAATCGGATTCAGGCTTCGATCCTTCATGGTAATTATCTTGCCATCGAATCACCAATGTACCATATAAGATACAACATACAATAATTAATAATAATAATAAATAATAATGATGAAAAATAACAATAAATATTAATAAATATTAATTAATATTAATAATAATAAACTAATAATAATGTAATAATAATAATAACAATCACCAATGCACCATATAAGATATAACATACAATAATTAATAATAAAAATTAATAATAACGATGAAAAATAATAATAAATAATAATATTATTAATAATAACAATAGTAATAATAATAAACTAATAATGATGTAATAATAACATAATAATAATACAATAATAATAATAATAATAACAAATATATAACAATAATGTATAAATAAATAAAAAAACGATAGAATGTCTAAATAGTATAATTAATAAATAATAAAATAATAATAATAACAAGTATATAATAATATATAAAAAATAAACAAAACAATAAAATGTCTAAATAGTATAAATTTGAATAAAAATGCTATAAAAAATGTTAATGTATTCAAATTTTTCTTATTTTTCGTAATAATTACAAATAAAATGAAAAAAAAATTAAAAACAAACACTTTAAACGGCAATTTTGGATCGCTTGTAAGAGTTATTTTAAATGTAACTTTGCTTTGTGTTGAAGCCATTTTACCTGCAAATAGGAGCAAAATCCAAACAATAATCTTATATAATGAAATATACAACAGCCAATAATTCTTTCCTTACTTAATGCGAAGTTAGGCTGAAACGAAACGGAAACACTTATTACTATAAATAGGAGATAGGATGGCTTAGTGGGTTGTTGCTCAATTCGCAGCGCAGATAGTAGGGTTCTATTCTGCGCAGGAGTGAACTGGTCCAAAAACCCGGCAACTCACCTGCATTTCTATCGCCAAGGAACTTTCTGGCATATTTTTCCGATGCGACAAGCCAGCGGAGCGAGTTTAACTAGTAATAGTGAAATCTTAAAAAAAAATTGCTATAAATAATAGAAAACTAAGGATGACCAAGTGAATCGAAATTTATACCTATGTAAAACGAGTAACCCTAAAATAAAAGAAAGATAACCAACCTCGAGTAATGCCTCCAACTTCTCCCTCTTTAAAATACCCCAAACCTATCTAACTGTCTAATAAATATAATAATTAATCCTTTATCGTTGCCTATCCAACAAGATAATTACCGTTTACAAACATTCGTGTTAGGATAAATTTTTAAGTCTAAGATCTTTAGAAATACGCATGGATCCTTTTTCTAATTAGGCTAACTAGGTTTGGCTTTCAGTCTTCAACTCCCGGAAAAGAGTCGAATTGTGGTGCCTGAAAAATCGGAATGCAATTTGCTCATTTATCAGCGTATCGCATGGTGATAACGAGGAATTATAATAATCCTTTTTTTTATTAAAAATTATTTCTTATTAAAAATTGTAATATTACAAAAAAATTGTTTCGAATCTAATAAAATAAAAATTGAAAGAAAAATTTAATAATAAATAATGATTTAAATTTAATTTTATAATTTTAATAAATTTAATTTAATAATTAAACGGTAAATTTAATAACCATTAAGATTTTTTAAAGTAATTAAATCAAAAGCATTTTAAGAATTTTTTTTTAAGAAACAAAAAATAAATAAAAAATTGTAAAGAAATTTCGCGAATTGGTTTAGTTCAAGCGGTTATTTTTTAGCTTATTTTGCATCTCAAATTCATTTCCTTATCACCGTTATCATTTTAAAGAAAAATGTCGAATTTTTCTAGAAGAGAAGCTAAAGTTTGAGGCTTATGGCATACTTCTAGGCTTCATTTTTGCATAATAATTTGCCCGAGTTAGCCTGTCGCTTTTTTGTCTCTCCCTTATCAGTTATCAATTTCTGATAAATTAGCTGCAATGATCAACAAACCTTTGGGAACGATTAGTTTGATTCACCAATCACAATATGTTTGTAGAAGAAAAATATTTATTTATATTTTTACCTTTTATTGGGTAAATTCTATTCCGCTTAAATATTTCGCCATCTTACATGCTTCCATTTTTTTAATTCATTTTTTCTCTACGTTTATTCAATTTGACCATCCAGTGATGGATTGTTTATTGTTGGCATCCGTGAATTTATTTATTTATTAAAAATCCACGATATTACCATAATCTTATCACCATTTCTATCATCAAGGATATCACTTATCATCGCTACATACTTCTATTTTGTTTTATTTTTTTAAGACCAAGAAAAAATAAAAAAATCTTTAAAATCTAAATCATTATTATAAAATATTGCTAAATAATTTTATGTAAAAATTATAATAAATCAAAATTAGACTTGAAAAACCACAAACAAAACGGTCATAACAAATCTTATCTTATAAATCTTAATGATATCGATTAATTGATAACGATGACGATAAGATCGACAGTATTGATAAATGTTCGCATTATTACATATTTTTTTTTTTCAGCAACACTAATCAATTTATTTTCATCATCAACGTTTAATTTTCGTATGTCAACAATGTAAGTTTTTTTTTTCTTGTTAAACTAATGAAATGATTAATTTAAAGCAATATTTTCAATTAACAATTTTAATTAAACTATTTTAAATAAAAAATATCTGAAATTTTTAAAAAATATAAAATGAGGTCAAGCAAAAGGTTATGGAATCATGAAAATATTTTATAAATATTTGGCGTTAATTCACTTTTTACGAGTTCGACGAGCAGATAAAGTCTCACATGAATGCATCCACCTTCACGCAAATACCACATGCATTAACAATTGGGGCTTAGGGCACATCTTTGTCGCGCACCACAGGAGTTGACACATATTTCGTTACTTGCTGAACTCTATGGTGAATGACGTCAAAAACGAAGAACGCCAATCAAAACCTGGACTGATAATAAAAGACTTCGAACATATAGGTGGACCAGCATGGAACCAATGCTTCCAGCAACTGTCGGAAATTCCGAAATTATTGTATTATAAAATTATTCCAAAATAATATTATAAATTATAAAGTTTTTATCGTTATTTTTATTTTGTAGGGTCACTTTTCATCTGTTCATTCGTAGAGTTAGTTCAACGTTCAACGTTAACTTTATGCGCGGTGGCAGTTTCTTAATGTCTCCAAAAAGGGGTCTTTGCTAGATTTTTGAAGAGACCCACGGCCCTCGAAGGAACCGCTAACTTCCCAAACTCAAAGTAACTGCATAAGACTCGCACCTACTCATTAATATTTTCTATTTGGACGATCCTTCGTTGAACATTGAGATGTATCCGTTAAAGCTGCAAATTAGTCGTTCGGCATTTCGCCAAAACTATTAATAGGAGTTATCGGTTTTATATATTGTCAAATAATTTCTTTTAATGATAATTTTTGAAACGATGAAAATGGTGATTTTTTATTTATTTGAATAACTAAGATAAATAATTTAAGTATTAAATATTAAATAAATAATTTATTAAAAAATAATTCAATAAAAAGTAAACAATAACAATAGTTTTATTAATAAACAATAATTATTTATTAAATATTTTTTTTTATATAAATATTTATTAATAAAATATTTAATGAATACAAAAAATTCAATAAACATAAATATAAATTGTTTACTTATTAATTGTTTTATTGCTAAATAAATATTTATTAAGTATTTTTTTAAATAAACAAAAGATATTTATTAAGTATTTCATTAATAAATATTAATAAATAACAAATATTTATTAAATATTTTATAAATAAATAGTAAATATTCATTAAATTAAATATTTTATTAATAAATAATAAATATTTATCAAATAATAGATATGAATTCGCTGAAGAATGCGTAGAATCTATGCGACAAATAGCATTTTGCATTTTATCGTTTTATCGTCGTTATAAACGTTTTTCAACTTATGAAACGATAATTGGAAACGATTCAATGGAATCAAATATGGCTGCAACAACAAATTCTCAAACGAGATTTATTTATTTCAATAATTCTATGCAAAAAAATGAAAAATTTGCTTCAAATATTATAAGGTTTTCTTTTTTTTTCTTCATAATTCTTTAGAAATTTAAAATATAAATATGAAATTTTGGAAATTTAAAGTATAAAAGTTCTCTACAAAGCTTTCTTCAATTAATTTTTATTTAGAAAACTTTATCGATTTTACTAAAATCTCCATTAATTTTATTTCTGTTATTAAAATAGTAAAATTAATTAAAATAATCTAAAATTAAAAATATTAAATATTTTTCACAGTTAAAAGATTTTGCTAATTTAGCAAATTGTTTTTTAACAAATTTGCAATTTCCATTATTCTTTTTTTTTCATTGTTTACAAAATTTATTTTGACATTTTTCAAATTTGAATTTGATGTTATTACTGATATTTTTTTATTATGAATCATTCATCGATACTTCTAATTTTTTTAAATCTTATTAATTGGAAGTTTACTTATTTATGAATCGGAAAGGGCAAAAAGAAATTAAAAAATATGAAAAATGAATCGCAAACGCCTTAAAATATGAAGAAAAAATGTTTTTATTTTTCAGCACGTGTAAATACAGCGTTTTTACTTTCCTATTTCGTTTTTTAATCGAACAATTTCGTCGTTACAATAATATTTTCTTTCTTATCATCGCTTTGCTTCAGGCAATTAATTTAAATTTATTTTTATTTTTTTCTTTAATTTTTCTTTCATTATTTTTTTTCATTATCTTTCATTTTCATTATTAAAAATAATTGTTTCTGAGAAAAATTTTACATAAATAAAGTATTTTTTCCCAGTATATTGTTAAAAATTATTTTTAAATTTTAAATTTTAGCAAATTCCGGATGTGAGTCCTACTGGACGTTATACAACTGCCGTACCATTTCTTATTATTCTCTCGATTTCAGCTGTAAAAGAAATTTTTGAAGATATTGTTAGTTTTTTTATAGAAATTTTTATCGATTTTTTTTAGCTTCGAATATAATATGATATTCGGTCATCTTTACGTTATCTTTACGTGATTTAATATATTTTATGGCGTTTAGCATTGTTATTGGAATGGTTGTATCAGAAGTTAAAATTTTTAGAAAAGGCGAAAATCCGATCAAAAAGTTAACAATTTTCAAACGCGAATACTAAGAAATGGAAAATGGGAACGAAAACGATGGAAACATGTTCGTAATCCATAGCACATTTGAGTTTTTTTGAATTTATTATTCCACTATCAAATTAATCCGCTATTAAATCTTTTATTATTTTATTATATTATAATTATTTTAGGTTATAGTTGGTGATATTCTACGGATTGAAAATGAAGAATTGTTTCCTGCGGATATGATATTATTGTCTAGCAGTGAGCCACAGGCTATGGCATATATTGAGACATCGAATTTGGATGGTGAGACAAATTTAAAAATCAGGCAAGGGCTATCGTGCACTGCAGATTTTACTTCTTTGCAATCAGTCGCATCAGCAAAATTCGCTATAGAATGCGAAAAACCAAATCGCTTTGTAAATGAATTCAATGGAACATTACATATGCAAAATCTTCACCGTCCCTTACGTAAGCTTATTCATATAATACTTAATATTACACTCTGAGGTAAATTTTTGGATTTATTCTGGTTTAATAAAAGGATTTCTGATTTCTGCTTTAGGTATCAATCAATTATTATTGCGAGGCGCTAGGCTGAAGAATACACAGTGGATTTGTGGTGCTGTGATTTATACTGGACATGATGCAAAATTATTGATGAATTCGAAAACAGCTCCTTTGAAAAGGTTTTTAATTTTGTTCGAAAAATATTTTGACAACGCTTGTTTTTTGACATATTACTGTCTTTTATTGTTTTTGTTTGTTTTCTCGTATAATTTATCACTATTCCATTTAGATCGAATGTCGATGTTATGACCAACAGACGTATAATATTTTTATTTTTTGTTCTGGTTGCTTTGGCCATCATTAGTGCGTTTGGTGCTCTTCTGTTTGATAACGTTTGGCTTGTTAATGCTTATTATCTTGGATTGGAAGGTATTATTAATCTCATTTTTTATATTATCGTTTTCCCATTTAATTTTTCTTATGCTTAAAATAACGTTAAACAGTGATTTTAAATAATTTGAGGTTCTCAACGTTCGACTTTTTTTTGGAACGTTCTTGCATTTTTTATTCTATATAATAATTTGATTCCGATTTCCCTTCAAGTTACGCTGGAATTAGTTCGATTTTTTCAAGCATCTTATATTAACAATGTAAGTGTTTTAAATCGTCTTATAATGTATATAATCGTCTTATAATGTAATATATTAGTTAACTATATATATATATATATATATATTTTTGAAATAGAATCTCCGAGCAGTTTTTCGTCTAATATTTCTAATATTTAGGATTTGCAAATGTATGATGAAGCTACAGATACTCCAGCAGTTGCTCGCACTTCTAATCTGAATGAAGAATTAGGACAAGTAATTTTAAAAATAGTTTCCTTTATCTATTTTTCATTTTCATTTTCCTACTATGTTTAAAAATTTTAAAAATTTAAAATTTGTTTACGTTCTTTATTGCTACTAATCACGGTCGAAAATTGTTACTAAAAGTTATATTATGCAGGTTAAATTTGTTATGTGTGATAAAACTGGTACCCTAACAAGGAATGTGATGAAATTTAAAAGATGTTCTGTCGCAGGAATGAATTTTGGCAAGGATGACGAGGACGATTTCGATGATCCATCTTTAATTGAATGTTTACAAACATCAAGTGTTGGTTTTCGATTGATATATGAGCTAAAAATGCTATAAAATATATTTTTATAACATTTTAGTTTGGTCTATCATTATACCTTTTTGATTTTAATGCAATTGCAATGATTTTTTTTACAGGAAAACACAACCATTGCTGAGTTTTTGCGAATGATGGCTATTTGTCATACAGTAGTGCCTGAAAAAGGAAATGAAAACGGAATTATCTATCAAGCATCTTCCCCTGACGAAGGTGCTCTCGTGCGTGGCGCTGCCTCATTAGGGTTTATTTTCCACACCAGAAAGCCTGAATTTGTTGTTATTAATGCAGTTCGTTTTTCTGAATATCTATTTTAGATTTGATTACTCTATTCAAGTCATTCTTTTCATGCTCTCTTAATCGTTCCAGAAAAATTAGAGATTTCGCATTTCATTCAATTTCAATAGATTTAATTCTTGCTAAATTATAGATGGGCAAAGAAGAGATTTACGAGATATTAAATATCCTAGAATTTACTAGTGATCGTAAAAGGATGGGGGTTATTGTGCGATGTCCTGATTCGACGATTCGGCTTTATATCAAAGGAGCGGTACGTTTTTCAATTTTTCTCCTGATATATACTGTAAAATGAGTGAAATTTTTGTTGTTTGCAGGACTCAGTTTTATTTGATAGAATACGTGGTGATTCTCCATACAAAGATAAATGCGTTGAACATCTCATCGAATATGCATCAAAGGTATTCACCTAGAAATCCTTTCATTTTTCTTTTTTGTTTTCAATTCTGCTGCAATATTTTTAAATAGAATTATTGCTTTATCACCTATTATTGAGAATTATTTGAAATATTTGAATTTTGAAGTTGTTTTAGAGACAGGGATGTGAAAAATTATATGGAATCTATTTTTTCACTAAAGCAGTGATTTAATTATATCTTAGTTGTTGACTTCTCAACTTAAAAATGGTTTTTTAAAAGTGATTTTCAATAAAATTGCATTACTATTTTGGATTTCAGGGATATCGTACATTATGTTTTGCTACGCGAATTATAGAGGATAGTGAATATCGTAATTGGTCCGCTGATTTTGAAGCTGCGTCGTTAGCGATTGATAATCGAGGAATAAAAATGGCAGATTGTGCAGAACTTATAGAGAAAGAATTAATCCTTGTTGGTGCATCTGCAATAGAAGATAAATTGCAACAGGTAATAAATCTATATTATTAATAAAATTGTTTTTTCATTACTCTCATCTCTCATATTCTTATATCGGGTTATTTAAAAAAATTTAAATTGAGCATAGCGAAGAAAGCGCGTTCCTCATTGGCGCATCGGTCTCCGATGCCTTGCTAATTGTCGCGGTCATCGCAGCGGCATTATGACCCACGCTCGCATTTCAGTCTCCTCCAATTATGACCATGTCATTTTTCGATAGAAACTTTGTTGAAATTTCGGGTCGAAATTATCTTTATCACTTACATCTGCCGACAAATTGGAGCATAGACCTCTAATGACTGAGACATTTAAAATTTACTTTTAAAGTGGGCATAGGCCCTACGGTCATTTACCGGTTTCCACGCAATGAAAGCGCAATGGGCCTTTTCAGACATGATAATCGCCATTTTGTCCCCAGTTATCCGAAGCACCACAATGATATAGCCAGTATCTTTACTCCGATCCAGGATTAATAATTACTCGGGACTCGAAATAAAGAAAGCAGACCACCGAAAATAGGTGATATTCTCATGATATTTAGAAAGGGTGTGGATTGTGATCGCTTGACAAGTCCATAAGTGTTCTGACGTTCTATGTTGCTACGGCTAATACCTCGCCGCTCATGCAAAGAGCCTTTGACAGGTTTCGAGTTATCCTGGCTTATGATCATATTTTATTTTTGAGCCTTAGGAGCGTTTTACGCTCGGGTTGCATACTTATCGCATGTACCACCGGTCGGAGAATATCATGCACGTCAAAGGACGCGCACTTGTCAAGAACACCAGATCTTTTCAATATAGAATCACTTGGAGATAGAATTACAGGTGGATCCCCAACAGCCACCCGAATTGTCACCCGAATTTTTAATATAGCAGGTTTGCTCCTATCGAAGGCATGTATTACAAGCATGTATTGTATTATTTTATAATGTTATTAATTAATAGCATAAGGTGAGAGAAAAATTTTTAAAATTTTAATAAGAAAAAAAACTTAGAAGAATCTTAAAAGATTATATCAAATTGTCAGCAAGTTCCTGAAACTATAAAAGCTCTTATGGATGCTGAAATTCGTATTTGGATGCTAACAGGTGATAAGCGTGAAACAGCTGTAAATATTGCATTTTCTGCTGCACTTTGTAACTCGGAAAGTATTCCTCTTTGCTTGGATACTACAACTTATAATGAAACGATCTCGCGCTTAACAACGTTAATTAAGCACGCTGAAATGTTCAGACAATCAGATTCAAATGTCATGTTAATTATTGAAAGCACAGTTAGTTTTATGCTTATATTATATTAGTTGCAATTTTTCAAATTCACAGGGCATGTTCGACACAAATTTATTCATTCTGATGTATTTAAAGTTTTCATAAATTTTTTTATAAAATAAAATATTCAGAGTTTACACTACGCACTAACAGGCGATTGTCGTCCTCTTTTGGGAGAATTAGCATTATTATGTCATTCAGTGATTTGCTGTAGAATGACTCCGATGCAAAAAGCAGAAATCGTCGAATTGGTAAGATCATGCGGCGAACATGTTGTACTGGCGATTGGTGATGGAGCTAATGATGTTGCAATGATTCAGGTTTATTTTACAAATTTTCTAATGATAAGGTTGCTTGCTTTACAAATTTTCTAATTATATGGTTGTCTTCTATCTCATAGATTCATCATTTTTGTTGAAGGCTGCAAATGTTGGTGTAGGAATCTCTGGTGAGGAAGGACTGCAAGCTGCTTCTGCCAGTGATTATTCGATTTCGCAGTTTCATTTTCTTCGACGCCTTATCCTTGTACATGGCACTTGGAATTTTGATCGTTGTGTGAAAGTATGTTCGTATTTCATTTTAATTCCTTTGTAAAAATCTTATTTTACTGATTAACTGATTTAATTCGTTTTCTCTTGTCAGTTTAAAATCAGTTTTATAAAATTTTTGAAATACTAACATGTTTATTTTTAAAGAAATTTCGTTTAAAGAAATATTTGCGAATTTCTTTATTCAAATTAAATTTATTATAGAAATTATTATAGGAATTAAATTATTATAGAAATTTCCAAACAAGAGAAATATATAAAATTTTTAATTCTGATCGCGAAAAGTTTTGATTCATAAAAGGTTTTAGGTCATATTCTATAGCTTTTACAAAAATATATGCTTGTACTTAATCGAATTATGGTTTGCTCTATTCTCTGCTTTTTCTGGACAAACAGTATTTGAACGATGGACTATTGGTCTATTTAATGTCGCTTTTACTGCATTGCCACCAATAATTCTCGGTTTATTTGATCGTCCAATCGCAGATTCAACTATCCAGAAGTTCCCCGCTCTTTATTTTAGTTTTCACGAGAGAGCTTTTTCCATTAAAGTATATTTTATTTAAAAAAGAAAAAAAATTATACGATAAATAGTTCAACGAATGAAACAATTATCTGATGAAATTTCTTACTTGATTTAAAAAAAAAAAACATTGTTTTAGCGAAAGTAAAGACTAACTAGTTGAAATTATTTTCAGCAATTTGCATTTTGGATTTCAATGGCAGTATGGCACTCATTAATTTTATATTTTTTTTCATTTTTATTTATGTATAATTCTACAGTTTGGGGGAATGGCCGTGATGCGGGTTGGTTAATGCTTGGTAATTCTTGTTACACAGTGAGTTTTTCTAGAAAAGTTCCATTGTTCTTTTCTTATTGAATTTTAAATTATTTAATTCTGTCCAATTTTTTTCAAAATCTATTTTTTCATTTTGTACCATTTTAATTGGATTTCGCAACAAAATTTTTACAGTGTGCAAGATGATAATTATATTAAATCTATAAATATAAAAATCAATAGTTTTTTTAGCGAGAGAAAATGAATTTCTTAAAGTTTTAACTGAATGATTTTGGCTTTAGTTTGTTGTTGCAACGGTCTGCTTTAAAGCATTACTCGAATGCGATTCTTGGACGCATATAATTTTATATTCTATTGTTGGTTCTATCGCTCTTTGGTTTCTTTTTTTGGCTATTTATTCAGCGGTTATTTTTGTCATTTTGTTTTTTAAAATTTTCTAATTGAAAATATTCAATATCATTATTTACTTTTGCTAACAGCTATTCCATTTCTAAATTAGTAAAAAGAGTAATAAATTAATAAATTTTTCATTTTTTTACGATAATGTTTTTTAAAATCTAGTTGTGGCCTTTTATTCCACTTGGTGATGATATGACTGGAATGGCATACATAATGATCTCATCGCCAAATTTTTGGCTCGCTTTCTTTTTAATCCCTCTTTTCGCACTTCTTTTTGACTTCATATTTAAAGTGTATGCTTTTTTTTTATTTTATGTATCGTAATATTCCGTTGATAAACAACAGACAATGTGCAAAATAAAGTTCGATGTTTCACTATCTATAATCTATTAATTCTAACTATTAATTCGTATTATTTTAGTATACGAATTACAGTGTCACCTACTCCAAGAGAGCTTTTATGCATTAAAGAATATAAATCGCGTGATCGTGTCATGGAATTATCGGGGTACTTTATATTTTTTTTTGATAAATTTCATTTGCACAATTTATTTTCTTTTAATTCTTTTTTTTGAAATTCAAAAATTACTCCCATTTGTCTTTACTTTTATTTGTCAATATTTGTTTAGTGTTCCAAATGCTGTGGTTTTCTTGTTTAATAAATATCATTTGGTATGAATTATACAGTTTTTTTTTTTGCTGTGTTGAATATGAAATATGTGAATTTGAAGTTTATCGTTATTTGCTTATGGAAAGTGGTCTGTCTGCCTGTCTTTTGCGATCGTTGTTTGTCAAAAATTTTCTCTCCATATTAGTGTATTAGATAACTTAATAGAAGAATGCGGGATTTCAGTATTGGGACAAGTAGTAATATTGGAGATATAGAAGGATTCGCTAATGAAGCATTAAGTATTGGAACTTCCGCCTCAAACAATTCTCCAGTTCAATCAGCAGATACTCACGAATCACTATTCTCTAGTACGCTGCCATGTGAAATCTGCCACATGTATGTTTGTTTGCCCTAAGTGTTATTTTTTCGTATTTTTTTTCCCAATTTTATTTTGTATGGAAGAATGCTACGACTTAAGTTCGATTTTAAATATTTATTTTAAATTAGAATAAATAATTTTATTAAGAGATTAACTTGTAAGGCATTGTTTTCCTTTCCTTCCTTTTGCATAATTTCTTTCCAATTATGCTGAGTCCACTCCCAGTTAAATATAAAAATGACCGTTTCGCCGAAGAATTTTGGGTATAGGAGCACAGTCGAACAGGAGGCAATCGGATTCTCTCTGTCATCAGTTCTGAATCAAAAAAGGAAAGACTTCTTCGAATTATTTTCCGCTTTTTGTTCAACATTTGAAGTGGGTTAAACTCACATATATCTTTGAATCACAAAAATAAACTAACATCAGTCTTTCTTTTTTCACCTACGAGTTCATATCACTGCAAATTAGCAAAGATGTTTTATCATTAATACGCCCCAAATTTGCGCATTGCTATACATATCATAGTATCCTAATTCCCATTTAAAAATAATAACTCAAATGATATGAATTCTAATTACACGACTCTTTTATTTCAGAAAGCCTTGTGTTGATAATGCGCGCTTACTTGACGACACTATCAATGAAATCATGGAAAGAACTGATCAACGTAAGTAAATCTCGAACAATTAAATGGAAAATGGAAAAATTCTAATAAAATATCGCTTTTGGCTAAAATATCAAATATAAAAATCGAATTCCATGTTTTTTATAATTCCCAACTTTAATTTGCACTTTTTATTTTTTTGCAGACGGTTACGCATTTTCTCAAGAGGAAGGCGGCGTAGTTTCTCAAAGTGATGTAGTACGACGGTACGATTCCACTAAAACAAAGCCCTATGGTCTATAAATTTTTGCTTACCCAATTCGATAAATTAACCACCAGAATTGATTTTTTTTCTGCAATCGATTTCTTTGTTTAGAATCTGTGAATAGAATTTATGAAAACTTATAAAAATGATCCGCAACGTAGGAAAAATAAAATCAGCTTTTTCCTTTTACAAGAATATATTAAAAGATACTGAAATTAAAATTAAATTAAAGAAAGCTTATTAATGAACTAATACATAAAACATTTCTCTTTCCATTTAAATTTAAATTTTATTAATTTATCAAGTAATAAATATATTGCAAAATTATTCATTTTTTTTGACCAAACAATTAATTTTGGAAAGAGAATTTAAAGTACAAAAAAAGCATGCAGAGGAACAATGACAATTAAAAAAGAAACTACACCTATCATATAAAATTTGAACATTGACACTGACAATTATCAAAGAAATAGACTGAGGTACAAAAACAGAGGTTCAAAAATTGGCAAAAACAGAGATAATAAATTTTCAAAAAACACTGCTTCCAATACCCAAGTCTACAAATAAAAATAGATAAATAACCGTGTACACTAAAGAGAACTAGAGTAATGCGTCAATATTTGGTGCCACATATGATGTCGCGACAGAAAAAAATTGTCTCTTAGAGTATTTATTATAAATGCCGCGATAATCCATATGTGGTCCTTGTTGAAAAACTGCACGCATGAATGACAATCCTTTTTTCACTTCATCAAAAGTTATACCTAAAAAGGGAAAATCGAAAATAATTCTTTAAAAAAATGCTCTATGGGGATCCTTGCAGAAATTATTCTAGCTTTTTTAAATAATATCAAACACTTACCAAATGACTCTAGTGAGCTTGGCCAAGGATCTTCATCCTTCATTATACATAAGCGAGCCAGAACAATTGAGGATATCGCCAAAACACTTGGTCTGTGATCCAAATATTCAACAAACATCGCACTCAGTTCCAGTAAATAATATGTCAAACAAATGAAATTTTCACTCATTTCCATTCGATGGTTTAAAAAATGTGCAAACCAAAAGGAAGTCGCAATATCCAACCGGTAATCAATGGAAATCAGAATATATCGCTCAGCTCGCACGACCTAAAAAATTCTATAGATTAAAACCAAATGACTTTCAGTAAATGCCTCAAAATAGAAAGAAATTAAAATTTAATGAAATATTTTAACAGAAATGGCAGTAGAAAGCAGAATAGATAGCATTAGTTAGCAACGCGAATTTAGCAAAAGAAATTTGCTTCAAAAAAAATTAAAAGTTTACATCTTCTGCTCTTACTAAATCATTAGTAAGCTGTGCGATAAGATCAGTTCCTAAACTGTAGATTTCCTCCATTTTTGAAGCAATTAAAATTGCTGCAGCTGCAAAAGCTATTATGGCAACATTATTTACGGGATATGCCATTAAAACGCGATCAAATATAGCTATAGCCAAGTGAATTGTATCCTGTAAATCAATTAACACCAGTGAAAATAATAAATATGATTATTTCCCTTGTTTAAAAAAAAATAGTTTCCTGAAATATACTACATACAATAAATTTCAATTGAAAATTGCCTTAATAAAAAAATCAAAATTAATGAAATAGTAAATGAAAATTGAGAAATTGATAAAACAAAAACGGAAAATGATGAAAAAGTACTGGAGCAAAATTATATTCTGAGCTGACTTGAACCATCCAATCAAAAGAACAGCGTCGTTTTCTGAGGGAGAAATCCTTGCCTTGCAACATTTCAGAACTGAATGTATGCTTACTTTCTAAAAAACGCATATACTGGAAACAATCCATTTCATAGTCTTTATGGAAAATCATTCTGTGACCTGTGCTGTCCTGAAATAAAATAATAAGTGTTGGAAGACTTTTAACCAAGTAAATGTAAATAAACATAGGTTCAAGAAACAGGGATCTTAGCCAAAAAATTAAAATATTTCAATTTTTCAAAAATAAAAATACTTCATTTATAATGGGCGCTGGATATGGTGGACAGTGATCAAAAACCATAATTTCTCCTCTTTTCCGGCTTCCCACATCAAGCGTTCCAGGCTAAAAAAATCAATGAATGTCATCAATAATTACGTTATGATACTGGTCAATAGTTGGCCCAAATCATTTTCAACTAGATATAAAATATATATTGCAAATATATTAGATTTTTGAAAAAATATGCATTTCATAAATTAATACACAATAAATTTATAAGTTAGGCGCAAACACCTACATCAAAGTTTTCATCGTTTTCGTGACTATGGGTTGACCCAGTCGAACTTCCATCAACATCCATTTCTTCATCGTCAGATTGCTCTAATTTATTTATCTGCAATTACACAACTCGAATCACTCTAAAAAAAAAACAAATTCTTTCCTTCCAAATTTTTAGCAATTATTAAAAAATCAGGCTAATAAAAATAATGGCCATCTTAAAGGGAGAACAGAAAAATATTCCATATCTCTTAAAGCCCCCTTAAAATTCGCTGTTAATACCACTTAGTCCCTTCAGACCTTACTTTCACACCTATCAAATCTCCAGTTTTTCATGAACATCCCAAATTTGCCGTTGTATTCTTCCGATCATTTTATTCGTTAATAATCTTATTCTTTTATCTGTAATTTTTTATAATTTGTAACTATAATTATGGTTGAAGCAAAAATACAGGGGCCTTGACAACAAAGTCAAAAATAAACAGTACAAAACCAACTGAAAAATCCATAAGACTAAAAATTTGTATCATCTTATCAACTATCTAATTATTAATTACACATCATAACACCTGGCTTTATATTAAAAAATTCATTAGAATTTTGCGAATATTGAAAGAAAAAAATAAATTTTTTTTCATAGCCCGAAAATTTTCAATAAGAATAAAATCAAAAAATGTACTTCTTTTTCTCGTTCCATTGGTGCTATTTCGCAGGATGCCTTAAAAGTAGATTAAATTATTCACAGTAAAATAACTTTTGATCTAAAATTTTATTTAAATTAAATCGAAGAGAAAAAACTGGAAAATTAAGAAAAAACTGGAAATTTAAATATCCAATATTTATAATATTTGAACAGTTGTGGCTAACTGCTTTCTTAAAAAGGCAAAAAACTGCACCTCGCTCACGAATTCAGGCGTTTTGTTGCTATTTTCCTTCTCACTCTTCAATGCATTGTCACAAAAAATAGCAAATGAACTCTGCCCTGTTTCATGCAATGGCGGACGCTGAAGTAACTGCTGAAAAATATAAAATTAATACTAAAATGAAAAAATTTTTTTAAAAATAATAAGAAAGTATAGGCAATTTTGTAATTACAATTATGGTTGAAACAAAAATTTAGAGGCCTTGACAAGAAAGTCACAAAAACAGAAAAATAAACAGTATAAAACCAACTGAAAAATCCAAAAAACTAAAAATTTGCATCATCTTATCAACTATCTAATTATTAATTATATATTGTTATGATTAACACCTGCTTCAACCATAATTATAATTCTTTTATTATCAGGAGAGTTTCTTAAAAATTTTCATATTTCCTTAAAACAAGGTAGCCTAGTAATCTTCGCTCGGACTATCGTCTGAATATTAAATATATTAAATTTTAATATTAATATAAATATTAATATCAATTAATAAAATATTAACATTAATTCTAAGTATTAAATATATATAAATATTAATCCAAAATATTAATTCTGTTTCCAATGGGAGAAACTCGTTATCAATAATCCATTTGATATCACGGATCCGCTTATACTTCTATCTCAATGATAAAAAATTATCAAACCAACGACAAGTTAAATCTAACCAGAAATGATTAGTGCTCACCATTTGATTTTCATTATACAATATCTATTCATTCACTAAAAATAAAAATCGATTCGGTTTAATATTAGTGTCTTATGTCAGTGACAAAAATGTAATCATAACCTTCGCACTTTCAAATTATAAAATCACAAAGTGACAAAATATCAAATAATAAGTTAGGAAAAAGAGATGGTGATAGCCACAAAAATGTAATCATAACCTTCGCACTTTCAAATTATAAAAACACAAAGTGTGTGATCATGACCTTTCCAAAATTCTTTCACAACTCCTCGAAGTTCTCTATAGTTGTATTATAGTTCAAGAGCCTCTATTTCTTTAACACTGCTGTGATCATTTAATATCTCAAAACCCACTGCAATCGCTTAACAACCCCTAAGATCCACACAATGATTACAAAAAAATATCTTCACTTAAACCGACATAGCAACGAAAATTGAGGTATAGACAAAATCCTTATGATGAAATGCAAATAATGTTCAACAAATGCAACAAGAATTGGACTCGGTGTAAATTAAAAGGCTTTTCTCCAGAAGCTGATGAAATATCTATTTTCATCAATTCATTGCAAGCCATTTTAGTCCTAAATGGCCAAGCATTTTGCAAATACGAGATTAAAATTCGCAATGGTAAAAACCTTTGTGGAGTTGTCGCAAAATCATATAAAACAAAATGGCAGTGATCTATATAGTTGCAATTCACTCAGTTATGCTATATAGCTGTGAGACATAGCCGATATGAATAGAGATTAAGAATCACCTACTTTCGACCATTCATTTTAAAGACATATTTTAGGGGTTCATCAAGAAGAAAATATCTCACATAAATCCATCCACCTTCGCTCACGTGCATTAATAGTACCATCACAGATCATCGCCTTCACTGGTCAGGGCACTTTTTCCGTCGTCCATCATAGCACCTGATACATATTTCTTGCTAAATTCTGTCATGAATGCCGTCAAAAGCGAAGAGAACCAATTAAGACCTGGATTAATATAGTCAAGAAAGATTTTGAACGTAGAGATAAACCACCGATATATGGACGGACTTACATAACAGAAAAAAAAAGACGGACGATGGTTTCTTTTACTGTCGACGATGGCGTCGGATCGAATAGCGTGGAGATGCCTTACCTTTATATTCGACTTAAGCCAGCTTAATAATGGTGAGGGGTGTTAGAAGAAGAAATCGAAATAGTTCGAGGCTCAATGCTTTTGAAAACAACTCAAAGTTTTATAAAATCACTCGCTTATTATTTGTTACATTTGTTAATTTCTCCTTTCCTGCATATCATTAGGATGGTTCCTTTGCTTCCCTCTTCTTTATTTCAATACCATTCATCATTTCTCCTTGCCTAGCAGTTTTACCCTTGAGACCCTTTCGTAAGGCAGTCACATGACATAAGTATAGACATGTCAGCAATACCACTCGGATTTTAGTTTCGATTTACTCTTTTCGGAGGATAGGACAACTGAATGACTTTTCCTCAATCGATACTCTACCATCATATTCCTTCCTCCTTATAAGAAATCTAATGAATGAAATCAAACCGTTTCGACTTTTTCGAAGCGAACTTTTCCTTCTTGTTGAATATTCCTTTCATTAAAATCGCGTCTTCGAAGTGCATGTTGTCCTCGTTGAATTTGTCCTCTATTTTCAGTTAATTCAGACATTAATAAAATTTTTTTCCTAAAAAAAGATTTATTCACTAATAAAAATGAAAATTTAATTTTAATTATTCATTAATAAAATTTTCAAATAAATTAAATTACAACTTAATAGAAATATTTTTTATTAAATCATTTTTAAAAAATTTTCGCCATCAATTCCCAATTTTCTAAATTTTTAAAAAAAATTATAAATTTGCAATGAAAAAATTTTCAATAAAAATATTTAACATTTTTTTAAAATCTTTTTAAAATTTACAATTTTTACAATAACAATTTTTTTATAATTTTTTGTTCAATCAAATTTTGATAATTAATTAATATTTTAGTGAAAAAATTTAAGATATTTTATCGTAAATTTTCCAAAAATAAAAATGAAAAACAATCCAAAAAGTACCTTTTTTGGACGTTAATTTTTAAATGTTTTTTGAAAAACAATTTTAATTTAATTTTAATAAAAAAAGGAACCAAAATTCCTAAAATTTCAGTAATTGTCGGCTGATTTTTGTTTGTTAGTTTTTAAATCGCAATATGATAAAATGATATCTGAATTTATTTCTTTAATTTAAAATATATTTTTTAAAAAATGTTTTTTCTTCGAAAAATTTCATAAAAATATAGGAATTTTTATATTTTGGAATATTTTCTATTAATATCCGTCTTTTCGATTATTTACATATTTGAAAAATGCGACCACATTTGTCTAATATTTTTCCGAATACTTACTTTTACTTACTTTTAACCATAACTTTCGAATTACGTGAACCTTAACTCATCCGAAGTGACCAAATAATATTTATTCAAGTACCATTGATTCGATCCTTCCATTTGAAAATCTCAAAGTTAAAACCTACACTGGCAATCGAGTGGCACTCACCAGCACTTCTAAATAACTCTCTGTCAATACTTTTTAAGCGATCAAATAACCTTTAACCTCTCCCCCGAACACCCAGGAAGTTTCACACCTACTTGGAACCACAGATGACCTTTGATCTCACCGACAAATAACCGAAAATCCCAACCAAATTAGGAAACACCAATTTATGCGAACGCACAGCTGAACAATGGATCTCCATCAAATTTCGTTCCTCCAATTTTAAATTTAAATTACACCGCCACGAGCATGGCAGTTTGCCAATCGTGGCAGGACTTTAAGCCAACTATGATGTTTTACATTGGTACTTTCCTAGTAGCTGATGCAGTTCCATAGGCAAGGTGGTGCAGGTAATGAGCATGAAGTGGTTGTGGGTATATTTATTTACGGCACCACCGAGCACTCGGATATTTTTATTGTTACTTTTATTTTAATTTTTTTATTATTGTTTTAATATATTTTTATTATTTTTATATATTTTTATTTTTATTTTATATTTTTATTATTTTTTATTGTTTATTTCTTATAATTTTTTAACTTATTTATTTTAATAATTTTTAATTTATATTAATTTTTCTAATTTTTCATTATTTTATTTCTTAATTAATTGATTTCTTTTAGGTTGGTTTGCACGAAAAATATTTTGTATTTGGTTCGATTTGTAAAGAATATATTTCTCTTATTTTATTTTAAAATTATTCGATAAATCCCTTTTTTTAAATCGATTTATTTCGCATATTTTTAAATTTATTCAATTCGATACAATTATTTACAATTCATATGAATTTATTTTCCTCTTTAATATTGCAATCAATCTCGCTTAATTATTATTTGTGGTGAAGAAACACAGGTCGCCTGGCTGGAATTGTCACATGTCAAGTTTGTGTGGTACCAACGACCTGTTTATTTTTTTCTTTACTCTTTGGAAAATCCTCTAAAAAAAGTAGTTGGGAAGTCATCCAAACTGAAAATGATTCGTCCTGCCAGAAATATCTAAGATGATATAAGAATGAATATTATCTTATTGATAGGAATGGATTTCGTCCTTTGGATTTTTCGTCTGGATTTTTCCTCCTTGAATGCACTTGCAGACATTGCACGTTGGCCTGTTTTAAAATTTTTTAGAACCATTTTTTAGGGCAATGCAAATGATTTTGAGTAATTTTTGGGGTGATTTTTATATAAACGGGTATTTAGGCAATCGGGTTGTTGTTTAAGAATAAAT
Source organism: Dracunculus medinensis (assembly GCA_900625125.1). Lineage (NCBI taxonomy): Eukaryota > Metazoa > Nematoda > Chromadorea > Rhabditida > Dracunculidae > Dracunculus > Dracunculus medinensis. Next base: position 421,530 of record UYYG01001151.1, on the reverse strand, counting down.
CTTTTTTTTTCTTTGTGCTTTGTTCAAAAGTATACGCGGAAAAAAAAAAGGATAATTTTTACTCGAGCAAATCAGCTGTTTAGTTGTATTTCTCTTTTTTTAATCATTTTTTTTGTCGTTTTCTTATTTTTAATTTTATTATAATTTTTATTTATTGTTCTAATTAAATTTGCAGGTCTATTTCATTATAATTAATATGCTTTTTGAAAAATTCTTTCAACACAAATCAATTTTCACTTTATCAGGTTAGTTTATCGTTTAATTCAATAATAAAATAAAATAAAAATTTATATAAAATAAAATATGAAAATTAAAAAATAAAATTATTAAATAAAATTGAATTATTCAATTTCTTTAAATTGCAAAATACTCGAAAATAAATTCAAATAGATAAATTTAATTTTTAGTATTAATTTTATAAAATTTGCAAAATTTTAAAATTTTATTAAATTTTATTATTTATGAATGGTTTAAATATTTTTAATTTAAATTAAATATTTAAAATATTCCATAATGAAAATAAGAGAAAGATAATTTATTTACATTTTCTACTGGTTTGCCTTGGTGATAATTTAAAAAATAGGGTTGTTTAAAAATTTCAGTCAGAAATATACGAAGAAAATGGGAACGAGAATTTCTGAAGGATTTGTATCATAGACGTATGTTGCTTGGAGCTGATCCTATTATAAGTCGTTCTAGCTATCCAGACTGGTACATTTCGTTTCAATGTTTTTACAACTAGCATTAATTAAGAAAAGCAAATAAATTCAAGTGATTCAAGTAATTCAAATGAAATTTATAAGACTTATATTTTTTATCTTTTTCCTACGAGAAAGCATTTGAGAAAAAAACTTCAGAAATTCAAGAAGTTTTTATATAATTTTTTTATTTTCGATAAATTTTTCAATTATTTTCTCTACTTTTTATGCTTATAAATAAATTGTTCAAATATTCAAATGAAATATTATAAATTATAAAATTTGATGACGCTAAGTTGGTGACCACTTATCTGCACTATTGCTATCGCTAAGTGGCAATTCATTGGCAAAATTTGTCTGGTCGGAGAAGCTGGCGAAGCGAGCCCAATCACGAATTCTAAGCATTCTTAGGGAAAAAAAAAATTTGTTAAAAGGATTATATATATTTATGTAAATCTGTGAAATATACGATTTTATTCCTCATGTTTTCCAACAGCTTACACCATTACTGGTCAGGCTGGCTCCAGTTACTGCAAGAGTAAGACTTTTCCAAGCAGTGCGGTCTTAAACCATCGTCGACAGTAATAGGAGCCATTTTCCTTTTTCCATCGTTTAAGTCCATATATCGCCGATTCCCCTATATTTTCAAAATCTTTCCTGACTATAAATCTTTCCTGACTCCAGGTCTTGACTGGTCCTCCTCGCTTTTGACGCCCATCAGAGGATTTAGCAAATAACGAAATATATGTCAACTCCTGTGGTGGACGACGGAGAATGTGCCCTAACCAGCGAAGGCTTTGTGATAATATTATTCGTGCAAATGATATTTGAACGAAGATGGATGCGATCATGTGATATCTTATCCGCTCGACAGATCCATAATATGTACCTTAGACATAAGTGGTCAAAGGCAGATATTTTTTTAATATTCTGCACTTTCATTGGCCTTTCTCGTAGTCATATAGTAAGATTGAACGAATCGCAGCTATATGGATACGGACTTCCCATCGATAGATGTGGTGGTTCAATTCCCACCGAAGCGCTAAGTTGAAGTCAGGCATTGACAAACTGAATGTCAGATTGCAGAAATGCGCAATATAAAATTGTTGGATTTACGTTCTTTCACGAAAACGTTCGTGAGGGACCCGTGTCCAATTGTTTTTATGGTGATTTCATGATGACTGCATAAAGGTTTCGTTTTTAAAGAATGCATTTTTCGCTTCGGGTTGTAATATCGTCTTTTGTTTGGCTTAGGGATCCAAAGTATTTAAAATTGGGCCTTTAACGGCAATGAATTTATAAAAAGAGGCATTTTATCAATTTCTTGCACATAGGACGAAAAGACTTTCGTTTTATTTACATTGACTGTGAGTCCGATTCTTGCTGCAGTTGCTGTTGTTTAGGATTATTTGCATGTCGTCATAACTATCAGCAAAAAGGATTACGTCATCAGCGTATTCAAGATCTATGATATGATGCTCTGGATTGATTTGGACACTTCTTGAATGTCCATTATTCAGCCTAGTTGAATATTATAGGGTGAAGGATGTAGCCTTGGTGGACACCAGTTCTTATTTGATTCTGACTATTCCCCATATACAGAGACCTGCGCCCATAAAATGCCTTTATGAGTCGAATGATCTCTGGAACACCGTCATATGCCATCACCCTCTAAAGCACCGCTCTATCAATTAAATCGAAGGCCGCAAAGTGTGAGGAATTGTACGAATTTACTTATATCACTTCCTGATTCTTTTTGATATCGGTTTTTTTTTTCAAATTATCAGATTGAAATTAAAGTAGAATGAAGTAGAATGTTAAATGAAAATTCTTATGAAAATTTAATCGCCATTATACTACTTTTCATCTTTTAAATTTTATTTTTGGGAACGTTCTCTGTTTTGGAATTAATATTGTACCATATTTTGCATCAAATATTGCAAAATATTGCAAATAATAAAAAATATGGTGCAATGATACAAACGTGGAGAAAGAATGGCCCATTAGGTTGTTGCTTAATTCGGAACACCGATTCTGCGGTTCTATTCCCCGCAGGAGTGAATCTATCCAAAAATCTGGATGATGTTGGCGACCGACTTATTTTCACTTCTATCGTGAAGGTATTCCCTGCCATATTTCTCTAGCGTAATATCGAGCGAGTTTCACGACCAATGGTGAGGGTTCTTTAAAAAAATTTAAATATATATATATATTAATTTAATCAAAATGGAAAGTAAACAAGTTGAGGCAAAACCTAGGCAATTCCGTGATCCTCTTTTGGGTGATTTTAGTAGTATTTTTAGTAGTAGTGGTTTCTAAATTTTGTGAAAAAAAATTTCCTGTTGCTACCACATTCCTTAGATTGGTTATACAATAGGATTTCGATGTAATAATTATATCAGCTTGTAGCAGTTCATAATAAATGGTTCTTTTATAGTTTCTCATAGTGAAAACTATCATTTTTTGAAATGTAGATTGGTCCACTTTTTAACAACTACGTTCGAAAAATAAGCCACAGAAAGACAGATTTTTGCTTCAGTTGTCGAAATATTGCTTAGCATTATAACTATTGGCAAAAAGAATTCCATAATTAGCGTATTCAAAATCTATGATACTATACTGTGGGCAAATTATGCCATTTGATTGATGAATCTTTCACTAATGCTCGAGATTCCTTGTAATCGAACGAATTTTAGAAGCATCTTGCAAATTACTAAATTTGGCAAATCATTGGTGACATTTTCGGACATTTTAAGGCGATCTGATAAATTTGATTAATTTAATTGTTTCCTTTTTTCCATTTTCAAAATTCTCATTCTCATATTATTATCTTCAAATGACCTTCATCTTGTTTTTCTGGCGCTCATTTTTATCGACAAAATTTCTTTAAATTTCTCAAAATATAGAAAATAAGAGAAACAAAAAAAAATTAAAATGCAAGCTAAAAACCAGCTTGGGAATTATTAATTTAAATTATTAATTTAAAAAATGGAAATATTTGATAAAATAATTTTATAAATATTTTTATATATTTATATGTGTGTATTTGAATATTTTTTTTTAAAATAAAATTCTTTTAGCGATTAAAATTTGCAAAAATATTTTGCTATCTAAATATTTTTAAATATTTTTTCTTCTTTTTTTATTTTTTCTTTATGAAAAATTTCGTTTCATTTTCGTTTTTTTCCCATTCTCTATTACTGTTTGTTTTGTTCAGCTGAAATATTCATTTCTCGGATTTTTTAGTTTAGATTAGAAAGTAATTTTTTTAAAAATAGATACACATGGGTTGTTCGCTAAAGATGGATTTTATATGTACATATAGTTGCTAGGAATAGCTAAGTTATTGTGCAGAACCCTGAAGATCGCAATATCTTCAACAATGTTGGAAACATTTAGATGGCATCAAAGGATGAATTAGATGGCATCAAAGGCTGAGAGAATGCTTAAAGCATCTATAGATTTCGGAGAAAGGCCAAGCAGAAGAAATGCTGTGGCAAAGCGAGGCTCTTCATAGGATGTATCGACAAATAGCTGAGGTGAGAAGTCGCACCAGTGGTTAGAAAAAACTGAATTAAAAGATATTGATGCAAAAGATTCGCTTTCGCTCACGATTTCAGTTGGTATTTTTGTTTATGAATATATCTTAGCAGTACAAAAGCAGGAATTAAGCACCAGATCCACGAAAATGGGGATTTATCACACCAGACACGACCCGAGGTGCATATTGTGCAAAAATGCCTCAGTCTTCCAAATATTGTGATAGAATTTAAAATGCAAGCACGAATATAACGCAGTAAAAAGCATAACCAAATCGAATGGGACTATCTACAAGAATGTTCTCTTCTTCTAATAGCATTATTGCTGGTTTGGATGGTTTTGCTAGCTACAAGAGTAAGACGTTTCCATGGTCAGATGCCAACTATAACAATAATAGAAGCTCTTCATTTTTTCATAGGCGTAACGTATCGCTGATCCATCTATGCATTCGAAATTTTTTCTGACTATATCAGTTCAAGTTTTTGATTAGAGCTCTTCGTTTTTGACGCCATCCATCAAAGGATTTGATAAGAAACAAAATACATGTCCTGTGGTGGACGGCAAAGAGGTTCCGATTCTCATTGCAGTTCTCGACACACTATTTAGCAGTATTTCGTGATTGAGTACGGGCAAGCGATGTCCACTATCCTGACTATCGCAAAGTTGAATATTGTTAGGATGCAATCTTAATGGATTCTTATTTCGAAGGATTTTGTTAGCCCCCCATATACATAGATATGTACAGATTTATGCCGCTATATGCTGATAAAATATCAAAATGAAATGAAGATGAGAAAAAATTTTCCGAATCTAATAGGCTGATTCAATCGATAATGGTCACCAGTATTTTTTGCCTTTTTTAGAAATAAGGAACAGAACTGCTTTGCTCCAGTCATCTGTGTTATCTCTTTCTTCTATACCAGGGAACATATTTGTTATTGAAAATTTTGAATGTTTATGGAGGACTATGGAAAACCATCATGAAAACTCGAAGACCATCTTCTCTAGGAGTTTGTTGGCCTTAAGCTTCTGCATGAACTTCTAGATTATTTCCTGTTGTGCTAACGAATCAAAGGTGCAAACGTATGACCGGACGAGTGTTTCCTCTATGTCCCGAATAAGAGATGATGCATCGTGATTAAGTTTGGTCTCAAAAAATTTCTTAAATGTATTCATTATATGGCTTAAATCCTCCCAAGACTCACTCAGAAAATTATGGAGAATAATAAGGCCAAGATCCTGTGCGACTTCATCCAAAGCACTGTTACTCGACCAGATATCATAAGACAGGAACCAAATATCAGCACCGATTACAGATATAGTTAATACAAAGTGACATCGAAAAGATAGATGTGAGGGATATGAGAAATACCAGGGCCTGAAAGTGAAAGCCAAAGTAATCTCAGTTTTAGTAGGGTTGTGGCTGGTAAACTATACAAGCAACTTCAATAGATTCTTGGAACAACATTAGAGATTTCTATTCAGAAGAGCGCACTATTAGAAATAGCTAACACACTGCGTAAAACCCTCAGTCTGCCAGTCCTCTGGTAGATAACCCGGGGTTGAGAATGATTCTTGCCAACAACAGTGTTTTTATATTATCACCTTAAATGCAAATTCGTTATTCTTTTTTTTTATGAAACTTGCTGGTAAATTATTTTCAAAAGTTTTCTATAAAATCGGATCAAATCAATTAATTGTTGAGGCATCTAGTTATCTCTTAGCCTATTCTTCATTTAACTGAACCTAATTCTGGATTTCCGCCACTCGACTTTCGCTATTGGAAGATTTTTTTAGTCTTGAATGAATTTTAAAGTATTTTAATTTAATTTTAAATATTTTAGAAAACTTTTTATTTCTAATAGTTTTTTGTTCTATTTGATTTGATATTGTTATTGGCAGATTAATCACCTATTAATTTCTATATATTTTTGTAGTGAGAAAAAACAACAAGGAATTATAGGAATTATAATCGATGTATTCATAATACAATAAGCAAATATGAATTATTATGGACACCTTTAAAATCAAACATTGAGTCATCTAATGAAGAGTTCAAGTCAAATTCAATTCAAATGCAAAAATTAGTGAATGATCTACGTCAAATTATCGAAAAAATTGAAAATGGTGGTGATGAAATCGCAAAGAAACGCCATAAGGAGAAAGGGAAAATGCTCGCCAGAGAGCGTGTTAATGCGCTGATGGATGCTGGGTCAGCATTTGTTGAACTTTCACAGTTAGCAGGTTATAAGATGTATGGAGAAGAAGATGTACCTGCTGGTGGTATTATTACTGGTATTGCTAGTGTTTCTAATCAAGAATGTATGATAATCGCTAATGATGCGACTGTTAAAGGTGGTACATACTACCCAATCACTGTTAAAAAACATCTTCGAGCACAAGAAATTGCTCTACAAAATCGTCTTCCTTGTATATATCTCGTTGATTCCGGTGGCGCTAATCTACCTAGACAAGTAATTTTTTTCGCTTATTTTATTTTATATTTATATCTTCTTACTAATTCATCTTTTTTTTTGCAACTTTTTTTGTTATTTATTTATATTTGATTAAGGCGGATATATTCGCGGATCGAGATCATTTCGGACGAATTTTTTTTAATCAAGCAACTATGTCTTCGTTGAAAATCCCACAGATCGCCGTTGTAATGGGATCATGTACAGCTGGTGGTGCATATGTGCCTGCTATGGCAGATCAGGCAGTGATCGTAAAGAATAGCGGTACAGTTTTTTTAGGTGGTCCTCCACTCGTTAAAGCAGCGACAGGTGAAGAAGTAAATTTTTTCGGAATTTTTTTTGTTTGAAAATGAGCTAAAAGTGGAAAATGATAAAAATAAAAAAGTATAGGAAAAACAAGTAATTTCATTTTAGATTAGTGCTGAAGAACTGGGTGGCGCTGATCTTCATTGTATGGAATCTGGAGTAACTGATTATTATGCGATTTCCGATAGTCATGCAATTAATCAGACTCGAGCTATAATTGCTGGATTAACTCCAAATAATTCATCGAAAATTTTCAACAACTATAGTCCATTTGAAGAACCTTTATATCCAATTGAAGAGCTGTATGGTATTGTTGGAGCAAATTTGAAAAAAGCGTTTGAAATACGTGAAGTGATTGCTCGTATTGTTGATGGTTCGCGTTTCGATGAATTCAAGAAGCGATATGGTGAAACTTTGGTAACTGGCTTCTCAACAGTTTATGGAAGAACAGTTGGTATTATCGGCAACAATGGAGTTCTTTTCTCTGAATCCGCCTTAAAAGGGGCTCATTTTATTGAATTATGTTGTCAACGACAAATTCCTCTATTATTTTTGCAAAATATCACTGGTTTTATGGTTGGAAGGGATGCTGAAGCTGGTGGAATTGCAAAACATGGTGCAAAACTCGTAAATGCTGTTGCTTGTGCTGATGTACCCAAAATAACCATTATTATTGGTGGCTCTTATGGTGCTGGTAATTATGGAATGTGTGGACGAGCATATAACCCGCAATTTTTATTTATGTGGCCAAATTCAAGAATTTCTGTGATGGGTGGTGAACAAGCTGCGAACGTACTTGCTCAAGTACAACGCGATCGACGTATTCGTGATAAAAAATCGTGGACTGATGATGAAGAAAGGAAATTGAAAGCTTCTGTTGAAGAACGTTTTGAACAAGAAGGTCATCCTTATTTCGCCTCTTCTCATTTATGGGATGATGGTATCATAGATCCTAAAGATACGCGTCGTTTATTAGGTCTTTTGCTACAAGTAACATCGAATAAGATAGTTCGAGATACGAAATTTGGTGTTTTTCGCATGTAAATAAATCGCAGTTGAATCTACTGTTCGTCTCTTCTTATTATTATGATTTTTCGTATTATCTCTCACTAAAAAATCTAAAATTCCCTCTTCTTTTTCATTCTCAGCTATATTCTACTTATTGTCATTTCATCAACATTTATTGTTTTTATAAATCGATTAAATAACTAATTATTTACCCATAAGGGCACTAAAATTATATATGTAAATCTTTGAAAATATTTTCATTCATTTCTTGTCTTTTTCATAATTAATTTATTTTTATATATTTAACATATGGTAAACATGGGCAGTAAACATAAATTTTTATGAAAAATTTAATAATATTAATTTAATGAACTAATTAATATTAATAGTATTGAACAAGGACAGTGATTTAAGTCGAATTGAAAGTATACAATTTGTTTTTTTATTTATTTTAAATTTTATAAAATTTATGTAAAATTTTTATTTTACATAAAAAATTTCATTTTAGAAATCATTTTTCACAAATTATATTATAAAATTTGTAGTTTATAATAGTTCTTATAGTTTTCGGTGTGATTGAGTTATTTTTTCGTTATTGTTTTTAATTTTCGTGTGCTGCAAAAAAAAAAATAAAGTTTTTCTCATAGGAAAAGGATAAAGTTAGTTTTATTTGCGGTTGGCAATTCGATTTTCTACTTATTTGGTTTTTTTGTTCTTTGAGAAATTTGTAGAGAATAGAAGAAGTGAAAAAAATAGAAATTTAGTGATAATTTTAATGATAAACTTTAGCCAATGATAAACTTCAGGGTGAAAGACTAAGAGCAAAAATAAAGCATTCAGGAATTATGATTCGGAGATTTATGCTTTTTTGCATCGTATAAAAGCACCAAAAACTCCACCTGAAGTTGTTGTACGAGCATTGACGGACGAATCATTTTCAAAACGTGCAGATGTGCAAGACGATTCATCTGGTGCTGTGCCAATGAAAGCTGAAAATGTTGGTGATATCGAACATAACGGTAAACTTATCGCGCAAGGTAAGATCATATTTCAAGAGTCATATTTGTAAAGTTTTAATTAAATTTTATTCTGTTATAGGCCGAAAATTCATCGATGACTTTGTAAAAGCATTTATTCGTTATATTCTTCCTGGAGCACCGGAAGAATTAATTTTAGCAATATCAGAAGAACTCACCAAAGAAAGTCGTATAGCTTCAGTTGCCTCACATTTGGGATTCAATTATCTCGTGCGTACAGCTGAATTTCCACCTTCTCAGCAGACCATTTCGGCTGCATTCGCTTCATTGATAGCATCGCTGCATCCAGTCAGGTATTTTGCTGTTTTTCTTATTTTTTCTTTCTCGGTTCTATTTAGTCGGCTCTCTTTCCTGACTGGTTAAAAAAACTGGTAAAAACTCGCTACGCTGGTTTGTCGCACTGGGCAAATTGCCATGCTTGTCTCTGATTACTGCAAATGACTTCGTAGTACCTTTGTCCTTTCTTTTTTGTTAGTGATCAGTGTGTGGTACTAACACAAGGTTAGAGCTAATTATCTCTGCAACATTTTTGGGGATTGCATATGCTTCAATTTTCAATTCAGCTGCTGACGAAACAGTGGCACGTCATAAATTAGCAAAGGCAAAGAAATAGAAAGTGGTTAATGCTAAAGAGAAAAAAGAATCACCATAGTTATCATTTTTTTCAGAGCTGAAACGCTTATTTTTGAAACAATATTACCTTGGCTTTTGGAAGTTGATTTTGCTGATGCTTATCCTCTCGCTCAACCTTTTTCTGTATTGAGTGATATTCTTAAAAAGAAGGGTGTTTCTGAAATCGAGCCGCGAATTCTTCGATCAGCTGGGGAAATATCTGCAGAACCCATATTTATTGTTGGAATATATGCTGATAAGAAGATCATTGCACAAAGTATGCAATATATCAATAATTAACTTTATAGTTAACTTTTTTAACTTTTTCTTTAACTTTAACTTTTTTCTAATTATCTTGCAATCTCTTTTTCTAATCATTATAATTGCGGATTTCACTTGAACAACGAGTTTACTATTGTTAAAGAAAAGCGAATTGTGACGAATGAACCTTTTAATTTTAATTTGATGAAATATATTAATATTTCAAATTTCAGTTTTCAATTTCAACTGTTCTCTTCATTTAATTTTTTAAGATTTTATGATTCCGTAATTTTTTCAAAGGTCAGCTATTTAATATTTTTCTGCTTAATTTATTTTCTTATTAAGGTCCTGGTGAGACATTGCCAATCGCTGTTGATATGGCTGCTCGAAATTCTCTACTTCATTTGTGGGGCATAACATCCGATCTGTTGTTACCATTCGGCTCACGAACAGATTTTGCATTTAGTCAACATACAACATCCAATTATTATTTAAAGGATATATGCGACAAAGAGTATTGTTTTGATATTTAATTAGCATTCGCTTTATCTTGTTAAAGATTGCTCTTATTTTAAACTTCTTGTCATTTAATCATGCTTCTATTGCGATAAACATATACTAAAATTGGAACAATACAGGGAAGATTAGCATGATCTCTGCACTCCGCGATGACATACAAATTCATGAAGCATCCCAGATTTTTTTTGGAGATAGGATAGATAGTGGATAGTGGGTTGTTGCTCAATTCAGAGCGCCGATTTTGAGGTTCTATTTCCCGCAGGAGTAAACCTGTTCAAAAATCCGAGTGATGCTGGCGATTCACCTGCACTTTTATCGGATCTAAGGGACTCCTTGGCATGATTGTTCAGTACGATAAGCCAGCGGAACGAGTCTAACTAGTAATGGTGAGGGCTGTTAAATAAAAAATTCTCACAGCAGGTAATTTTGTATGCGATTCTTGAGCTCGGACATTTGCGGAAAAATTCATCCATGAGAATTTAAAAAAAATTCAAAGGAGAAATGTGGAGGTTTAAAGTGATGGCCCATGGCACAGCAAAGATTAAAACCAGAAATATTTAAATTTTTGTTACAAAAAAAAATGCACATTCTCAAATTGAACGAGTATCGATGTCATTTTCTTTTCTTTTTTAGGACAGATTTATCAATATCTGTGCCAGATGATACGGAACCATTGGATTCTTTAGATATTTTCATGCAATACAAAGAACAAATTGAAGCAAAAGTTTGTTTTTTCAAAAATAACTAAATTCAGGGTATTATTGCTCTTTCATTGTTCTTCGAAATTTTTAATATTAAATTACCGAAAATCTAATTACACTATTAATTTGCTTCCGAAATAGGTTTTTTTCTCAAGGATATATTCGCTTCTAAAAATAAATGTTTTTTGATCAAGAAACTTGCGGTTTCTTCTTTAAATATTTTCTTTTCGTTCATTTAATCATACTATATTCCATTTTTTAGGTTGGCAAACCACTCAGGCGGCATTTACGGCATAAATTTTCTCGGGGATCTATTGCTAAACGTTCTTTTGGATTTTTGGTTAAACCGCAGCCCTCAAATATTTAATTTTTGTCATATTTAGATATTTTTAAAATTTTAAATTTTTATAATATTTGTGATTTATAATTTGATTTGTATTGTTTTTGCGAATGATTTATATTTAATATAAGTACAATAATAATTTTAAATTATAATAATTTAATGAGATATAAACATATCTGTATAATTAAAAGTTTTTCCAGAAGTTTCGAACATCGATGTTAGCGACAATAAGTTAAAATTACTTATTTTAATTTCGAATGTCTACGGGAAATTCTACATTTCAGCAAAAATATTGTGCAACCGTACTTAAACTATTTTATAAAAGTTTTTAAATCGCTTCGATTTTCTCAGAAATTTCAGATATGAACTTTAAAAGTGTTGACGAACTTTTACAATCTGAAGGTACTACTATTTTCATTAATTTGATAAAGTATTTTTGCCGTAGACTTTCGTTCATCTCATTTGCCATATCATTCATTTCAATTTAGAAAATTAAATAAAAAGTCTGACAAATATCCATAAATAATCTTTTTTCACTATGTGTGGCAATCATGGTCATCTTTCAACTTTTAGTCCCCTACCAGAGGTGTGGGGGATTAAAGAACTTTCTGTGTAGTATCTTAGCTGTTCCTAATAGTGCACTGTTTTGGATAGGAGTCTCTGATGATATTCCTGTAATATACCGAAGACACTTCTAATTTAGGAGTCACAGTTCCAAGCTCCAATTATCATTAAAATTACTTTGGCCTTTACTTTCCATATGTAATAATAAATATACGAATAAATTGTTAATTTATGAATAAATATTGTAATTTTTTTTGCTGAAACATTGCAATTATTTCATGTAAAAATAAAAAATTTAGGCATATTATAAATATTAAATTATAAATAATAAGTAGTTGGTCGTCGGTTTACAGTTTTTTCAGAACCCTTTCAAATAATTCGATACCAATCGGCATTGTTGTCGATAATCATGGAACTATTAATTTCAACTATTCAAGTCTTAATTGCCGGTAGAAAGATTCTGGCTAAAGGCGCTAACTTTTACAGATAGTTTTTGGCTAAGCGTATAAAGCTTTATTTTAACAATTGCTGATTTATGAAGAATGCTTATGCCAGACGCAAATGATCCTCATTTATAGTTCATTTGGATTTTAGCAAAGAAATATTTATTTTTTGACTAAATCGTCACAATGAATTTGCGCTTTTCTATTAGATTTAGCAATGAAAACTGGTTTTTTCATGAAAATTTCCCTCGGGGCATCAATGTTTTCTTAAATCTTTCTTTACCATTTTAATGATTAATTTGATATTGAACGTTCAAATACAATTATTTAGTTTTAGTATTCGATCTTAAGTGTTTTCTATTTTTATATATATTTATCTTAGAATTTAATTATTTCGAAGGTCAAGCAAGCAATAACCACATGAAGCTGTGTTAATGATAATAGTGATAAAATTTGTGTGGTACTATGGTCTAAATATTTATTTTAAGCGAAAGCTTGCAGTGTATAAATTCTTCATATCAGAATTAATCACCTACACCTACATGAGTCGACTTGATGAAGCGTCCTCTATCACTCACCTTGCACCAGATTTCGAGACTTCCAGAATTGTGAATTTGTGAACCTTGTTTATGAATAGAAGTGGTCTATCGTTACAAAATTGAAGGTGTTGATCGAAATACTCGGATATTTTGTATATCCTTTATATCCTTTTATAGATCCAATATTCCACATCATTAAATTCTTCTCATAGATATTTTCAATATTTTCGAAGAATCGGTAGTCGTTTTTAAAATTCTTGTATTTCACATAATTTGTGTTGAGCGCAGCTTAAAGAATATGGCAGACCAACAATATTTGATTAACAATATTTAGAAATAAACCTTTTAAGATTCAATAATTATTGAGTAAGAAAAGAGAGAATAAGAAGAAGATTTATTTATTCCAATAAGGTGAATGGTATCAACAAGAAAGTCACCGCTCACCACTCATTCACTATTTTATTATTAAATAATAAAAATGATAAAAATATAAATCACAGAAATACATAAAATCAAACAATTTCATTTTCTCATGTTTGTGCAATAATTTTTTTTTTTAATTCTATAGTAATAATTTTTTTAATAAAAAGAATTTTAACATTTCTCTTTTTTAATGAGCCAAGAATTCTTCGTTTGGCTCTCCGAATATGCGATTGCCCATTATATTTTATAAAGCAAATTTTTTTCTCGTCCCAATTTCATGAGAAAAATTTATCAAATTATCAGTATCAATTATCAGTACTATCGCGATAATTCTTTTACAACTCAATGTGAATACTTTAAATTCGCTATTTTCTTAAAACATATAAAACTGATATTCGGCTGAGGTTTTTGATCGTTTTTTTTTATTATTTATTATTATTGTTTTTATTATTATTGTCTTTATTGATATTTATATACTATTATCATTATTATTATTGGTAATTATTATTATTATTATTGTTATTCTTATTATTGGTAATTTTTTTATTGATAACTTAGTTTTATTCCTTATTATTATTTTTATTAATTATTGACATTATTATTATTAATTATCACCATTATTATCATTCATTGTCTGAATTATCAATTACAAAAAACAAAAACTTCTAACGAAAGTCGGCAAATATAAAATTGATAAACGATTGCACGATAAGCGATAAACGAGAGTGATTTATTACAAGAATGCCGGTTGAATGAAGATGCTCAGTTTATTTGCGTATTATCTTATACCATAAAAATTAATTTTTTTTGCCGAGAACAATTGAAAAATTCCGTTTCAAGAAGTTTCAGGAAAACTATCCAGAAACATGCAACCAAGCTAAAATCCCCTTAAAATTTTTTATAAAAATTATGTTTATTGCTTTGTGCAATACTTTTTCGTGGATTTCGACAATTCTTAAAATAGTAATATTTTCTAATATTTGAAATTGCCAGAAAAGCAACTGAAATATTATAAATATTTTTAAATTCTAAAAATTTCTAAAAGTTATATCGATAAAAGAGCGATTTGAATTTTCGCGTGAGAAATATTCATGTTAGTGGCCATTAAATTACCAGAAATAAAATGAAATAATTTCTGGCTAAATGTTAATGATTAGTGATAATAGTTAGTGATAATAGACGATTTATTCGAAGAAATCATTTATTTATTTAATTTATAATGAATAATTTTTAGGCCAAAATTATCGGAATAAATATACTTCAAATATACAGCATACACCATTTATAAAAAAAAAAATCCAATGAATTTTTGCATCACCGAACGATTTGAAAAAGAAAAACGAATTTGGATTGAACAATCTGAAATATTATTATTATTATATTATTATATATTATTATTTATTATTAAATTACTAAATAAATTATTTTAATTAAATGCTATTTTTAAATAAAGAATTTAATAAAAATTATTTATTTAATAATTTTTATTCGAAAATATTGAAATTTTTTTATTCAAAATTGTTTTCAAAATATATTTACATCTAAAATTTATTCTTAATTTCTAAATTTATTCATATTTTTTCATATTTTTTTTTCATATTTTCATATTTCATATTTTTTCATATTTTTTTCATATTCATATTTTTATTTTTTCAAAATTTTAGCAAAATCATCGATTTCACTAAACTTAATCCGATGAAATTTAAAAAATAAATAAATTTATACATATATATATTGATTTTACGTAATAAATTATATATGTATATATATATATATATATATGTAATTATATTGTAGATATAATAAATTATATATATATATATATGTAAATCATTAAGAAGCGACTATAGATGGAAAGTACTTCAAGTAATTGCAATACTGTGACCCCTAAACTAGAAAAGTTTCAAGAGCATTTCCAAGAAGAAAATCAGTGATCTCTGCCCAAATAACCAACAAATAACCAATATAGAAATAGCTAAGATACTGCGCAGAACGTCAAGCTTCTAGGCCTCTTCTGGTGAAGGATCCCAGGTTTGGATGACCTTTGTCACCCAAAGGAGTAGAGGAAGCTGTGATATACATATGTTGATATTGATGAATATTTAATTTAATTTTAATAATTTAATTTAAATTTTTTTGAATCATTTTAAAAAATTGAATTATTAAAAAAATAATTAATGAAGAAAAATTTATGTTAATTGCATTTTCAACAAAAATATTTTTTTTTCAGTTTTTTACGATCGCTGTAACCAATTAATTAAAATTAATTAAAATAACAAAAATGATGAAAAAACGGATTTTTTTTTTGAAATGGATATCCGAGTTGGGAAAAAATGCAAAATAAAGCATTTTTGTTTTTCCAAACTTAAACCCCATACTGAACAACAAAGCAACACTAAGTAAGACAGCAAGTAAGTAAGTAAGTAAATTTATCATTGGATATTTGGTTGTCTTAAATTTATCTCTAAGTTACTGAAATAATTAGGAGGAAAAAAGTGCAATGCAAGTTGTCAATTATCTCTTTTTACGTAATATTAAATAAATCTTCGCTTTTTTTTTAAAAAAACTCTAAAAAATAATTAAAATAACCTATTTTTATGCATTTCTATTGAATATTAAGTGGAGATTTTCGTTATCGTCGACCAGCAGAGGATAGCTGATTTAAGTTCATTCCCAATAGGCCGTTGATTAGTTCGGCGTTCGATCTTTTACCAACGCTTGACAGTTTTCCCAGATCCATACCGATTAAACCGTTAATTAATTCTGCATTTCTTCGCTTCACCAATGATTGAACGTCATCGAACTGCAAAATTTTTTTGACTAAAAAATTTCCTATGGAAAAAAAAAGATAAATTAATTATTATATTAATTTGATTATATGAAAGATATGAAATTTTTTCGTTTTTCTTTTAAATTATTATCGCTTATCGCATTAAAAATTTATTTGCATGCAAAAAAAAAGAAATTCTATTCCATCGAGAAATTTTACTTGCAAAATAGATCGCAATTTGTAATTTGATAACGGAAATATTGTTAAACGGAAAGTGGAAATTTTGCGAGAAATATTATGGCTAATGATGAACACTAATAAAAATTTCATATTTAGTAGGCAACGCGTCGTTAGATATCGAAGAGTTGTGAATTTACTCTTCTTTACCTTCTTGCTTGGCCCAATTTCATTGCTTTGGCTCACTTCGCTTTTGGCTTTCGCTTAAAACTAAGGATTTGACTTTTTTTGAAAGACAATAAGCAGTGAAAAGCAGTAAAAGATCCATTTTATCCATTGTAGATAAAATAAAGAAAGAAATTTGTTTATAGTACTAATTAAAATTTAAAGTTAAATATTATCATTAAATTATAGCGATTGAAAATTAGATTAATTTTAAGAATTAAATTGATATTGTTATCATATCATATCAATGATTGTTTTTCAGCGAAACCAAAAATAAAGAAAATAAAATAACGAAAAATTGGAAGAATTTTCGGAATTTCGATAATTTCGATAAAAAAAAGTTTTAAAGAAAAAAGAAAGAGATCTAGAAAAAACACCTGAAAATGGATAGGCAATGATGAGAAAATAAATATAAACAAAGTTTCAAATTTATATTATGAATTAGTTTCGATTATTTTAAATTTTAATTTTTCCAGAAAAAATGATTTCAAAGAAATCTTATTCATGAATAAAATGAACATAATAATAATATCATAATAATTCATATGTTTAGTTTTTGATAAGAATTATCATTAGTGAATACGAAATATAAATTGAATTTAAATGTGATCAATCGGATTAGAAAGTTCGCCTCTTCATTAGCCAATTTTATTGGCCAAATCAGTGATAGTAAAATATTGTCAAAAAAAATGGAAGGTGATAATAAGATGATAATAATAATAATTTAAAAAAATGTTCGTAGATAATTTGCTTAACAAATTAAATCAAATTTGCATGAAATTTTACGCAAAAAAAGTTATTAATTTTATAAAATTAAATTTAAATATATATAAATTTATTGGAATTCAAAAAAAAAAGTATATAATATTTATTT
This sequence comes from Dracunculus medinensis, assembly GCA_900625125.1. NCBI lineage: Eukaryota > Metazoa > Nematoda > Chromadorea > Rhabditida > Dracunculidae > Dracunculus > Dracunculus medinensis. Next base: position 404,016 of record UYYG01001151.1, on the reverse strand, counting down.
ATATTTATTCATTATTTATATTTATTTTAAATATTTTAAAAACTTTGTATTAAAAAAAAATTATTTTAATAAATCAAAATTTGAGAAATGAACGGGAAATGCGTGGGAAGATGAAATCAAATTGAAAGAGATTTATGAAAAAATAAATTTTTAGATTTTATCAATTAAGCATCCTTCTACATTTGAGAATTTACGCTTTGAATAGACCAATTAACTAAGAAAAAAAATATTAATTTTGAGTAATTCAAAACAAAAGACAATCTGCCCATAAATTTCTGAGGACAATAATCAGGACAGATTTGTTTATTTGGCGATATTATAAAGTGCTATGTAGAGTTAACATAATGGACAGAGAGACGGTACCAATTATGATTGGCCGATTCAAATTCGTTCTGCAATAGGATCCACAGGATTTAGGAGATAGTGGGCCTAGTTTTGCCACGCTGTCATCGCAAATTCAGATCTTGATGTATTTAATTTCAGTCGACCGTTTACCGGACCAAGGGTAGCCTGCTTGATCAAAAAAATGGAATAGCCTCAGTCTTAGGACTGCAAATAGTTGATTCACAACATGCTCAGTTACAGGAGAGGAAGTCTTTAATTTTTCTCCAATATACGAGCTAAAACCAGAAAATATTGCTTGTCTTGCGTTAAAGCCACAAACAAGTACTCAATACTTGATAAAATTTTAATTTAATTTGCCTTTTATTACTCTAAAAGATTTATTGAATTCATTAGTACCACTATAACTGCAATAGTATAACTGCAATTTAGAGTATGACTGCAACCAGTTATCAGATCAGTTTGTCACTTAAGTGATAAACAGTTATCATTGAAAGTACTGTGCTACAAAATATATTCAAAAAGTGTGAAGTAAGGAGCAAATTCAGCATGCCAACAATTTTGTGGGCTGATTGATATGTTTCAGTGATAGTGGATCTCTTCGGATATTTGAACTCGCATTTTTTTTCAATTGCTCATGCTTATTCGTTAAATATTTTCAAAGCCTGCAAAATTATGATAAATAATGCTAATCACACCATCATGATCCTCTTCTTGTTATCTTCTTTCGAACTCTAATAAATGCAATAATAGAGTGCATTTGTACGCTTCATTATAATCCATTAACAGAAATAAAATAAATACGTATTTAATCAGTGTTTATCAGTATATAATCAGTATATAATCAGTTTATCAGTATATAATCAGTATATAATCAGTATATTTCAATATATATACATTTATTCAAAAGAGAGCTTTTCTTTTTAATTAAATACTCTAGCAAGAAAAATAATATGCAAATAAATTTGCAAAGCTCTAAAATAATTAAATTAAAATTCAAAAATTTCGAGAAATCCTAACTTCATCGAAATCCTCCCACGCAAATCAGTTCAGCAGAGATTCGCAAAGAGATTTGCTTATAAATAGAATTTAAAATATCAGTACCAACGATCTTTGCAGTATGAAATGACAGAGAAGAAATTAATTTTCTAGTAAAATATAAATAAATGGTTAGTATATTCGTTGGTTTCAAGCCATAAACGTTCTTAGCAAGTTCTGATAAGAAATCTTGAAAACAACTTCATTATTAGAATTTATCTTAAAATTCACCTCCAAATAAGATATAATTGATTCGAATATCGAATGAGAATTAAGATTTAAGATGGATGGAATCAAAAGCGAGGTGGGCCAATCAAGACCTGGACTGACACGGTGAGAAAAGATTTTGAACGTATAGATCAACCAGCAATATATGGACTTAGACGATGGAAAAAGGAATGGCTTCTGTATACTGTCGACAATGGCATCAGACTGCACCGTTTGGAAGCGTCTTACCCTTATAGCCGTTGGAGTCAGCCTAACCGTGTGAGCTGTTAGAAGAAGAAGAAGATGAGAATTACGATTTTTTGTAAAGTTTCAAAAGGATTAAAAGCAAATGTAGAAAATATCGTTAAAATAATAAGATAAGCAGTTACTATTTCTGGTTGAAGAAATACAACACATTTATTGTGGATCTTCAGTCATCCAGCTTTTATTCCTTATAATGGTGATTTACTCCTATTGCGAAATCTGGTAATCTGGGACAACAACCACTCAATTATTTCATTTCCTTATGGACCGAGTGCGTCCAATTTATTAAAAAAAGCAATACTTATCAAAGACAATAAAAGTCGAATAATGGTAATCCAAGGTTTTATAGTTTTCAATATTACACAACAACTTTTACAATATTTGCGATCTTATGACGTGAAATGCATTGAGATTGAATTTGGATTAATTATAGGAAAAGAATCCAAAAAAATTAAAACCAATAAAACGAAATCATTTGAAAATTAAAGAAAATTAATTAGAAGAAAATTCAGGAAGGAAATTCTTTTAAGAAGTGTTTTTTAAAGTTAATGAAAATCTATTTTTATAATGTAACGAAAAAAGTTTTGGCGAAGGAAGATTTAATAATTTTATGTGTGGAAGAAAGAAATATAAGATTTGACAATGGAATAAATTTTAAATTTCATGACTTTTAAAAATTTGTTTGAAATTTATGTGGAATAGCTCAGTGAGTTGTTGACTTTCTCATTTTGGTGCATCAGAAACAAACCCGTACTTTCATCGTCAAAATGGCTAAATCGCTCTCTCCTGGCTATATTTATCCGAAAAATCAGCTATGGTGATGCAGTGGACTTCAGTGCTTCAAAGAAGAACTCTACTGACATCTTTAGGAAATAAAACCACCTCAAGAAACTCATAAAGTTGCTTTCGATTTTTTTTTTGCGACAGAATTCATATTTCAGGTTATAGATGAAGAAAAATATTTTTTTGAAATTTTTGTGGACTTTTGATAATTTTAGCGAAATTAATGAACAGTACTGATAAGAAAGAAGAAAATACTATGTGACAATTATCATTGAAATTTAGGCTTCTTTTATAAAATGATTAGTTATATTTTTTCGAAAATAAAATAACTCAAATATTAAGATAAAATCCTCACTTTAAAATCTTTTTCTTTTTTTGTATTTATCATAATTTTAAACTTCGTTAAGAGCAATTTTAATTGCGAGATTTTAAGCCAATGTTAACGGTGATAACAATCATTCTGCCAATTATCAAAAATACACGCAGTGAAGATGGTCGATTGAGGCCAAGAATTGTGGTTCCATTTTCCATCCTTTGTCGTATCATTAAAAGCGAATGGTGATAGCAAGTCACCTGCATCTTCTAGCAGAGGCGTAGAAGAGTAAGGCAAGACAGATAAGCTTTCAGAGCTTCTCGCACAAGGATCCTCACCGGAAGGATAAAGAGAATTTGCGACGATTCGAACCGTTGTTGCTTTCCTTATTCTATCTCCAAGTGATCCTATGACTAAAAATTTACACTAATAGGGCCAAATTAAAAAATAAATGGATCGAAACAAGCATCGAAAAATTCTCGTTTTGATAACCCATTTTTAAGTATAATTAGTTTTATACTTCTATAGGAATTCGAAATGCTCAGCTGCTTCGTCGCATGGAATCGTCGAACTAGTTGCTATTTTTAGCTATACGGAAGTGAATTCCACTAAAGGATTAATACAACTAATGCAGCGTTGATTTTCTGCTCGGCACAAACGCAATCCTCTCTTAATCCGTGCTTTACAGTTGTTTATTCATCTGCGCCTACGCTGGAAGCGAATTGTTGAAAAAAGATGTTGAAAAAAATTTTTTGTTCGAAGGATTTTTTTAACGTAGAATCATCATAAAATACCAATCATTTTTATCGCATTCACCGTGGATAATCCCAAAAGAATTTGCTAGATTTGCAACTCAATTATAGTTGACGATATGCTTCGAAAATTTCAGCAAAAAGAATGATTGGCATATGAGCAAAACGGAATGCAAACGGAATCCTTATAAAAGCAATCATCGATCATATCATCCCTTATCAGCTTCTAACGTCTGATATGCTTCTGATTTGATTAGCTGCATTGAATATTAGAAGAGATCTCTTTGATGACTAGAATTAGTCACTTCAAGAGAGAATTAGATGGTCTCCGAGTACCACCATAAGGTATAAAATGATAACTGTAATATTATCTCCTAAGATTTTACTAATCATATTCGAAATTTTTATAATTTTTTTTCTTTTCGCCAAAAAGTGGTGAAAAACTATTATAATAATAAATGGTGATATGCTGGAAACAACCTTTTAAATCATTTAGATTGAACTTAAATTGATTTGATTTGTTATATGGTACCTTTATGGTACTTCACTTAAGATTTTATGGTACTATCATTGAAAATGTAATAGCATATTTATTAGATAAAATGATAAGGTGATATGATCTAACGTTTATCCAGCTAATGATATGAACTAATATATTATAATGTTCAGGCATCTAGTGATATGAAGCGATACGAACTAATGTTTAGGCAGTTAGTGATATGGAATGATATGATATGGTCTAACATATTTATTGGCAAAAAATGAACTAGCGACAAGTTCAATTCGTTTCCAGTTCATCGCATACAATTCCAACATTATTTAGCCGTTTTTAAAATCATTATCTATTTTTTACGAGGCTAAATTGATGGCCCAAAACCAAACAAACGAAAATGAATGAATGCATGTGCCACAGCAATTAATTTTCATATGGTATTTGAAAATTCGAATTAAATTTTCCAATCAGTTTTTACTTCTTCAAATGAACCATTTGTTTCATGCGTTTCCCATGTGAAATTTGTAATAAAAAATCAACAAATATATTTAATTCGAAACTCTCTTAAAATATTTCTTTTTTTTTTTTATTAATAATTATTTATGTGAAAATTATATTTAGGAATTTTTTTTTTGTGTGAGAACAAAACTAATATAAAAGTTCATTTTTAAGAGAAAAAAATTCATGTGATTTTCAGAAAATACAAACAAAAAATATTACATATTGTTTAATTTTGTTTCCGATTTCATTACTAAAATTATGACAATTTTAATCCCAAATTGTACCACACAGATAATAAAGAGAAAATTATTGTGAGTGAGTATATATTTGAGAAAATTTCACCTTTCGAAATATATTCTATTCTTTTTTTTTCCGTTATTTATTTCAAAAAAATTGCACAGCAAACGAAAATAATGAAAATATATATATATATGCAAGATCTTTATAGTAATAATATTTCTAAATAAAAAAAATAATAAAAATAATTCCTTTAGAAAATCCTTAATCAAAGACAAAAATTGAGTAATAATTTCATATAAATACATAATTTTTATTCTAGTAAAATGGATAAAATACAGAAAATATCCCTCCTTAAAGGAATAATTATACCTAAATTTTTCACTGAACTTCACCATATTACATTTGATTTCACATTTATTAACGTTCATTTATTAAGCCTTTTAGCGATAATTCTATTATATATTACTAACCTGTATAAATGGTGCTGAATTCGCCATGGTGAGAAGTGATAAGAGGAAGATGATACTGAAAAAAGTTAGCATTTTTAAAAGTGCCACACTTATGGATATGAAGAAATGAGCCGATGTCTCTTCTCTTCCTCGATATAAAAATATTATGACGCCCTCGTTTTCTGGCTGCTCCGCCTAGGGGACACGCCTTATATATATATATATACATACTTACAAACATAAATATAAATAAATATACAGAAATTTATCTTTGCAATAAAGAAGCTTATTATAAAGTAATATAATTAAATATAATAATAATAAGGCATATAAATTTTTAGCGAAAAAATTGCACCAAAAATAAAATTGCAACAAATTAACGTCGAAAATTTACAGCCAACTGCAGAATTTATTAAATATTATTTCTTATTATGCATTTCTTTTTTCATCACCATTATTATCCATTTTTAAATATATATAGTTTCGCTGTCCAGTGATTTTGCCACAACGAATAAAGGTGGATAGGAATCAATGATTCTCAACCTTGTACTGTGGTTCCTAGTGGTTCTCAACCTTGCTTTTCACCATATGTTAAAATTCTCTCCTTGGTAGCTTTGGACGCCTTTATCCATTGCTGCTCTTAAAATATTAAAACTCCTTCCATACAAGTATCGTCCAGCAGTTGGTAATCTACCTTAAATAAATATGACCTCGTTCCGCTCTTGATGACAGGTTTATTCGCATCAAAAGATCGGAATCGAAAGACCACTTCTACTTTTAATAATTTGAAAATCTTATCTTTACTATTTGAATTTTACTGATTACTTTAATTTAATTCCACATTTCGATCTACCATAAAAACTTTTTTAAGATTTTAAACCTAACAAACATTTAAAAAATGTTAGGAACTACTGGCAATTGGTACTTAAAAACAAAAAGTATTTATGGCAAAATCAGCGAATGAAAAAGTCTATCCAATTTATAAAATGAAAAATGGCACGGTAGATGAGCAATAAAATCAAACAATAAAATTATGCAAAAGGTAAATTATTATAACGATTGCTTCATTAGAGTCTTCTAAAGCCAAAAAAATATGCAATTTGGTCTGAAAAAAGGAAATATTTTAGTTAGTAAATACAACAACAATATTTCTGTTCCATACGAAATATTTTCATATTTAATTCGTTTTGGACAAATCGGCATAAAAATTATAGTATCCAACAATTATTCATAATGTGAAATGTTCACTTGTAGGAGAAATAAATCTTCAAAAAATTCTTAGAATAATGCTTTTTCTTGTAAAAAAAACAATGAAAAATAGATATTATTCGAATGAAAAAAAAGTTCATATTTCATGAGATGTGCCAAGTTAGGAAGTGCTATGGAAAAACTACCACCAAAGCTAAATGCGTCACCAAAAGATAATTGAGAATTATAAAAAAGTATGGGAAATGAACAAAATTACCCAATCTATGGAAATCTGTTAGAGCAAATTCCTTTTTAGGAAAAAGTACAAAATAAAAAATGTATTTACAAAATTATAAGGAAGAAATTGTAAACTTTTCAGATTCCTTAGAAATATTTGGATGGGAAATGTAAAAGAAACTTTACGAAATGAAATTCATTAGGCGATTTTAATCAAAATTAAAACTGATACAATTTTTAAAAATTAAATAAAAACAAAGAAAAAAATTGCAAAAAAAGAAATAGTAAAGCTATTTTCAAGAATCAAAATGAACGACAAAATTTTTGCAAAAAAACGAAAAAAATTTTTTAAACGAATAATTTTCTATTAATAAAAGCTATTAAACTAGCATTAAATTCATACTAAATACATACCACTAATATGGCCAAAAATATACTATTGCATAAAATAAGATTATTATTGTACACGTCTCGAACTTGAAAATCGAAGTTTTTCAAGACGATTTTGCAAATGTCGGTTGGTTTCTTTGGCTTCCTCTAGATCATTTTCTCGATCGCGTAACTGAAATTTAGAATTTAGAAGATAATTGCTCTCTCATGCACATTTACCATTGGGATTTATTAAAAGGTCAGAAGAACTTTTCAAACTTATTGAAAAACAAAAAATAATACTCATATAGAAAGAAAAAAATGTTAAAATAAAATAGAGCTATGAAGATTTTAAAATTATCTAAAATAAAAAACAACTGGCTTTTTTATTACAACGTAATGAAAAGAAAAATGAATGTATTTTATCGGTTCAAAATTCTAAAAGGTTTCTCCTCAACAACGAATCATTCCATTTTTAATAATATGCCTAATTTAAAATTCATTTATTAACGAGAAGACAACCAAATAACAGCAGGTCTCAATTCTAATTTATCATTTCAGTGGCATAAATGGCAGCAACAATCTAGCAAAGAAACAGCGCTAGCGAACTTCAACCTTATAATTTGTTACAAAAATGTCATTATCTCATTTGCTGCAAATGTTCGCAAAATGATTTATTGTTATAAAGATCCTTTTTTCTGTCATTATTTATAAATAACTGATAACATTACTCTGCACTAACCGGAAATGATTCTAACGATTGAAATTTTTATCTAATTTTCCATCTCAGTGCTAGAAAATAAATTAAGCAAAAAAGAAAAGTACACTTTTTTTTTTCGCCATTTCCAGAACAGTTTCATAGTGATTCTTATTCTCTGAATTTCTAAATAAATTTAGCTTATTAAATCTATAACTAACATAACTAACATCTTTTTTCAATTGACGATTTTGAGATTTCAAATCAGTAAGTTCCTTCTCAGCCTGTTCAGCACTTGCTTTAAATCTTTTCAGTTGTCCTTCGATACGGATTATCTAAAAATTATTCTTCAATTACCATCTATTTTTCACATCACACTTCATTCATCTGTCTACGATAAAAAAATCAATTAATCAGTTATCCAATTAGAAAACTAAATTTGCCCTGTAAATATTTTAAAAAAAACTTGCAACGGCCAATTTAGAAATCAAAAAAGCTAACTAGACGTTTCATTATTATTATTAAGAGCAATAAAACGAACATTTCCTTGATAATTGGTATTTTCACGTTCAGATTCTTGAAGTTTGAATTTAATTTCAGCCAACTGCTTAGCTGCATCACCTTAAAGCTTATAACATTTGAGTATATAAGAGTTAAACAAAAAATACAATACCAGTATATAAAAGATAAAAGATAAAAGATAAAGAATATCAATAAATTTCACTATCAAGTCATGAATCATAATCCGAAAAAAGAACGTAATATCAACACAATATAAGTTTAAGAAAAAATTTTAATTGTTTTCATGAATTTTGCGACTCTTTGTTTCATAAAATTTTGACTAAAAAAAACGGAAAAATTAACGTTGTTGATCTTCGCCCAATCCTCCATTGTGAGAAGCACCAGAATACTCGGGTCGAGCTGATCTTCGGGCGTAAAGTGACTGTTCTGCTTCTTCAACCTGGTGTCTAAGCTTTTTATTCTGAAATAATAAAAAAATTGAGATAAAGGAAAATTTATATATTATAGCAAAAAAAAATCAGGCTATTACGGATAAAAATTTATAATTCTAATCGAAATACCATATCAATGAGTTTTTTTATTTTATCATCCAGAGATGAAGAACCAGGAATAGCTTTATCCACAAGTGCAATAGTTTGTTGAGAAAATACCAAAGGTGGCAATTTTCTGAATTAAACAAAAAATAGTGAAAGAAAAAAGAAAGATAAAAAATAAAAATGGATAAGAAATTAAGAAATGGATAAGAAAAAATATAAAAGAGACCACTGCAATATTTTTATTTTATAAAATTTTTAGATAAACGACATACTCAATTTCTGTTTTCTCGGCTAAAATATCTTCGGAATTTTGGTCGACAAGAACAAGACCATTCTCCTGAAATAACACAAATATAATATAAAAAAAAAATACAGAAAACGAATTCCTCAAATTCAAAACCTGGATGAGCTGATCACGTTGAGCGATTTCTGCCTTTAGTGCTAGCTGTTGTGCATTCAGTCCATCCACTGTTCGCTTTAATAATTTGACTTCCTAAAATACAGTAAAACTATAGGTAACAAACAATGATGATGAATTTCAATTGATAGCAAAAAAATTTTAAACTAATTATGAAAATAAATATAAAAGATACACTCGTAAGATCGCGAGATTCCCGTGTTATCTGACTAAGAAGCTGTTCCTTTTCTTCGATATCATCTTTTAAAAGATCAATTTCATATAAAAGGGCTGATTTTTCATTGTCCAACTGCGAATACAAAAACATCGCTCGTTGGAATTTATCTTGCAATTCGTTCACCTTCTCCTTAAAACATTAAGATATTTATATATTTTTCACAATTAAACTTTTTTAAAATGAACATATACATATATTTTTTTAAAGAGTCCTCACCATTACTAGCTCCACTGACTTGTTGAATTGGGCAGTATGCCAGGGAACCCCTTGGCGATAAAAATATAGATGAGTCGCTAGCACCACCAGGAATTTTGTACAGGCTTACTCCTGGGGGAATCGAACCTCAGCATCGGTGCTCCCAATTGAGCGACAACCAACTGAACCATTCTATCCCCATATATACATATATATTCATATTTATATAAAAAGAATGAATAAAAAGAACTTACAAATGGAAAAAAATATGAAATTGAAATTCATATATGAAATTCATTTGAAAAAAACTCGAAAATATATGAAAATATGCTCGTTAAAGATTTCTACTTTACCCTAATCAATAAGATAAGAATTTCTTAGCCTATTTTTTTGAATGTTCAGAATTTTGTGCGGACAGTAATCTGCAATTCGAAGTTTTAATATATTCAAGAAGCCTAATAGTTACTAATAATTAATGATACTACGGAATACAATTACTGCAAATATTGACAACATATGAGAAAATCTTACTAAATCGAAAATATCCTTTTTGTAAAGCATCAATTATAAAAAAAAGAATGAGCAAAACCATTGAATTTTCCATATGTTATATAAAGCATTAAAAACGGCCGATAAACGAACTGAGAACAGATAAAAAGTACTGAATACTAACTGCAGTAAAGACTTTATAAATTTATCTTTTCGCTGAACATTGAATTTGCAAAAACGAAACATTAGCGAAGAAAATCTGCTGATCTTTTCATATCTAGCAGAAAAATAATGAGTGTTTTTCAAACTCCAGAAATTATTGTAACCATCATTCATACATTTTCTTTCACCAGCAAACATACTAATGTTAGTTCTACAGCCCAACGTTGAATCAAACAATCTAATCTAAAAGAAAATTAATCAAAATGCGACAAAGCTGGAATAAATAATATGATTTCTGCTTATTAGCATGAAAAAATCCACCACAACTCAGTTTCTAGACGTTTTCTATGGATCGTAGACCAAATCATATCTATTTTGTGTAATAATAATAATTTAGCTAAGAATTCTGATGCTATTTTAACTGCAAATTGCTAGAAATTATTAGCAACATAGGCATTGGGAGCGCATTCATGGATTCCTGATTTTTGAATAATTTTCACGGTCATATTAATAATTCATCAGATTCCTCTCCTTTCATATTTAATCTCTGAATTACAGTCCATAATTCTTTATTCTTTATACCGATAACTTATCTAAGTGAGAGATCAGGTTTGTGGTCACCTTGTTATCAGTTGGATTTAACAACTATGGTTATTGCTTTATTGATAATTACATATTAAAAAATGGAAAATTCCGCATATCCACTTGAAATCATTTGATCCCCATCCTGTTTTCATAGAGAATAACTAATTTCCACAGTAGAATGCTTATAGGAAAAATCATCTAAAATCTTCAAAGTAACTGCTTGAAAACAAGTGAAACTTGGTTCATTATTCTATAAGGCTTTCGTCATCCTCATTTAGAATATAGTAAGTAGAATATAGAATATAGAATATAGTTTTATGCTTCCCTTCGAAGATCAATAAGCTAATCGAAACATTCCATATGCCCTCTAAATTTAGACCTTACAATTAAGCATTATAAAACTTATAACGAAGATTCATTAAGAAATAAGAGAATCAGATAAGAATTGGTTTTTTTTAGAATGCATAACTGAAAATATCTATGATCTTTCGTTCAAGCTAAATAATACAAAGGGTAATGAATTAAAGATCCAAAAAACTATATGTAAAAATAAATGTAATAATTTAAAACTATTTTATTCGAAGCATTAAAAACTAAGCCTTTATAATGCCTAATATTTGCACCATTGTCCGTTCCTATTTAATTTTAAAAATTATTTGAATAGGATCATATCCATAATAATATTTAGCCTAACATATCACCTAATATATTCAGTGCCTTTTTTATTTTTTACCTTCATTAGGTATTTTCCTTACTCATTTGTATTGTGGTACTATATTGCTGCAATATTCTACATTTATCAAAATACAAGAACAGAAATAGTAAAAATATTAAAAAAATAAGATTTCTAGTGCAAAAATTCCAGCAAAAAAGATTAGAAAAGGTTAGTGAAAAGTAAATAATTGCAAAAAACATTTATGATTTTCTAACCTTAAGCAACTGTTTTTCTTGAATGTTTGACTGCCTTGATAAAGCATTTTTTGATGTCGATGCAAATGTTTCTTTCTAAAGCACAATAAAAATACATGCAAAAAATACTGTTAATATAAATTAAGCAATATTATTTTCTGATAACTAAAGTTATTAACACCTAACTTCGTACTACTTGCTATTTATTATGCCACTATATTACTAGTAAGAAAACTCTTTCTGAACGAGCGAATCCATTCAGTTCTCTTTTAACGCGTTGCTTTGCCTTATTCTACTTCTCTCCAGCCCATCTTTATTATATTTCTTCAGCATCCACACGATTTTTGCTGCCATTACAGGAATATATTGTAAAAAAGGCTTGACTGAACCTTAAAGAAACAATGGGAATGCACTGTGTTATGAGAAGCTATAACTTTGATGAGATTAAAATCACAGAATGGCTAATGGAAGAAATGTAGTAGGACTTTGGGACTTAAAAAGGACAATTTAAGACATGAATAAAAGACATGAGACTTGGCGATCCACAAGATGTAATAGCTTTTTGTGTGGTACCGAAGGTTTAAACAAAAATAAAATGAGGGAGAAATCGGGTTGCACTCGAATTTTTTCTCAAATACGCACACCCACACAATAAACAGGCATTTCATAATACATTATTATAATAGAATGTTAAATCTATAGTTTCCAATAACTGAAATGAAAAACCAAATCATTAAAGGAAAATAAACACTATTAATTGAACAAATATGAAAAAGACATGCGATCAAAGAAAGCATTTAATTCAATATAAATAATCGAAGCAACATAGCAACTGAATTTGCCAATAATAAAACGGTCAAACGCGTCTTCCTGTCTTTTAACAAATTCGACCTATTGCATGAAGTGAACCTTTGTAGAACTTTAATGGAAAATAGCTTGTAAAATCTTTTGCAGTTAGATTACCTTCTTTTAAGAAATAAATTTAATTTTTATTGCTTGAACTTTTATTGAACTATTTGAAATGAAGATATCGAGAGTAAAATTTTCGGCCAATATTTTAAAAAGAAAAAAGCGATAAGAATTTTTAAAAAAATGATAAAAAACAAACCTCATTTCCGTCTGCGGAAGAATAAGAATTAATACCATCGGTCTATAAAATGAAGGTTAAACTTTAAAATAGAAATATAAATAAGAGAATAAAAAATAATTCCAGTGAATCTAAATACTATGTTTTGCATTAAAATTCATAACCACACAATAATTTATTTCAAAAAAATTTCACTAACTGAAAGAATTCTAAACCATTGAGGAATGAATAATGATTCAGCCAAAACTAGTTTCTTACAATTTCTTATAAGAATTTTAAAAATAAACCAAAAAATTTTTAATAAATTTTATATAATAAATAATTTTTAATTAAAAATATAATGTAACATAATCAACAAATCTGATAGGTATAAAATTAAATTCTGCAAGTTAACAAAAAAGATTTTGATTTATAGAGCGTTAACTTCATTTAGTCGATGTAAATAAATGATTAAGAAAGAAAAAACAAAAACTGCTGTTTAGCAAGAAAAAAAAGTTTTAAAAACAAGAGGAAAAAAGAAAAAATTTTGGAATTTTTTTAAAATTCTTCGTTAAATTCGAAAACCTCTCTATATTGTTTCTCAAGTTGCTCAAGGCGAATTTGTCGAGCTTCTTCTCTAGCTTGCCGCTTTCGAGACAATCGCTCTTCAGCCTAAACTTAAATTATACTCTAAATACCGATATGCGATATTCTATTAACTAATACTTTTTTGCAAAAACTGCATTCTTGCATAAACATTTGGAACAATAAAGTTATTATTTGAAAAAAAAAGAACAACTCGACTAACATCGCGCGAAATACGATCCAGCACTTGTTCTTCAGCAGTCTGTCGACTAACTGCACGTCTTCGACCACCGATATAACTGCTCATCGACGCTGACTGAAATATCTAAGAAAACACTGCATATAGAAAAAATAAAAAATTTTCGCGATACTATAAAATGCCGCAAGAATGTTCATCGCAACATAAAAAAAGAAGAAAAATGGATAAAAAGTTCACAATTATCATACAATAAAATTATTTCGACAAAACAAAAACACATATAAAAACATGTAAAAAATTCAAAAAAAAATTTCGAAATACTCGAAGCGAATAAAATATTGTTTAAAATAATAAATAAAATAAATAGAATAAAAGAAAATATTGTTTTTATCAAAAATAACTATGAAAGAACTTACAAAAAAAAGAAAAAAGAAAAAAATATAAGAAAAAAATGTTACTTAAAAGCTATCATTCATTGAAAATTTGTGTTGTAATCATCAACACCCATCGAAGAATATTTTCATCATTAATATTTATTAATATTTTTAACAAAATAACTGAATACAAAAATTCACTAAAGCTAATTCGTTGAATACGAAAGAAAAAATAGTGAAATAAAAAAATAAAATTTTAATAAAACGCATAAAAGATGAAATTTTAAGAAAAACTACAAAAAAACATGGAATTGTGCCTAAAAAACTGTAGAATTCTTTTCATATTCCGGAATAATGCAGTCCCAAGAAAATTAATAGCTTTGTGCCTAATGATCTAATCGCTTAGACGAAAACAAGGCCTTTAAGTAATCGCCAAATGCAATGGACTTCCATGGACTTCCCTGAAGTCCAAGATGACTCGCAACGGGTTCACAGCAGCCTTATTATTTTGTGTATATTTTATTGCTACTGATTGTTTTATGAAGTTTACTTATTAGTATCTCAAAGCTCTTATGTGGAAAAATTTAATAAATACTTAAAAGATATTGAATCGCTTCATCGCCCACCACAGGAGTTTACACATATTTCGTTAAACGCTGAGATGGATGGCATCGAAAGCGAGATAAGATAGATGGGCCAATCAAGACTTAGACTAATTCAGTAAGGAAAGATTAAGGCCTAATACGATCAGTGACTGAATCGGATCAAATAGCCTGGAGATGCCTTATCGCTGCAGCCAACAGAACCAGCTCAGTCAGTAATGGTGAGAGTTGTTACAAGATGTTGAAAATTTTCCACGGATTTTTCACCATGAAAAAAGAAAATTTGATGATCTTTGGTCGCTTAGACGATAATAACGCTGAATGAACAGTAAAAAACATTAAAATAAACAGCGCTGAAGAAAAAAATAATATATGAAAAAAAGAATTTTAAAAATTTGAAGAAACTTTTCGCGAAAACGAACAAAGATATTTATTATTTATGTTTATTTATCATCAAAACAATTAATTTTTTAGAATGGAAGCAAACCCTCCCCCACAGCCCCCCTCCCCACCCCTCCCCCCTCCTATCGACTACATAATTTACACAGAAAACTTGGAACGCGTTAAAATTAGAATGATAGCAACTTATGCTCACGTTCGACTTATTTAAGATTCGTTTCTATAGAATGAAATTCGTTACCTCCTCAGTTTCCTCATTTTTCTCGTTTATCTCAATTTGAAATTTCACGCCGTTCGTTGTAATTACCAGTTGACTTGGCAGGTGATTCAATTTCTTTTATTTCGCTGAAAATGTTTCCGATGTTTTCTGCAAAGTTGAATTGGAGAAGAGAAATTAGTAAATCGGTAATAACTAAGATAAATCAAAGAAATTTGCTTAAAATGACAAATTTTATGTGAATAAATGAATTAGTAAATTCTGTTTTAAGAATCAAATAACGTCCAAGTAAACCGAAAATTTATTCATAATCGCTGAAAAAATAATTTAAAAATTTGTTCTATTTGGGCGATAGAATGCGAACGCGACTGAACTATAAAATTCGTCACATTAGTTATTTTTTTTTAATTGTATTGTATTTTTCACGTTTCACTTTTACTTTCTTTTATTCTCTTTCACGTTTTTTTGCGCGTTTGCCGTGTTGGTTTTTTCGCGTGTCCATTTCGTTTTTATTTCGATTCCACTTTTAATTTATAAAAGGGTTTTTAGTTTTTTTAAAATTCAATCAAAGAAGTATATTTTTTTTGCAAAAAAAATAAACAATTAAATAAAATAATTTCAACTTTTTAAATGCCATTATTTGATATTTAAAGAGTTATAAAAAAATAGAAAAAAGAAAATTTTTTCAAAAATGGAAAATGGAAAAATGGGAAATGGAAAATGAAAATATGCAAAATTTTAAAAAAAGTGCAGTTTGCAATTGATTTATATTAATTTAAAAATATTTTAAATTTATTTTTGATTTAAAATGAACGATGACAATGGTAAATTGCGACCTTCGTCAGCATCAAATTCACCATTTATCATTGATAACGGAAATTCAAATATTTGGCAATCGTCGGCATCGTCCACGTTATCACCAACAACTTCATCATCGTCGATAGTAACAGCCACAGCTTTAAATATTACTGGAAGCGATTCGTCATGGATTACTGCGGTTCCATTGTCACCGTTTGTTTTGTTTATTTGTATTTATTTGTATTTAATATTTATTTATTATTATTTATATATTATTTACATATTTATTATTTTGTTTATTATCAATTTATTATTTATATAATTATTGTATTAAATTATTAAAAATTAAAATTTTATTGATTTTTCTTCTCCAAGTTTACTCAAAATTTTTTTTATTAAATTTCATTTCGTTTCAATTTTTATTAATTTTTATTTTGTTTTTTAATATTAATTTCTAAATTTATTTTAGAAAGTTATTGAGAAAAAAATTGAGAAAAGATTGAGAAAAAAATAAAAAAGTAGAAAAAAGTTTGAACTAAGGAAATTGGTCTCATTTTTTAGTCGATTGCTATGCATTTAATGGAATTTTCAGATTAATTTTAATCCTTCAATTTCAAATTGAGTGGTACTTAAGACACTTTCTTACTATTCCCTATATGATTATTCAACGAAAGCATCTTATTGTATTAGTTAGCGGAGGCAATCAAGTCAGAGTCATACAGAGTCATACTGAATGCCAATGAAGGCGAAAATTATGCAAAGTAGAAATTATTCATGAAAGAAAAAATTGTATATGTAGAATTTTTTAGAATTTTCACACAATTAATATTTAAAAATTCATTATTATAAATCGTATCCCATCTGATGAAAAAAATTTCACATTTCAGATTTGAATATATCTTAATGGCACCAACGTCAGCTGCAGTACCAATTTATGAAGAGCCAGTAACATTTCTTAATCAGTTTCATCCTTACGAAATCAAATGTAGAAAGGTTGATGGGTCACTGAATTTTTCATCAATTTTCTATAAAGTAAGTATTATTCTATTTAATTTTTATTAATTTTAAGGATCGCAAATCGAAGTTCAAGCGGTCTAAGTTTATAAAATTTTGATATTTAAAAAAATTGTTGAAAAAAGGAGAATAAAAAAAGAATATACTAATATAAGAACATAAGAAAAAGAATAAGAATATAAGCTTGTTGTAAATTGTTATTTTTAATATTTTCATTTTTGATTTTAACTTATTTATATTCAGTTTAAACACATGATGATTGTTATCCGTGCAGAATTTGTTATCTGTACAAAATTTTTTATAGACTGTAATAACTGTATGTTTCGAAAATCGAAAAGCTCGATACCAGATGAAAGAATTAATAGAAGCTTGGATGAAGCGTTATCCAGGAAAACGATTTTTGGAGATTGGTATATTTTTTTAACCTATTTCTTATTTTTTAATGGTTCCACTATTTAGTCATTATTACCGACCTAAATTCACATCTTTAAATTATGGTTCAAATTTATGTATTATGAATGCGATATTAACTTTATACAGAGAATAACTATTAAAAAATTTCTTTTGTAAATTGACGAGGAACTAACTATGCAGAGAAAATGTATATGATCATACAACTAATGGAGTAATTTTAAGTGAGTGTGAAATGAATTTACAAAAATTAGAACGCTATTT
Source organism: Dracunculus medinensis (assembly GCA_900625125.1). NCBI lineage: Eukaryota > Metazoa > Nematoda > Chromadorea > Rhabditida > Dracunculidae > Dracunculus > Dracunculus medinensis. Next base: position 386,181 of record UYYG01001151.1, on the reverse strand, counting down.
TTAAATTAATATTATAATTTAAATTTAATAAAATTCGTGATTATTTTGAATAGCAATTTTAAAGACATTGCCATGTGTTCGAATATTTCCAACGTCAAATATGGAACGCGATCAGCAGAATTTACATGGGACAGTTCTCTACCAAATACCAGCATTTTTCTGAGATTTTCTGTTGTCAGTTCAGATTTTATCGGTAAACCTTTGTGTTTTTACCATTTTATATTTTATAATACCCCAAGTAAACTTAGAACTAATATACTTAGAACTTTTTCTTTGAGTTGTTTAGAAATAAATTAAGGATTTATTCTTCATTTTTTTTAAGAACATGTATTATAGATAATGCCGGCGAGAAAGGACAACCATTTCGATTAGTATTTCAGACATATCCTCGCGATTTTTCACAGTGCATACAACAAAATAGTTCTCAAATACAGATTTTTAAGGTTGAGAAAAATTATAAAATAAAGGGCGGGATATATAGTAAATTATTGTGATTATTTTAAAAATTATTTGAATTTGAAATAAAGATTTTAATAAAATAAAAATAAAACTAAAAATTTTCAGCTTCGTGGAGCTGAACGAAAAAGGCAAACTGAACGTGAAAAAGCTGCACGTCTTGGCAGGCAAGTAAGAATTTTATATCTGTTAATATCCATCTACATTTCTCCTCTTTCGGTTCATACCATTTATTTCTCAGAATGAATTTTTCATTATAAAAAATTAATGCCTTTTAAAATGGACTTATAATACAAATTTATTTGTAGAATTCAAATCCATATATTTTAATTTTATTCTCAGTGGGGGGTAAACCTGTCCAAAAACCTGGGTATTGGTGACTCACTTGTGCTTGTATCGGACTGGCTCTCTGGCATATTTGTCTAGTGCTACAGGCTAGAGAAGCGGGTTTAATGGTTCTTACCAATAGCCAATAGTGAGTCTTTTAAATAAAAAGGATGGAATAAAATATACTATATAAAATACAATATGAAAAAAGTGAAAAAAAATTTTTCATAAAATTTATCAAGAGATATAGTTCATAATTCATATTTATTTTTTTTTGTTGCATATGCGTAAACATTTTTCAGAAACAACTGGGACTATTATTATTCATTATCAAATCATTTTCAGGAGCATTTTCAACCAGCATATGATTATACAATTTTATTAAATAATTCTTTTGAATATGAAGTGGAAAATGAATTACGAATTGAAAAGTCCATAGATGAATCTGATCTCCTTGACGGTCAAATTACTTCGAGCACCTCTTATCAAATTTCGAATATTGCATCAAATCGAAGAAATGGTGAAATACTAAAACGCAAAGTTGAAAAGACGATATGTGAGGACTGCCTAACGCTCCCTCCCAGAAAATGCTTATTGTCAACTGAGGAACAAAGTTCGTCCAGAGAAACTTCAGTAGAAATTAGTCCCAGTTCGAATACTCTTTATAATTATTCGGTTATGGAAACAGCCGAATGGCTTCGCTTGCATAGATTCACTAAATATTTGAATATTTTTTCTGATTACGATGGTGGAGATCTTCTTCGATTAAATATCGATGAATTAGCATCACTTATGGAAAATAGAGCAGAAGCGATTCGCCTTTTTCATATTATGCGAAAAAAGTATGTAATCGAAAATCGAATTTTGATTGCTAATTAAGTCTTAGAGCTAAAATTTATAAATGGTTTCTTGCACAAGGAGATTTTATTTCCATACTTTTTGATGTGATTAGGATTTTGTCAAATGGGTCTTTTCTTTCAAAATTATTTTCTTCAAAAAATTTATTTTTATAGGTTGCCTGAACCGAGGTGTGTATTATATGTCTGTATGGGTATTAGCGACGTGTATAATATGATCGCTGTACATGAAGGCACCGTTAAAGAACTCAAAAAAAATTTAGAACAGTTAAGTAAACAAAAATTGGATGTGTTATTTTTAAGAGGACCTAAAGGAATAAAAGTTATCGTCAATGATGAGGTCCAGCATTTCTTAATTTATTGTTCAAAAATTAAAATTAAATTTTCTTATTGGATGCTACCCGCAATTTAGAAATATTTTAAAGCTCATCAGTTTCAGGTTATTCAGAATTGGTCTACGGAATCTGTTTTTCGAATTTCAATTACTGATAAGGAATGTCTTATAATTCCACAATTTTAAAATATTTCATGATGTATGCACTTTTATAATCAGCATAAAAATCGTTATTAGCACACAATTTCATGCTTTAGACTTTAGTTTTTACAATTTTCTCACAACTGCTATGTAGAAATAACCTGGATAGTCACGAAATAAATAACATATAACATTCAAATACAAACTATTTTAAACAAAATAGAACTTGTTTTAAATCCTTCGAGTGAAAGAAAGAAATATCGTAATGAAAAAATCTATTAGATCGGATTTTTCGCATAAATTTGAAATTAACCATTATTTGAGAAATAAATAACTAACTATACGATTCACTAAAATAAAGAGATTTAGATCTTGCAAAGACAATATACAATGGGGAAAAAGCAAGCAAATGCAATGAGAAAGGGTATAAGCAGTTGAGCTGTGTCTTGATCCGCATATGGATCTTTCACGGTTGGTTCACCAATATAAATAGGCTTTTCAATTTCTTCTTCTTCTTCTATCAGATCTTTTCCTTCACTCATTTCTGTGAAATCCTCATCAACAATTTTCGGTATATCCTATAAAAGAAAAAAGCAAATAATATAGGACGAATGGATGAACATAATATTCGTTTTTTAACCTAGTTTATCAACTAAGGTAGTTCCATTTTTTAAAACGAAAATAGAAACAAAACTGCAAACTCCCTTTATTTCAAATTTAAGTAAATTATCCACTTTTACCAGTCAATCCTTATCAAATATTTGTGAAAAACAAGAAAAAGAAAAAAGGCAAAAGAAATTGAAAGATTTTTGAATGGAATATCTTGTTACCAAAAAAGTCGATGCAACAAATTTATAAAAATATAAAAATACTTACAGTTTTGGGACCTCGATAAAGATAAAAAGCGTTAATTTTCGGATTATCACGGTTACCCTGCAAAAAAGGAGAGAATGGAGAAAAAAGGAGAGATTATTATACAAAACCAAATGGAAAGCGGAAATCTCTTTCTTGAAAGAGATTTTATTTTATATTTTTATATTATATTTTATTCTATTACATTTTATTTATTCTATATTTTATCATATAATATTTTTGTAATCAAAGCATTTTTAAACTAGTTTTTTCAAACTAAATGAAAAACAAACTTTGGCGAATGTAAGCAACAATTTATTGTCAACAATAGGGATATGGCGATTTGTTTCCAAATGTATTTTATTATTTTCAATCTAAAAGTATATAATTGAATTGTTTGTTTTATTCTTATATTGTTGATCTTTTCGTAATTTTTAACTATAATCTATACAATTTTTTTCGTAAAAAAAGTACATAAAAACCAATTAAACGATCATAAGCAATTCCCGTCCCCTTAGCTTCATTGAATATATCAAGATTTGGAATAATAATTTCACCATTAAGAAGCACATCGAAAACCTAAAATAATGCATTTTCACAAAATCCAAAATGTAAAGCCATTTCGCAGATTTTGTTATAGTAATATTTTATTAATAATTTAATAATTTAAAAATTCTCTCATCTACTCATTATTAGCTTTCGATAACAAGAGAACTTCTTCATCCAACGTTTATTATTTTTAATGGGCTTGAAAAAAAGATATGATCGATTTAAGTTGAATATGGCATATATAGATAAACGAAATTTTTCGAAATGAAAGTTAAGAAAACCTTTTTACCCGCAGCTCGAAAGTAAACTTCACAGAATTTTAAAACTAATGTATATTCTCCATCTTCTTTCGGTAAAGGTAGTTCGTAAGTGAAACTATCCGTATGATACCTGCAGATAAATCGATTTTACTTCATAAACAACTGCTCGACAATATTTCGTAATTCAAAATTTAGAATTATAATAAATATCTGAGACAAAAATTAAATTACAAATTATAACCATCATTGTTATTGTCATTTATCACTAATATTCTTACTATTATCATCGCTATTATTGCTATTATTAAAAATAATAATGATAATGATAAATAATAACAACAATAACTTATAGTTTTTGATAATAGTAATTAATAATAATAATTATAATAATAGTTAATAATAATAATTATAATAATAATAAACAAAAATAGACATAAATAACAAGGTTATTAACCTCTCAGTTTGATATAAAACAGCATCAAAAGGATCGGTTCGTAAAATATTTAACTGAAGACCATAATCAGAAGTTGTTCCAACAGTTTGCTCCGTATCTTCTTCATATTCAACACCATGAATATCTTTATGGTAAAAACCACCTAAATATATACACATAAAAACTAGTAATATAAATCAATTAAATAAAAACAAAAATACCTTTTTCATACTTTTTTTAAAATTCATTGAAAAGGAAATATTATTTGGAAATATAAAAAATATAAAAATAAAAGAAAAAAAAGAAACGAACCACAGTTTATTGCATAAATAACATTATTTGCAAAATTTACATTTTCACACTGAATTTCAAAAAAAAGCAATAAACAAATAAATAAATAATAACAAAACATCATTACCAGAAAAATTTTTCTAAAATTTTTAGAAAAATCTTTGGCAAATTTTCTTTGCATGGAAATTTGTCGTTTTACGTATTTGTATTTTTTTTTGATTAATTTGAAAATCAATTCAGAAAAAAAATTTGCCCAAGGGAAAGGCACGTACGTCCTCAAATCTAGATATTCCTCCACGCATCGGAATAAAACTAGATTACTTCTGAATTTCGCTAGATTAATTTCATGCTCACAACCAAGTCCTCGCACCATTCCCATTTCTGCTATACCTCATTATATCTCCAGTTATTATCACGTTATTCTCTGTGATTCTATAACTGCGATCATAGCAAATAACTAGTAGGCAACGTTAAGGTACCAAAACGACCTCTTTAATAAGCAAAAAAAAACTACTGATATGAGAAAAATGTGGTTGAATTAAATGAATTTTGGTGAATATTTTCACAAAATATATGAGATTTTGGTGAATATTAAAGATTTTATCCACGACGAGTAGGGATTTCGCAGATTTGCGATCCTGAAATCGCGCTAAATTCAAACTTAGAAATCCAATAAATTTAAGAAATATTAAAACAATTCATTTCTCCTAAATAATTTCACCACGAAAAATATTTTTTATTCATAAATAAAAAAAAAAAAACGATTACTTGCGATCGATGCCGTTGCGGGGAATCGGCTAAATTATTAAAGCTATGGCTTCAGTTCTTTCAGGCAAAAACTGACAGCCGAACCGATGAACCGATTAAGCATAAGGCATTATCAAATATTCTTTCTTCGTCGCTCGTTAACATGAAGTGACTTCAAATAAATGACAACAAAATTAATAAAGAGGCTCAAACCAGACTGGCATCCACAAAGAGAAAAATTATGAATGCTTGACGGGCCAAATGACAAATTATTGGCTCAGATTGTACTATTCGCTTTTAGGCCAACACAGTCACAAATTATACATATTATTAGAATAAAAAAATAAAGCAATAAAATAGAATTTTATAAAAATTTTATAAATAAATAATTTTATAAATAATAATAAATAATAATAAAATAAATAATAATAAATAATAGAAATAATTTATTCGAAAAAATATTAAAAAATGAAAATTTTTTTAAAATAAAATATTCATTTCTAATTTTAAAATTTGTTACTTTTTACAAAATTTAAAATATTTAAAAATTTATTATTTGAAAATTGCAAAAATAAGAAAAACAAATCCGAAAAGGTCGAAAAAAATAAATAAAATCACAAAATATACGCAATAAATTGAAATGAAATAAATATAATTAGTTGATAAATTATTTTACTTACGCTCTAATTTATTTTTAAATTTAAACGTGGCTCTCGAATGGAAAACCTGAGCCTATTTTTAAATCTCATTTAGCCTCCAATAGTATGTTTTTTAATGATTGTGTAAGGAAAAAGGAGTTTAAAACGGAGAAAAGAGGGGGGGGGGGGGTTCGGTGAACAGGGAAGGGGTAGTGAAATTTAGGTCGTCACTTCAGGTAGCGAAGAGCGATGCAAGCGAAATGAATGAATGAGTAAGTAAATAAAGAAATAAATATTTTCAGGAGCAATAATAAATGGAAGACATTCCATGGTTCGTTTCATTTTTTGTAAACTTTTGAAAATGAAAATTTTCTTTTATTTCTCTCATTAATTTTCAACATAGTGCCATATTTTTGTTTAAAGCATTAAATTAATTTATATTTTAATATTTAAATTTATTATTTTCATTTATTATCATTAAATTTATAAATTTATAATTATTATTATATATTATTTAAATTTATAATATTCTAATATTTAAATATTTGATTTTAGTAAATTCAATTTTAACACTTAAATTCAATATTTAAATTTAAAATTATAATGGAGCCTTTTACGGTGAATATTTATTTGCGCAAATATAGATAGAAATATAGCGCTAATATTATTGCTGATTTCCTTTATTGAACTCATTTGCATTTCATTTGCATTTTGCTTATTTCCAAAAAATAAACAGAAAGTTGAAGGATTGAGAAATATCGTCCGCAAAAATTGGCTGATGTTGTCGGCAATTCGTTTATAATTGATCGATTCAAACAATTGGCAAAACGAGGAAATTTACCAAATATTATCCTTTCTGTTAGTATTTCATTGGCCAACATCGAATGATTTCTTTGGCAAAAAGTTCGCCTACAGTTCATCTACAGTTCGCCATATTTTTTCTAAAAAGTTATTATTTATTTAATTTTAGGGACCACCAGGTTGCGGTAAAACAACGAGTATTTGGGCATTAGCGAGAGAACTCCTTGGAGCTCAATTGAAAGAAGCATGTTTGGAGTTGAATGCCTCAGATGATAGGTAATTAATGGCACCATTATTCTTCTGATATTGATTTAGGATTTTTTAATTTGATTAAATTCGTTTACATCCGCAATTCGATATATTTTGAGCTTTTGGCTTGATTAGTGCTTTCTTGACATTTATAATTTATGGAAGTGTAAATTTCCAATTCATTGGATTCGACTTAGGATTATATAAATCGTTGTAGATTCGCATAAATATAGAATCTATAAGTTGAAAATTTCATATTTTATTATAAAGTTTCATATTGTCTTTCATCGCACAAAAGATTGTTAAGTTGGTTATAATTTTTTTATAGAGGAATCGATGTTGTAAGAAACAAAATCAAGTCTTTTGCTCAAACAAAAGTAACTTTACCCGAAAATCGGCATAAAATAATTATCCTTGATGAAGCAGATTCAATGACTGAAGGTGCACAACAAGCTCTTCGACGTACAATGGAAATCTATAGTAAAACGACTCGTTTTGCTCTTGCTTGTAACCAGTCCGACAAAATAATTGGTTTCATTTTATGTGGATTCCATTTTATAAAAATGGAAGAATGTAGTGTCTTTATCTATATTAAGCATATATATATATATATTGTTTACCTCAGAAGATAATTTGAAGTTTCCCATTGTTTAAGAGCCAATACAATCTCGCTGTGCAATTATTCGATTTTCCAAATTAACGGAGGAAGATATCGCTGCAAGATTGCTAAAAGTTTGTGCAGCCGAAAATGTCAAATATGATAATACAGGTATCGACGCGCTAATCTTTACCGCTGAAGGTGATATGCGCCAGGTATACTCTCTATTCGATTAATGCAAATTTTAAAATTCATTTAAATTTACTGGCAAACACCTATCGCATTATATATACAGAAATTCTCATAATTCTCATATTTTTTATTTTGATATTTAGGCACTTAACAATCTTCAATGTACTATCACGGGTTTTGGATTTGTAAATTCTGCTAACGTTTTTAAGGTTATTCATATATTATCTTAATATTTCTTGGCACTTTTTTTTCCATTATTTTTTTCATTTTCCATTTCTGAAATTTAATTCATCAATTAATTCAAAGATTTCAAAGACTAACTGTTATTTTATGTTATTTCATTTTTTATATATTTGTACAATATATTTATTCATTTTTTCTTCTATAGTAAAGGGAAAAACCGAAAAAAACCCTTACTTCAAAAATCGAACTTAATAAAAGCTGTATTAGGTTTGTGATGAGCCACATCCAGAGATGATTAAACAAATGATCGAACTATGTCTTCATAACAAAGTTATTGAAGCTGGTGATATTATGCATAACCTTTATCATATGGGATATTCACCCGAAGATATCGTATCAAATATGTTTAAAGTTTGCAAAGTGGCAGATGTACCGGAGTATCTAAAATTGGAATATATAAAGGTTATCTGTCCTTTTATTGGCGTAAATATAAAAATTTTTAATATTTCTGGAAATAATATGATCATACTTGGAAAAATTAAATGTACATTATATTATATTATATTTATATATATTATATTATATTATATTTATTATTTATTATATATTTATTGTTTTTACTACATATACTATACATTTATTATTTATATTGGTTTTGAATCGGTTTCATTTTTTATTTTTATTTCTTTCGACTACTAATAATATTATTTGAATATTCAATTAACGAAAAAAATATGTTTAATTTTAAGGAAATCGGCTTGTGTCATGTTCGAATATTAAAAGGTTTAACTTCGATTCTTCAATTGTCCGGTTTAATTGCTAAATTATGTTCCAAACAAAAACAATAAATAAATGTATATTATATATTATTTCTTTTATCTTTATTCATAACGAAAAATTAAACAAATGAATAAAACTAGCAGAGACAATGAGTTTTTATAAATTTCATGCAATTCAAAATTATATGTGAGTTAAAAGTTCATTTAGATTCACAGTTTATTCTTAACCTTCTTTCAGCAAAAGTCGAACGCTGAAATAATCTACAACCTTTCACCTGATCTGGTACAAATTTTCTCTAAGTCTTTTAGATCTTTCATCATGTACAAACCGAAATTTACCAAGCGGTACTTTGATGGTTAATATAACATGAGAAGCCTGAGTTTTGCCAGCATTTTCCAATCCAGAAATCGTCCAACAAATATTCTGTTTTATTTCGGAAATGCAAAGTATTAATTCATAGTATTAAAGTCATTAATTTTTATAGCGACTACAATATCATTAAATTTCTCCCGAGAAATCACCTGAGACATTTCCCAATAACACTTTTAGCTACTGGCAAATTAAATGCTGGTTTTATTCTTTCAGACAAATGAAAAAGGGAAATCTGTGAACATATTAAGAATAGTATAGAAAATAGCTTAAAAAACAAATAATGACTGAAAACAGTGAGATTTCACTCGCCTTCCACGCGTTACTTATTTTAAAATAACCTTGTTACGGTCGCTTTATCAGGACAGTAAAATAAAAACTGATCACCGCACGTATTAATAAAAAATTTATCCGCCACCTCAAACTTGGGTAATTAAGTTGGGTAACTTAGGTAACCGATTAATACATAGATTAAAAAAAACATATTATCGAATTCGAATTAATATTCGAATTAATCTCGGAGATAACTATTTTAAAACAAATAAAAAATGATCAAACAATATAAGAAATGTTAAATAAAAAAATGTTAAATGTTAAATGTTAAATAAGTACATGATATTGAAATATTGGGACCCAACAGCTCGGATCTCTTAATGGCATCAAAATGAGGAAAAAATAACGATTTCTTTGCGAAGAATATAAAATATATACTATAAATTGACCCTTTTATTGACATTTTTTATTGACATATGTGAAGGCAAAGAATTAATGAAAGGCTTCATTTGGCGGAATCACCAGTTTGAAATAGTAAATTTGAAATAGTAGAATTATCGCATTTCGCAACAGTAGCAGTAAAAAAAAATTAGGCGCAATTAAAAAATTGGTAAAATAAAACCAGAAATTATTGCACTTGAATTTTGACAATGCAGTCGAATCAAAGCTTTTGGAAAAGTTTATTAATATTACACACTTTTTTTGAATGATAACAGTCAGGATACGTAAAATTTTTCTTTCTTTCCTAATAATAGAATTCAAACAATAAGCAAAAATTTTTATTTATAATCTATTAAACAAATGAATAAAACAAAATCGGCAGTATGAATTGAAGTGAATCTCTAAGTATGTACGAACGATTTAACAAGAATTCATTTCAGGAAAATTCGCAACGGTGAACAATTTCAGAATTCTCTTTCGGCTGTTCTCTTTCTTTAAGTAAATTACCAGCAATAATTCCACAGAAAAGTATCGCTCCTAACCACTAAAAAAGAACAATTTTTTCTTCTTGCAAAGAAAAGGTGAAAAAATACTGTGAAATGTTTGAAATTTCTAACGCGATTTGATGCAAATTTGTTCCAACAATCTTTCGGATCATTAATATTTACAAATCCAATTTGCCATGACAATTGTAATGCTGTGATAGTTAGTGCAAAGTAATATGGCCAAGTCTGATTAACCATTTTGCCAGTGATTGCTAATCCAGAAATGACGATAGCACCGAAACCGCTTAACCAATGTTTCGTTCTATCACCAAAGAGTAAAGCTGTCGACTTCACGCCCGCCACAATATCATCTGCTTTATCCTGAAAATTTTTCCAGTGACTTGTGGAGTCCTGATGAAATTGCTGGCTTTATTATTTCCACAGCAAACGGAAAAGCAATTGTGGGAATAAAAATTTTTGGAAATTATCCCCTTAATCATGTTATAAATTAATAATTCTAACAAACAATTGGCAAATTGGCAAATTAACATTATCGCTAAATATTGAATAAGCGTCATATATTCAAAAATCAATTAAATGGAGAAATTAGAAGAAAAATTAGGAAAAAGGTGAAATGGGATTAGAAAGTGCAAAAATAAACGAAATTCTCAGGTGAAAAATTCAAGAAAAATTAAAAGTAAAATGAAATAAGTAAAACGCCCGTACAAATTTAGGAATATGCAAATTCATGCCAAACTGTTGGTAAATAAATTATATCGAAAAATAATGAAGAAACTAGGCTAAATTCCAGCCAAAAAACCAGAAACTTACAGTTAAAATATAGTTTAGCCTTAAATACTAAAAATTTTATAGGTTATACAAAAAATATACAAATGAAATAAAAATAAAAATGATGAATTGTGCAAGTTGTGCAAGAAATAACAAACAATTCGCTTGTTAGCGTGAATTAAACGATAATAGAAAATGGATAACCAAGTTCAATAAAACACCTGATGTGCATAAATTGTGTCGTAGATTAATGTCCAATTTATTGAAGCTATATAGAGCGGTAAAACAACTGACAATAGGATACTTTCGCGAACCGCGCACCAACCGAGTATTGCACCCCAATTGAACGTCAATCCTGTTTTAGAACGAAGATAAAACAAAACTATTTGTTCAAATCAAAATAAAAACAAATCAAAAAAAATAAATCGTTATAAACAAATAATTTACAATATTTTGAATCTAACAACTCGTACAGTTATTTATTGTTTATTGATAAGAATTGATCAGCGATATTTGCACGATGAGAATGAAAACTGCAAGCGAACTACTGTTAACAAATAATAATAATATAAATAATAAATAATAATAAATGAACTTTCATGCTAGCTGAATGAACTCAAAAAATAAAAAGTAAATAAACGCAGATAATAGTTAGTTATCAATGAAATAAGACATCTACAGCCTTAATTCAACATTGCCAAGGGCATCTTCGATTTTGTTAAATTCATTTTTTTTATACTGCCATATTGCTCTTGAAAATCTGAATAATAATCATATAACTTGAAATTGCCAATTTATTAATTTCTGAATTTACAAATTTAGGAAATTTAATAAACAATACTAAAGGCGTCAAAATCACTTAACATAGTCTTGCAGAACTATCCTATAAAATATATGAGCAAATAATCCGGTCAAAAAACGAAATATATATATGTGTTCACAATATTCAATTACAAAAATAAAAATCCGAAGAAAAGATTTTTAGAAGAGATAATAATAAGAAAGAGGAAAGCCCTTGGTTATCAATGATAAGCAAGAACAATATAAATCTCAATATCAATTCATTAAAAGTGAAACATATAACGAGATGGAAATAATCTTGCACAACTAAGCTTTCTTTGCGCATTTCCCTTGAAGTTCTAGGGAAGACAAAGACAAAAACCAAAATTTTTTTAAAATTTCCCATCAACCAATAATTATATTTATACGTAATTTTTACAGTTTTACAATAATTTAAGTTATGAAGAAGATTTAAATTAACAATAAATAATAAATATAAAATAATAATCAGACCTAAGCCAAGCAATTTTTTTCAAAAGAAATTTTACTATTTTATACAATTATACAGGTTTTAAACAAAAATATGCAGAAAAAATTTGAAACATTCAATTTTAAAAATTAATTTTCATTATGATAGAAAATAAAAAAAAATTAAAATGGATAATAATTATTTTTAATGTAGAAATTGGTTTATTAAATTTCTCTCAAGTGAAAAAAAAACAAGAAAAAACCTCACCTCAACCTCAAACTGATTGTTTTTTTTTGCTTCACCTTACTACTTATTTCAATCTAAAGCTGAAGCTAATCGCAAGAAATTATTGTTTTACTGTTTCATATAGTTAATAATTTATAATCGCTAAATTATTAACCAGTATTAAGCATTTTTTCATATATGAATAAATTTTGCAAATAACATGACATAAGCATGCAGCGTGCTCACGTAATAGTAACGTGCACGTAATGATGAAAAAATCACAAAATTTTTCAAGTGATCATAGACGAAAAAATTCCAGTTAGAGAGATTTCGAGAATCTCAAAAATTTTATGTATAAAATAATAATAACAATAGTAATAATAATACCTGATGACTATAAATAGTATCGTAAATTAATGTATGAAGCACAGTGGCAATATATAGGGGAGTGACAACCAAAAATGTATTTGGGCAAAGATGTGCCCATGCAATAAGAACTCCCCAATTCAATGTGAAGCCTGAAATTCTTTTCGTTATATAAAATCTATCGAATCGAATCTATCTTAAATTCGATTTCAACAACAAATCATATCGTCAATACAATAAAAATTAAATGAATGAAAATAAAAGAGAGCAATAAATGAAAATAATAATAATAATTTAAACGTTTCAAAATTAAAATTACAAAATTAAAAGTAATTAAAAAATAAAATCTATGCAGAAAAAGAAAAATGAATTAAGCGATTATACCACATGATAACCAGAAATTTTTCTTTTTATTCAAATTTTTTCGATAAATTTCGTCTTTTTCGAGCATCGCTTGAATTTTCACTCCAACCACAAACAGTGTTTCGTAAAGAAATTAAAATAACAAAGAAAGAAAGTGAAAGAAAGTGAAAGTGAAAAATAAATCAAATTAAAGTGATAACATTATGTATTAACAGTAAATAATAATTAATTATAAAATAAAAAGAAGCCCGAATTTCTTGCACATCGAATAATGAAATGTGGAAAGTCACATGAAGCAATTTCAAAACATCAGAAAAAATAGAAGCCTTAAAATTTTTATGTAGCCATATAAAAATCATTTTAAGGCCACATCGGACGACCTTACCACATTTCATATTTTTTAAGCAAATTACGAACTACTGCAAAATAAATATAAGTATACATAAACAGAAAAAATGAAACAAGGATAACAATGAACAATGAATTTGAATAAATAACATAGTTTTACAGTTCATAAAAATATTAAAGTACCAAATAAAAAAGTATATTTTTATAAAATAGATTTGAGGACGTCTTCGAAAGATATTTGTTGTCCATTTCAAAACTATTTCATTTTATCTTTAATATTATTGAGAAATTTAAATTTAAATAAAATATTGAGAAATTTAAATAAATGAAATAAAGCTTAGGAAATTCAATAATTCAAATGAATTTTAGCGTTAAACTCTTAAAAAATTCAAGAAAACTCTTAAAAAATTAGTTCTAACTGAAATTCCTTGTAAATTTTACATCTTACATTTTACAATGAATTTTACAATGGACTGTGTTCAAAGTCAGAAAATTTCATCAGAAATTCGAAATAATAAGAAATGTTAAAAAAAGAATTAAGAAAATTAGTTATTGTTATAAGCAAAATGAATTTTATGAAATATAAATTTAATATTACGATAGAAAACATGAAAAATAAAAAGATTATTGTAGGACAAATGAAAATTTCAAAGACATGCTGAAAAATCAATTAAAATCCATAATGGAAATATTTTTAAAAATAGGAGGAGCAAAAGATAGTACCAAGGACGAGTTGTGGCCAATATGTATACCTCTTTGCAAATGGATATAAAATCGTTAAGATTAAAGAGCTCGCACCAATTGCGACACTAAACGATCAATGATTATTAAATAATCGGACAAATTAATCAATTTCAAATATCATAGCAATTATCATAACAATTTTTAATAAAATTTAAATAAATTTTAAATTATATAAAATAGCAAATTTCTGTAGATTTCCACTAATGTAATTTCTTTTATTATATATTTTTTTCGAATTTTTTTTCTATTTACTATAAAATATATAATTCGAAAATATATATGAACCTGAACCAATTGAGTTGCAAAAGAATCGCTAAAGAAACTGAAAGTAAACCGCCAAGAAGAACAATCGCTTGATGATCGTTCAATTCGCCACAGGCAAGAGGTCTTGTAGCAGTACGCTTTACCTTAATTTTAAAATTTTAATTTTAATATAAGCTATAAGCTATTTTATAAACTATTTATTGAGCAAAACAACCCCTCATAATTTAAGTAAACATTATTAAAATTCTCTGTTCAAAGGTTTCCTCGAGTAACTAATTGACGTTTTTAATATTATTATATGCATAAAATAAAAGATATATGAGTACAGTGTATGAAAATATTAAAATACCTATGACCTGAATTTCATTCGTAAAGTCATGAGTACCACTGCGGCTACTTAATACTTAATACTAATATTTAAGAATTTTAAAATAGTCTAATAAAATAAAGATGTAAATTTTTTCCACTGTTAAATTCATTTAAATACTTCAAAATTTACTTTTAAATTTAAACTTAAAACTTGAAATTTACTTTTACTTTTAAACCCATTAAACCCAATTAAATCCGATTAAAACTCATTTTCAGTAAAACGATTAGTTGTAAAGAATTCAAAAAATTCCCTATCAAATGGTGATGATTTACATTATTTTTAAAGCAATATGTACTTCTTTCAACCAATCAATTTTTAAAAATTTTTAAAAAAATAGTGAATGTATTAATAATGAAAATATAAAAATAATATATTTAACAATAAAAATGAAAAACATTAAAACAAAATAACATATTAAATTTTATCAATGAAAAATAATAAAAGAAATGCTTGAAATTTACTCAAAAATTTAAATCCAATCTTTTTATTTAAAACCTCAAAAAATTATTATTTTTTTGATAAAGTGCATAATAAACAAATAAGAAATAAACATTTATGTTAATCATACTTCATACGGTTTCAATAAAAGTAATAACCTTTCTGTCATATTCTTTATCAAATATATCATTAATAATGCATGCAGAGGAGCGCATAAAGAATGACCCAGCGCCAAAAAGAGCTAACATTTTGAGATCGGGAAAACAACCCGCCTGTGCAGCTAATCCTATTGACCATGTGCAAGGCCAATATAATAGCCACGTTCCTGCAATAACTTCTCTCTAACATCCACCAATTTTCATTAAATTATAATCGCTAACCACTAATTAAATTTCGATTATTTTATAAAATAACAAAAGAAAAATATTAAAATATAGCATATAAATATAGCATTATAAAATGTAGTCTAAAAGCGTATAAAAAATTTAAAGAAAAGAGAATTTACCAATTTTGAAATTTAAAAAAATAAAATTATTTCAATAAATCATCAATTATGTAATGTTTTCGTTAAATATTATATTTTTTCAAATTTTTAAAATTTTTAATTCTTACTTTTAATTATTAATAATAATTTTAATAATTTTGATTATATCTAATTATTTTTTATTTACTTCATTTTTTATTTCATTTTTATTTCATTTTTGTTTTATTATATAAAATATTAAAGATTAAAGACAATTTATTAAAATGATGAATTCAAAAAAAGTACGAATAAAATAAAACTCTGGAAGTGCACTAAAGACCCATCTAAGCCTCTATCTTCAAATGATTCGCTGGCGCAACTGCATCGTTATATTTCAATGCAGCCAGCAAAACCAGCAATGGCTCGTCTTGAAATAGTTAAATGTAAATTATTTTAATTTTTCACTATCTTCAGTAAAATTCATAAAATGAAATTTCTAATTGAAATTTGCAGTAAAGAAAAAAATAAAATTTTTGCTAAAAATAAAAGAAGAAATAAAAAAATGAGGGAAATAAAAAAAAGCACTGAACTTTGCCTGCTATAATTATCCGCTATAAGCTAAAACAAAAGAAATACTTGAAAAAATTAATACCAGTTGGTTTATCGACCCGCATAAGCCTCAAGTAAGGTTGAATATTCGTTGGGCACATATTAACCAAATCGTTTGCTGAAATACTTCTTTTTCGCTTTACTAACGATAATTGTTCATCACAATTTGTTTTCAATAGAAGCAAGCAAGCTGATGAAGATAAAGTATTTACTTTATTACGCAATAATATTGAATTATATAACAATTTTGTAAGCGTATTCATCTAAAATTAATTACTGTAGTACATGAAATAAAATTATAGGACAAATATAGCAAAATAGCGAAAAATAGCGAAAAATAGCGAAACTATATAAGAAATAATGAAATAAGCGATAAATTATAGGGTATCGATTTATTACTTTTAAAAAGAAATTTTCCCTAAAAAATGAAATCTTTATAGAAGTCCATCTGTAATTTTATCAAATAAATACAACACATTTCTTTGCTAAATATATGAAAATACAAAAAGGAATCCAAGGAATCCTGCAAATTGTAAAATTCGCTAAAATAAAATATTTGACATATGATAATGGAAAAAAATAAAGCTAAACTTATAAAGACATGGCAGCAACAAGAAAATCGTATGGACTTTATGAAAAAAGCTTCCAGTTTGTTGGGACATAAGAAAAATTCTCTAACAAAAATTTAGTCTAAATCAACAAGCTAGCAGAGCGAATTAACCAGAAATGTTGAGTGTTCTTCAAAAAAAAATTTCCAAGAAATCCAAGAAATTTTTTAAAAAAAATCACTAATGATAAAAATTACTGATAATTTACCTCATCACTAAGAAATTTTAGAATTATAGAATTTTATTATTCCATTCTAATTTAGTAATATCACGATATAGGACTGATAAAACTGATAATTAAAAAAGAAAATAAGAAGAAATAAAAAAAACGCAAAAAATATCGCTTCCAGAAAGATCGCTGTGAAAGCTGATAGCTTCTTCGAGAGAGCATTTTCAGCGGTTCGTATTATTTTTACAACCGAAATAAATTACACCAAATTTACGCCCAAATCTATGATTCTTAATCGTTGTAAAAATAGGCCAAAAAAAAAGAAATAAAAAGTTCTTTTAACGAGGTCTGCCAGAGCATTCAAATTGTAATAATATTTTTTTTTTAATAATTGTAATAATAAATGTAAAATTGTAATAATAATTTTTATTTTTATTATTGGCACTTAATTTTTAATAATATTTATTCGCGGGCATATTCGTTTCTTAATGTAATTAAATTAACCCTCCACAGCAAAACTGACCTCTTAAAGTGGCTTAAATAAAATTTGCGGGATGAGGTACCTAAACAGTTCAAAATTTAATAGCAAATGTATTCTTCACCAATTAGACTGCAGTTTAGAGACTTTATTTCTCGGCTGGCCGAGGTTTAGCAGGAGATTTATTTTAAAATATTTGTATATTTCAATTTTTTGAAATTTGCCAATTAATTTTCTAAGTTCGCCCCGCTGTTAGTTTTATTGCTAAGAAGAAAGGAAATTATTATTATTCATCACAAGTATAGTTTTCCTTATAATTTATTGGCACAGTGATGATTTTTACGAGGAGAAAAAATTGCTTAGTTACTGGGTTTTCACGGGGTAAATGGGGGGGGGGGGTTTCGGAAATTTAGAAAGTGATTTTGACGACAATGTTGGAAATTTTTTCGCTCGTTCAACAATTTTCAATTTTTTTGCCTCAATTTTCTTTTTATTTTCGCTCTTAAAATATTTTTTATAGAAAAAACATTTGTATCTTGTCGGTCGATTTCATTCAAAATAAATTTTTAATTATTTTAATTACCTAAAAAATAAAACAAAAAAAAATAAAATAAATAAAATGAAAAATAATAAACAAATAAAATAAATTGAATAAATATTATTATCATTTTTAAAAATTTTTTTTATTAATTTTTTATTTTTCGCAGTAATTTATTGCAAATGACTGAGGAGAAACCGGCTGCAAAATTTCTACTCTGTAATGAAGAAATTGGACGTTGTCCATCTCCCGAACTTTTCCCTGAAAAAATACCTGGTGTTTGGGATCTGAATAGAACAATGACGGTTAGTTTGCTATTGTTAAACCCTTTCCCTCTGAACTAATTTCACCAGAGAGTCGTTTTATTGCTGTGAAGCATTATTCGTACCAGGTTCATCTTTCTGGGAGTGGAATCAGAACCGTGGAATGAATGTGAGCAATAAACCATTGAGCCATTCTACGAACCTTGTCCTCTTATAGCTTATTGCACCTTTTATTCACTTTTATTTTTATTGAACATTTTCTTTTTTAGTCGTATTTAACAGAAGAAAAGCAGATTCGTTTTCGAACTGAATTGGATCCGAAGGATGTTCGTCTAGTAAATGGTTATCACTTTCTTTTTTTTTTCTTGATCTGTCGATATAATTTATGACTTCTTTTTTTTTTGAAAAAAAAAACCTTAATTGAACCGTATAAATTGGAAATTTATATACCAATGAATCACTAATTAATACTGGTTTTGTCAGAATTGAGCTCGCCAATATCAAAAATACCTTTGATTTTGTCAAATTAAAGGCAAAATATTATATTTATGAAATCAGATTTCCAAATAATATATGAAATTAGTACGACGAAAATGAATAATTTTTGCTAGAATGCATTGAAACTAGTTTGAAATTATAGATCTTGGCCAACTCAGTCCTGATCAGTTGATGGAATATGTTAAAAAGTTGCAAAATATCGCGTATACTGTTGGTCTTGAAGAGGGTTTATTTTTATTATCATTTTAAAAAATTTTATTTAACAACTAATTCTTTCCACTTTTTTTCTATTTTCAGTTTTATGTTCCTTTTGACCATATTTTTACAATGAGCGCAAAATCGCCAATAGCAATTCTCATTATCAAAATTCTATTCCACTGTTTTTAAAAAGTGGAAATTGAAGAAGGCATAAGAGTTTTATTTAAGAATAGTTTAATATTTTTGATATTTTTAGCGAAGCAGTTTTCGAGAGGCAAATGTTTGCGTATATTTGACAAACCGAAATAAAACAATTTTGAAATCTTTTATGTAAATTTTTTTTCGCTATGTAAATTAATTGATTTTTATTTATTTATTTATTTTTCTTTGCATTTTATTGCACAATTTGATTTCGGAATTTTTTAAGATTTATCATCTCATCCACTTAAATTCCTCATAAATTTTTACAATTCAGTTGATTTCCGAATTTATGCCTATCCAGTGTATTTTCTTTAAGGCATCAATTTCCAACCATTGTTTCACATTAAAAGTCTAGTAAAACATGAATCTATCTGGAATCAAACCGACAAAAATTTGATGTTTCAAATGTCCAATTTTGATTATAAAGCATGAAAAGTTTTTAAATAAAAAGTAATTTTTTTTTAAATATTTAAAGACGACAATTTTTTAACACCTTGGCATTTTGAATTGAATAATTTCGATTTGTTCGATATCAAAATATTACAACTTTTATATGGAAATGTCGAAATGATTACATTTGCCTAAATAAATTTATCAGCCTAGTAGAGATGGATAAATTAATATGGCACCAATCATCTCATGCGAATACGTTAGTATTTTGATTATTTGTTGTTTAAGACGAGAATTTGTTGTTTCCGGCAAAAAATCAACTAAAAGTAAAAAAATATGCGGCATTATTGGCTGTAGTACAAACTGAGGCATTCTTTACCTAATATACGTTTTATTAATTGATGCATAAACTGATGATTGATGGTTTATTTCAAATTTTAATTCTCGGTGAAATGAAAAATGAAATTAACTTAATATCGCTTGAGGTAGTTTTATTCAAAAAGTGATAAATGATAAAAGTAAAAATGATAAATTTTTTTGAATAACTTTTTGAGTTTTAATAAAATTTAAGATGAATATTTTCATCAATACCATGTTTTGTTTTATGTGAATCGAATAGTGTTTGCAATTCGGTACAATATATTTCATGAAGTTCATCAATTTCTTGAGATGTTGGATTAATTTTTCGTTCAACCGCAATTGGGCGTCCAACTGAAAAATGAAAGAATAAAGTCAAATGAAAAAAATTCAAGAAATGCTATTCTTTTAAGTAATATTTTAGAATTATATTTAATATAATATTTCTAAGTATATTCCAATATTAAAGATTTTTGCAATAAGCCTTATTTTGCAAGTTTTAAAAGTTTTTTTTTTCCAATATTATTCAATTTCGCTTTATTTTTAATCACCTACTTAGCCTATTTAAAAAGATTCGAATAAAAAATTTCCATAAATGAGATCGCCTGCTTATTCTTCTGACAACGGTCATTATTTGGTGATAAAAGTATAAGTGGAAATCGCCAGAAATATTCGATCTCACTTTTAATGTTCTCCATTAAATTATAAATTTGGCATATTGCCGTTTCGGATAACCATTACAATTGCCCACTCGATCATTCTATTCCTTGCATCCATGCGACTTATTTCATTTAGACTTAGATTACTTAGATTTCCTCTCGAATATTGTTATTTTTTATTAAAGAAAAAATAAAGCTATATGTAAATTTTAGTTCTGGTCGTCTATCGCCAAGTGATTCCTTGGAAGCAGTGAGCTTAAATAGAATTAGTGAGCATTTTTGGAAAAAAAAATATTTTCCTCACCTACGGTATGAATCGCCTTTCGAAACGGCAATATGCCAAATTTATAATTGAAAATTCCACAACCACTAAAGATCGGTGAGCTGAATCCAGTATATTGAGAAAGTTTTTCCTAGAAATATAAATCATAGTCGCTAATTTTGAAAAAAATAATGAAAGAATTAAACAAAAAGAAAAGGAAAATAAAGGAAAAAAATTAAACGGGATATTTCTATAAAACTTTGACAAAAAATGAAAATATTAAAAAATGAGTTCGACGATACCTGAAATGAGCGAAGAAAAGATCCTCGTTCATTCGAGACTTGATTAAAAATATCGTTTTCACCAAAATTATAAACCGGAACAAGATGTGCCCTAAATTTTTTATTGCTATTACTATCATTATCATTATTAATATTACTATTATCACTATTATCACTATTATTATTTGATTGTTTATTTTTTGTTATTATTTTGTTATCATGAAATACAAAAAATTATTATTCACCGTAGAAATAAGAAATAGAGTTGGAACTCACCCAGTCTCAAGCGCTAATTTGATGAATCCCTTGCGCTTAAGAAGAATTAAATCATAACAATCACGATGAGCATCTAAAGCTTCCAGTGCACCACCCAAAACTACTGCAACTCCAACACCTTTTCCCATTTCCAATGCATATTTTATACTTTTCTTTTTGCAAGATATTATTCCTTTAAAAAAAAGGATATTTCTTAAAATTCTTATTAAAACTTTAAATATTTTAATAAAAATTAATTTGGAGAAGAACTACCGTATGTAAGAATATATTCTCGCCTGAATGGAAACCAGAATTGACCTTCTAATGTAGCTAAATAAGCAGTAATGCCAGGAAATTTTTCGTTAAAACCAGTTCCATTCGTGCAAAAAGTCGTAAATGTGCCCATACTCATTACGCCATGAGGATGACACCTTAAATATTTTTAGAATTAGACAGGGAAATTTAAAAAATTAGTTATTTAAATAATTTAATCGCTATAAAATATATAAGTTTAATAAAATTAGTGCAGTATAGTACCACAATTCTTTTATTATTATAGCATACAGTCAATTCAAGTTTTGGCTAACATTGGTACTGATTATTAAATATTAATTATTGAGACTCTCTTTCTATTCTCAGAGAGTCATCTATAGATAATGAATCTATAGACAGGTGGATCCTAAGTTCCATCTATGACAACAATCCATTCCATTCGCCTTCAAGCAGCCAAAGAAATAAAATGATTCAACCACCTTTAGAACCATAATTACAGTATCCAATAATAAGAAACTTAAAACCTGTGGAACTAAATGAAAATTAGTAAGTTAATTGTGTAATTTAAAAGTGTTTGATAAATAATTAAAGAAAATAAAAGGAATTTCATTTTCATTTACCCAAAAATATAACAATTTTCTGATGGAATTTCACATGTTTTAATCAATTTCATAGGGAAATAATCCGCGAAATACGTCCATAAACTCGAATTTCGGCATAAAAAAAGCGGTCTCGAACACCGCTCTGGCGTACGGTAATCGTAAACGAACCAAACCGCGTATAAAACTACAATCCACCTAAATAACTTTTATAAAAATCAATTTCCGCAAATATTAAAAAATTTATGAAAAAATTCGGAAAAAATTCAAATATAAAAAAAAAAGATTGAAATTTTCTAAGAAAAAATTAAATTTAAAAAATATTTTATGCAAAATTTAAATTTAGAAGAAAAAAACGAACCAAAACGACGTAAAAAGAAGATAAATTGCCAAAAATATCGAAAAAGGTGGTGCAATTAAAAAGAAGAATAGATAATATAAAACAGCAAAAGTTTTTAGGCCTCGTTCGACGGAAATATTGAGGAGCGCGAATTCCACGAGTACCATTTAACAGCAACGCCAACGGCTATCTGTTCATTGATAAATAAAACTATGATAAAATCTTAGCTTTCTCATCTCTCAAAATCCCAGAAACATGAAATTCCTTTAATAACACTGAGCAATAGTACAGTACGATTTGGGGTTCTTAAATCAATCGTCCTTATTATTAGTTATTACTATCATTATTAGTTATCGGAATCTCTAAAATTACTATTGCTTATAAGAACCGTTATCAGTTATTATCAGTTCTCAGTTAAAAGTTTAAAACCTTAGATTACTTATTCGAACTTTTAAAATTCAGTATTAGCTCGAGCTAAAGTTCGAGCTGAAGAAAATAGCAAATCGACTCTACGACCATAAAATTTTATAGAAAATAAATTCAAATGATCGATGTGTAAAGAATTTTTGTTTTTAAAGAAAAATTTATTCAAGTTTGTTTTTACGAAATCCAATCCACAAAATTATCAATCTTAGTGATAAAAGTACCGATGAAAGTAATAAAACTATCAACATCAATGATAAAATTGCCGTTATCAATGAAAAATTATCAGTGAAATAAGTGATTTTTCGAGTGATTAAATGAAAAAAGAAATCACAACGAATATAACTTTCTGTGATTAAATGATTAAATTATTTACGTATTTTTCGATATTAAATATAAATATAATATTGCAAGAAGAAACCGCTTATTATTTCTTTGATAAATGAGGAAAACGCGGCCCGAAAACGATACATCGCCAATGGTACTCAGAAATTTATAAAATAAAATGCACCATCATTTGTACTCGGAAATTTGTAGAATGAAGTAAATCGTCATTGGCAGTCGGAAATTTATAAGACAAGATACACCACCATTGGTACCCAGAAATTTATAAAATGAAATACACGGCCATTGATACTTCCAAAATTGGTACTCGAAAAAAATCGAGGAATTCGAAAAGAAAGCACCATTCTTTTAAGAACAATTGCAAACGCATAAGAGATCCTTGCAGAAAATTGTACTTTCATTTTTATGGTAAAATTATTCCTCTCAAAGGATCAAATTGATTCCCCGTCAATCTCACTCTTATACGAACTCTTGCTACTTGTTATGTAAGTTCCAAAGTTGAATAATAAAATTTTCAACTACTGAATAAATAAATTATTGATACCCATAACAGCTTCGTACTAGATGCGTAATATATATTCAAGAGAAATTCATAAGACTACCTATTTGACCCGAGAAAGTTCCATAATATTCTACTTGAAGATTCTATCTTATCTTATCTTTTTATCTTTTATCTTATCCCATTTCATTTTTTAAAAACTTTAATCCACAATCATTTTTTCTTGTAAATTGCAATTTTGCGATATCAATATTTATTACAATTTTAGTAATTATTTCTTTTTCTTCATTAAATATATTATATGATATACAACGCCTTTTAAAGCTTATATAAGGCATTCTTTCATCACAACATTCTTCTTTTCAGCTCGACATAAAAAAAATGGCAGAAAAACTTAATTTCATTAATTTTATATAGTTCCAAGTAGGTTCCAAGTAGGAAAATACAAAATAACTGAGATTAATGTTTTTTAAATAAAACAAATCAGTAAAAGCTAGCGAAAAAAAGTAAAGGGATTAAGGGAGATCAGTTAATACAATAAAGACGAATCGCTAATATTAAATAAAAAGAAGTTTCTACTCGTACTACAAATCGAAATCACTCAGCCTAAAATAAATGGCCTGTGACCTAAAAAAATTTGATAAACAAAAAAACTATATAAACTAAAAAAAAAAGACAAAGATGGTAAAGTGAACAATAAAATTATAAATTTCATGAATTGCATGAAATGTTTGTTCAGCTCAATTCGAACCCAGTTTCTGAATGAATCGCATACCTCAATTTTTGCAAAAGAACCGACTTTTTATTATAATTTGGTAATTTCAATAAATTGAAACATGTTGATGCCGTTGGTAGACGAGTAGGAGATTTATGGCGCTTGATAGCAAGAAATCCACGAACAACACTAACCAATGTATCACCCTGATCCTGAAATATATTTCTGCAATTCAGTGTTTCCTAAAATTGTATTTTGCAAAAATTTATGAATTTTATACGAATTTTTATAAGAAGTAATATAAATTCTATAATAAAAATGAAAATATTTCTAATGCAATTTCACAACAATTTTACGATTTAAATTTATTTCCTTTACGATTTTTCCCAAAATCTTCTAAGGAGAATCCCTGAAACTAACTAAGTCAATTAACTTCACCGCAAACGAGCAAAGAAAACTTCAATAATGACTCTAATTTGAAATAAAAACATAAGGGAATTCCATTAAACGGTTTTTAGATTAACGTAATAGGCTATTTAAAAATAGGCGAGGGGATTCTTCAAATATCTCAAAATGAGGGAATGTGACGATATATTAGAGAATCTTCCACTCATATTTTTCCAGCGTAGATCAACACAAATCTAAATGTATGAGAGAAATATCTCTTCGATATGGATTATGGACATAGCAAACCTGTAGGCAACTCAAGGGCTATAAAGGTTAATCCAGAGTGTAGCACCACAGACCATGAATACACTAACTTACTGTTCTTTGCTCAGAGTCACAAAAGGGCTA
Source organism: Dracunculus medinensis (assembly GCA_900625125.1). Classification (NCBI taxonomy): domain Eukaryota; kingdom Metazoa; phylum Nematoda; class Chromadorea; order Rhabditida; family Dracunculidae; genus Dracunculus; species Dracunculus medinensis. Next base: position 360,551 of record UYYG01001151.1, on the reverse strand, counting down.
GACCGCGTGAAAATCGGACATCGGATTTACGTAAATAAGATGGGAATGTATTCTTTTAATATACCAAATGCTAACAAAAACCCTATTTCTATTTGTTCAACATCAATTGTGGAAAGCGATTAGATTTAAATATCTTGGATCCATTCCATTAGCAAATGGGCAAGAGAATGGAAAAGATGAAATTCAGCTTCATCAAATGCATTCTTCCGCTCTACGAAATTAATGTGGAAGCAACGCGAAAACACCATCAAAACCAAAATTCATCTATCTGTTCGTAGCGTGAACAAGTATGTTCTGCAAAATGCCAATGAGAGCAAAAGATATCTACCTTTGACCATTCCTACTTAAATCGACAAACACCTCGCTATTAAATCCTGTGAAAAACCGTGTCAAAAGTGAAAAGGATCAATTAAGGCATGGATTACTATAGTCAGAAACTGTGAACGTATAGGCGATCTAGCGATATATGGACTTAGACAGAAGAAAAATGAGTGGTTTTTGTTGCTCGCAGAGGTATGGCAAGGGAACGAGAAACACAACATAGAAAAAATATACAATATGAAGAGATAAATATTGAAAACAATTTTAGAAATCATATTTTATATAGCTTTGTGAGATCTATATAATATTTTTTGAATTAAAATTTCATATTTTTCATAAAATTTTCGAAATATGCAGAAAAATTGAACATTTAAAGTGCAGAGAGTCGATGAGAATCAAAAATCACTAAAATAAAACTAAATTTTACTTGATCATCGGATACTTCAACACAACGAATGGAAAATTTCGGTTCAAGGTACGCAAAACCAAGTAACGGAGCATGAGAACAACTCGTCACAAACTGAAAGACCTTATTAACAATCGGAATAATAATACGTCAAAATTATGAAATATTGCCTTAAAATTACCCGCAGTATATAATTCGCAAACTCGATCTTCAGTTTGTTTCTTTAAGAATATAAAAATTGCAATGCAGAAGCTTCAAGAGATTCTGAATGGTGACACAATTCATCAATCCATATGTATTTCTATCGACAAATAATTTCCCAGCAAAAATTTCTAACCGAACTAACGATACTAACGATTAATTTAGCTAATCTAATCAGAAATGATGAGCGATAACCAATATATAACTAATTATACCTTCAGAAACAAATGACGTTCTTCCACATCGAAATCTGATTCAAGAATTTGCCACAACCATTTTATCACACGATGATTGTTGTGAAAACCACCGTAATATTGAACATGTTTCCTCAGATCATGCAGATCGATATCTCTTTAACAAGATTATTACTTTGTAAAAAAAAAGAACAACAATGATAGGTTAATCATGCATTTTTTAAGCAAAAAGATATATGAAAAAAATGTTATTTCATGTCTCAAAGGCAAATATTCAAAAACAAACGATGTCTGGCCAGATATAAGGTATTGTAATTCGTGAGGAGCGAATAATGATAGCCAATTTCCATTTAAGATCGACTGAAATCCCGAAACGAAAGATCGACATTGTTCTTTGGTTTGATTAAATACTCGGTAATGCGCCATTTTGTGTACATAAGCGATTCTATATCGAGTAAACATTTTTATGATGTAGATCCCAGTGGAAATTCCAGTGGAAATTTTCTTTCTCTGGCATTTCTTCTTTAAATTTTGAAAGAACCGCTAAGCAAAAATTAGAAAATAATGCTCTAGATAAAATACGCTAAAATCACTAATAACTAATAATAAATACCGAAAAATTTAAATGTTCGAAATTTAGCTTTTCTCACCTAGTTGTTTTGAAATATTCTTCATTAACTTAAACTCTAGACTGATAAAAGATAACTAAAACTAGAGATACAAAATTAGAAAAATTGGAAAATGGAAATTTTAAATAATTTTGATCATACCTATTCATGTTAGTAACTTGTACAGTACGACCCCCCGGGATCAAATCGACCGTTTTCACACGTCCTAAGACATCTTCATCGATAGAGAAAGTGAGCGAGAGATCAGCTACGTCACCAGAATCAGCATAATGTTTAACATACATCAAGCTTTTGTAAAGATCGGGATCAAGTTGAGAAAGTTCGTCGAATGCACATAATTTTCGTCCCAATACTGTGGCAAGCAATACAGGTGCCAAGTGAACTTCGATCACAATACCCTGTGGCTCATTAAAATAATCAAAAGCAAATTAATTATATATACAACCATACACTACAAGTTATTAACAAAACCTAATCAAAATATATTTTATCACAGAGATATAATTAAAAATTTAACAGAAATTATAGCTTATAAACAACATATACGACAATCTGACAAACCTCATATACAGCTTTCGCCAAAATTTTGCCAATAAACTGGAAAAGATCAAGATGATTTTCATGAAAGTTTGAAGTAGGCGATGGATAAAGCCGTCCATCAACAGAATTCTGAAAATCATTGATGAACATTTTAACAAGCCATAATTTTTAAGAGCAATACGTGGATGAATTCCAGCAAAAGAAGGATTAAAGGAAAGGAAGGAGATCAATTTACACCTAAATTTCAAGAAAAAAACAAATCGCCAATATAAATTTTTATCTGAAAAAAACTCTAAAACTTATGGATCATTATTCGTTTTCTTTCTGTTCTTTAATTTTTTTATATTTCATGATTAGCCAGAATTTATTTTTACTTTATTATATTTTCACTAAAATTTACTTCTTTCAAAATTCATTTCCCTTAATAAAAAATTTAAAATTGATAAAAATCCATTTTAAATCCATAATTTTTTAAAATCCATTAAAATTATCCAGAAAATTGAAACGTGAATTAAAACATTAATATCTGTACGTACCTTGAAAAGGTTGAGATCTGGATTAAAAACTTTTTTCATAATTAATTCCAAAAATTCCTTGAATACTCCATCTTGATCAATCCCCGCCTCATCCAAACCCTTAACATTGTCATATTTAAAGCTATATATATATATACATTAATGGTAATAATCCAAACATATTCATAAATTTTTCAGCTGAATTAAAAAATTCAGAAGAATTAAAATCTATACTTGTTGATTGACAAATTTAACACGTATGGTTCCTTTAATAAGATTATTTGATAGCATTGAAAGTTGCCGATAACCATCTTCAAGCAATCTATTTCTTTGAACACTAATCATTGTGCTCGCAGCGTTTTCTAAAGATTCTTTTTCTGAAGCAACATACTTCCTACAATGAAATGAAATATATTTTCGAACTAAAACGCAACACAAATATCAATAATAATGTCAAAAAATACTGATAATTCTATGGATTACAAAATCATATGCAGTTGCAAAAAATCTTGAACTTTTTTTTACCAAAAAATTTCCGCAAATTACTAAATACATCAAAATTTAGTAAAAAAAAATATTTGCAAACCGTAAGAAATAAAAAACAGAGAAAAGACCTAAAAAGAATTATCCGTTCGTGAAGAACAACCAAATGGCTCATTCGAGAAATAAGGAAAACTGCTCGACTAATACCTTTTTCAAATTCATTCATTATGGTAACACTTTTGACATCTCTGAAAAAAATTCAAGGATTTAGAAATCTTTTTCTAGATCTGAAAGTTATTTTTACTTTATTTGAATTTTTCACGAATTTTTCCTCTTTACACAAGTCCTCTTCACTATCTTTGATTTGTATAACCCCATCATTAACAGTGAGAATCTTTCCACCACAGATTCACTTCAGGAAAAAATAGCTCCACAATACCCAGAAAAGATCATTTCAATTTTAAAAGGAGTTATTAAGTCCGTAGTACCTTAGCTCAGCTGAAGGAATAAATCAACCGATCAACCCACTCTTATGGCCTTGTAATTTTCAAAGCAATATTAATATATTACTATATTCAAACCTTGAAAACCTTGAAACATTTTGGAATGAAAAAAGGAATGAAACAAACGGTGCAATCCAGAATTTATGATCTTTTGTGAATTGTCGACGGCAATCACGATTGTATAAGAGCATACACAACTGGTAAATAGAACTAAAAAGTTGTGAAGAAGACCACTGGTCAAAATCTAAAAAAAAAAAACATAAAAAAATTTGTGACTATCAATAATTTTCAGTAATATAAAAAAATTAGACCATAATCACAGTAAAAGATAATACAAAGAAAAAAATGAATCCAAATATGCCGATGAAAATAAAAATGTACTTTTAGAAAAATAAATATATTTTTCATTTCTTTACAATAAAGATATTTACGAGAAAAACTATAAAAAATAAAATATTAGAGATAATTCGAAATGTTCAAAGTAATAGACTAATTAGCAAATTGACTAATAAAGAAAAAACTAGAAAATTATACTAGATTATAAATATATTTAATATAAATATATAAAATATAATATAAATACACACTTATAAATATATTTAAAAATGATAGAGGATACTGGAAGCAATTGTCCAACTAAAGCACGATCCGAAAAAGCTGCTAGAGCATAATGTCAGAAGATATTAATTACTGGATGCTTCCAAGAATAATAGTACGAAAATGCGAACCAACGACGGTCCATATTATCGCCCGATCTTGATATATGGTTGCGAGACATGGCCTATGGATAGTAGAGGATATTAAGAAGCGATGTGCCTTTAACCACTCATGTCTAAGATATATTTTATTGTTTCGCCAAGTGGATAAAATCTCACATGATTATATCCACCTTCGTTAAAATACCATTAACTTCACTGATCACTTATAACTTATCACTGATCACTTATCATTCCACTGATAATTCATCGCCACCATAAGACTCGACTCATTTCTGGTTATTTGCTAAACTCTGTGATGAGTGGCATCAAAAAGCAAAATGAACCAATAAAGACCTGGACCGGCACTGTTAGAAAAGATTTTCAATACATAGATGGACCAGTGATGGAAAAAGGAATGGCTTCTATTACTACCCAAGATACCAGATCGTGCAGTTTGGAAACGCTTGTAGCCGACGAAGCCAGCTAACCAGTAGTGATGAGAACTTTAGAAGAAAAAGATATAAAAGATCAAAAAATACCGAGGTATCCATTCCAAATGCATCGAAAACAAAAGTGGTTACAAAGCTTAGCAATAAAGCATAACTGCTGCAGATTGAAGGGTTCACCTTTCTCGTACATTTCCTTTTCATCCAAAATTCTAAACAACTTTAAATGCTGTTAAATGTTAATTTCAACTGATTGTCCAAAAAATTCAAAAAAAGTAAAAAATTGAAATTAAAAATTAAAAAATAATCGACTTACGAAATAACAGAAAAAGCAAGATTCGCGAAAAGTATCAAAGGCGCAAAGTGAGTAGAAACAGACGGATAAGAATGAAGTAGTGATAAATGATAAGACAAACCATTGTCAGATGGAGACAAGCTTACAATATATTCCCACAATTGAGGCAAAAGAAAATCCTCTCGACAAAGTCCTAAAAATGATGGAAAACATTTAGATGAGCATTATGCAATAAAAACATTTATGAAAAAATGGATTGATTCAAGATCACAAAATTTTTGAATCAAAAAGCTTTTAAACGTTTAATAAATTATAAGCATTAATTTCTGAATTTAAAAAAAAACGCTATTGAAAGGAATTAATTGAAAAAATCATCGAGAAATCAGTGGATAATCTGAAAAACTTAAAAAACTATGATAAAAAATCGGAAATAACCTGCAAGAATGTCTGCTCGAAGTGTTTTTAGTGTTAATAAAGCACTCTGATAGAGTTCACAAACGACAGCTGTTGTTGACAATACCGGTAAGGCACCAGATACATTTAACTGAGCCTCAGTTCCAACAATATTTAATTTTTTTAACAATTCTGAAAAGCTATTAAAGTCCATGGGAATAAAATTCAAGTAATATCAATGATAAAAAAAGAACTTTGAATAGATGAAGTGAAGTCAACATGTGATTGCTGGTTTGAGCATGAATTTACAGCATGATTACTGTCTTGATCATAATGTAGAACTTTATCAAATAAACAACAAACTACTGGTTTTGACCAAAGATATTGCAACTGTTTTGAAACCATTTGCAATGAACCTTCCGTACTGCAAAAAAATTTTTACTACTGCAAATAAATTTTTGAAGATGCCTTATCATATGAAAATAAAAATTAAAATATAAAAATTACAGAAAATTATAAACTTAGGTATTATAACCAGTCTACCTGAATATTACGAATGAATTTCTTTTTTTACAACTTAAGGAGATTTTAATTTGCCAGTATCAATTTCGATTAGTATTATAAACATTTCATAGATAAGAGAAATGAGGCGAAAACTAATACCTTCGATCAATAGGTTCGGAAAACCATCCCAATATAGAATGCCAGTGGCTTCGATTTCCTTTCTTTTTTACAGCAAATTTGTCACATCTTATCAATATTTGATTCATTACATGTGTCCAATCAAATAAACTCTCGACTAAACCCTAAAAGCAATTTTACTTTTAAAGAAAAGAATATTAATTCAGTGAAAACAAACATCATTTATGATTATTTATCACAACTAAAAAAATCATTAAACCAAAAACTACAAACTACAAACATACATTTTGGTCCAAATAACTGAGATGTACAAGATTGGCGAGCAAAAAAAGACCGTGATTTCCACTCATATCCGATAGTATTTCCGATTTCAGAGATAATACATGAAGTGCTTTAACAAATACACGGTTTTGTACAAGTAAATCGATATTCTATAATAAAATAAAATAATAAATTCAGAAAATTTATTTAGCAAAAATTTAAAACTCAAAGTAAAAGATATTAAACGACTTAAATCAAAAAGGGGAATTGATAACAGCTGATAAAGAAACCGCATAATTTCTTCACATAATGTAATTTATTAATAACAATTAATAATAAATTGATAATATGATTGAATTTAAACTTTTCTACCCTTTTTTTTTATAAAATTTAGATAAAGGGTAATAGAAAAAAAAACATACGGCATTTGACAGATATATTAACAGAGTAGGGCAAGAAAGACATTTTTGTATGAAAAGAACAAGTGCTTCATTTGAAAAACTGGCATTTTTTAAAATTCTGCAATAAAAAAAATTTTTTTCTAAAAACTGAAAATTCACCATTTCTGCTCTGGTTCGCTCAACTGGCTTGATAACAGTGAAATCCATTAGCCTTATAGAAAAAAATAGAAATAGTCAGATCCCTATTAATATTTCTCTTGTGATAAAAGCATTATTCCAACAAAGGGACGAGTCTATAATGGTAGATATGTTGGAGTTGAATTATTATTCGACCACTCCCAACGTAAATTTATCTAACAAGAAAAAAAAATGTTAAGGAAAACGAAAAAATTATTTTTACCTATAGAAAATATTGAAAATTCCATTGAATACACTTGAAGTGAGAAGAAGACGACCTGACGCAACTATTCTTTCAAGAACTACCTATAAACAATAATTTGTAATTCCTCTTCTCATAGCATTCATTTACCCCATTTTTCAGCTTCCTCACTGATGCTGCATCGAACTCACCGATTACTCGTCATTTGCATGCATATCAGCACCATCTTTAAACGACAATATTTTTATGAAAGGCTTATCACCTCTACAAAAAAATATCCAAAATCATTGATCTCGCCCAGCCGTTATGCCATAAAAAATTGAACTTACCGATAATTTAGAATATTTTAAAGGATCATTGAATGCAGAGCTAAAAATTTTATTGCACATTTGATTTAATGTTGCACATATCTGCGTATTATCATGAATCAAAGCCCAACTGTTGCAATTAAGAAAAATTATCATGAAATGCACAAATAATGAAATTATTTTGCCATCAGCGATCTTCTCAATCTAAAAAATATAATTTTAGCAAAAATTAAAAAATTCAGCAGAACTTGAATTTAGAGAAATTATTCGTTTATTTTCATTTTTCATTCCATACTTTAATTTTATAAAGTATTAAATTTGAAAGATTTAAAGGATTTAATACAAATGGTAATTTTCAATTGATGAATTATCCTAGACAGCTGTGCTGCAAAATCAAAGATGGAAATACCTGTAATTCATTTATAATTAATAAAATATTCGAAAAAATATTAATCACAAGATGATTTGCAGCATGAATATGTTGTTTTGATAGGAAAAGTGAAACAAATGAATATTTTACATTTGTCAATGAAATACTCAAAACAATATAACGACAAAGTTGACACAATCTCTGAATTAAATTTGTAAAATTATCAAATTTACACCAAAAACAGCTGGCTGTTGAGTTAAAAAACATGGAACCTGCAAATCATCGGGATATTTAACAATTCGAAAAAATAATTGAGCAATTTGTAAAACTTCTTTACATTCAACTAAAACTTTTTTATCCCTCTCCAAATCCACAAATTGACCGAACAACGAATCAAATTTCCTTCTGAAAAAAAGTACTTTAAAAAATATCGAAAAATAAAGAATTATTAAAAAACAATAGTCGAATAATAATACTCAAAAAAATATTAAACCAAATTTACCGCATTTTAAAAGCTGCCAAATTTTTTACAAAGATAATTTTAAAAATTTCTCTAAAATTATTTCAAGGATAAAATATTTCCAAATTGGGATAATTTTAATAATTAAAAACACCGAACAGCGATCTACATTAGTCATCTTAAGTGTAAATAAAATAACCTTATTTGTCTATTGAAATGCTTTCTGAATAACCATCCTCTAGCCAAAGCCTGTAAACGAATAATTCTTTGCGAATTCAACTTTTCTGCTTGGCGCTTTTTCCTTTCTTCATCTCGCTGCTTCAAAAATTTCGTCCTTCCATCCAAATCCATCATATTTGAACAAACATACTATAAATTTTGATAATGACATCTCTTTATCAACATTGCGCAACTTCTGCCATTTCAAAATCAAGCAAGAACTCAATCTTCCTTGACAGCAATAACTTACCATTAAAATTCAAATTCATTTACATTTTTATCCACATGAAGTCCACTATTTAAAGCCTAAGCCAGTCAAATAACAAAAATTTGTAATAGAGAGGAAAAATTTGATAACATCAATTAACAACGGATAATATTAACATTAGCAATAATATTTATCAAATGCATTTATATTTATTACCTTTTTCTTAAGCATTAAAATATTCATACGAATAACTATTAAAATTTATTTTTAGTAAAATTCGAAAGAAATTTTATTACGAATATAATAAAACTAATAAAGAAGAAAAAATTTTTTTGAGTTCCATATAAAACATCAAACATCAATGAAAATCTTCATGTTCCTCATCAATATATATTCGCTAATAAAAAAACATATCTGATTACCTATAAACAAATGTACAAGTAAAGTATTTCAATCAAATGCATAAAACTGATTCTGATAAAATTATAAAATCAAACAATAAACAGTAGCACTGATAAATACCCGAATAATATGAGAAAGACTAGTTGAACGAAGAGATTCACAAATAATTAAGCTTAATTTCGGAGGTTTTGAAGACAAGCATTATAAATAATTAGCAAATCTATTAAAGGCAATATAATTTAATAGAAACTAAAATATCAATTCATTACAATTAAAATTAGAACCAGTATTTTTGCCTGAATAAACTATCTCTTAGAACAATATAGTGCAAAATTTTCATAATAAAAAAAAAGAAGACTTCAAAAATGGAAATGAATATGAAATTTCGAAATTTAAAATTTGAAATAGCCATTAAATATTCTTCAAAAAATATATTAATGGGAGCTTTCTTAAAAGAAGTTTAATTCAGAAAAACAAATATTCACAAGTCAGCTTATTAAAAAGAAAATCAATACAATAAAAAAAAAAAATTAATTTGAAAAAAATTAGATTTCTTCTTTAAAAATAAATACGAAGAAAAGGCAAAAAAAATTAATCAAACTGTTGTTGTCGTTCGTGTTTTCTGAAACAACGGAAGTGTTTCTGATACGATCACACCATCATGGGCATTATTGCCACTGTTATTGCGAGTAATCGATGAATCTTTAACGGTTTTCAATAAGATCGCCGGATGTTCATCTAAAAAAAAATAAATTAATCCAATGAATAAAAATAAAAATAGATTATATATTATATTATAAATTATATTCACGATTTAAAATAGATTGCTTTTAATTTAATTTTTTTTGCAGAAACGATAGCTTCTTGAATTCTAGGGCCAATTTAATCATATAATGGCACAATTTGCAAACAACAATTCGTTTCCGAAAAAAACAAATATAAAAAATCCAAAACTATCGGAAAAACTGCAAGAATACAATGTTGCATACAATGAACAGCCAAGTACTTTATAGATCTTAAATTTGCAAAATTTTTCATTCATTTGCATTACCAAATGAACCATTTCAAACCTACATGAAATTTAACAGTTTTAACCCAAAAAAATAAAAATAATTGATAACCAAAAGAAAATAATTAAATGCAAACCTTGATGTGATGTGACCGATGGCATTTTAGCCTTTCTCATTTTTCTTTTTGCAGCAATCAGATCAATTTGTCGTTTCGTTCTTGGAATTCTTATGCGCATAAAACAACATACAATAACCACTGAAATTGAAAAAATCTCAATAATAATTTATAATATGATTTTAAATATAATAAAAATGAAATATAGTAATAAAATAATAAACAATTCTGCTGAATAAAATTGATATACGAAGAAGAAATGATAAGTTTAAAATAAAGTTTAATTTTAGAAAGAAATTTTCAAAATAAAAAAATGATAAAAAAAATGACAAAAAGAATATATGAAAGAATAAACGAAACTGGCCCATGATAAGTAATATCCCGGAAACCAACGCGATAAGCATCCATAATCGTAAGCCTGGTGCAATATAACGATCAAGTGCTGCAATACTTGATTCACCACTATTCATACCATTATTCAACATTTCCTCCACTTATTAATTACACCTTAAATTTATTTCAATAAGATGAAAAATGAATAGTGCGTACAACATAATGCTTTAATTGCTAAATAATGTGGTTAGATATATGAGTGGTGTGATGTATGACGCCAAAGCGAAGAGATTCAACGAAGGCTTAAAATGATATGGTGAGGAAGGACCGAAATCACCATCACCATGAAAATCTATGACGAAAATCTCCGCTTGTATGTGGCTACAATTCGCTCGTGCTATATGGCTGCGAGACATAGCCAGTGAGAGTGGACGATATTAGGAAGTTATCTTCCTTTGAGCACTCATGTTTAAGATACATCTTATACGGATCCTCCGATTGGATGAATTCCTATAAAATCCTGTGGATTGTATCCATCTCTGCTCAAATACTATCTGCATTAATATTACCATCACAGAGCGTCGACTTCGATGGCTAAGGATGTTCTTGCAAGGATGTTCAACACAGGAGTTGACATATATTCCGTTACCGGCTAAGCTCTGCGATGGATCGCGTCAAAAGCAAGAAAGATCAATCAAGATCTCGATTACCATAGTCAGGAAAGATTTTGGACACACGGATGAACCAACGATATATAGACTCAGGCGATGGAAAAAGGACTTGTGATTTCTACTATTTTCAGCTACAGTGGATATCGGACCGCTTAGAGATCCTTAGAGATCCAGCGGAAGTGGTCCAACCGGTGCAGTGGTACCGAACTCAAACTTAGGCCGAAATCCCAGCTTCCACTCGATTAGAGCCAACGAAGTCAAAAATGATGCGCGATTTTCGAAGAGTAAAAATATAATTAAAATAAGCTGAAATAAGTAGAAATTTAATAAATAATTATTATTACTAATATCCAAAAAAAAAAAACAACAACAAACGAAGACCGTCCAACCTCAATGCAAAGAAGCACAGAAATGACTACGGAAACTACGGAAACTGAAACTAATAGAACCACTAATTTGCGGTCTTCCTTCAGATTCTACAAGCATCCTGTTTTGCGACTGATTTTTATAGTTCCACATTGAAATTAATGGAAAAGTGGTTTTTGAGGGTGATTAATGTGAGAATTGCGGGATTAAATTGGGTCAAACATTCTGTGAACCTTTTTATTCGATTTTTTTTATTTTTTATGAGTAAATATAATTAGCATTAGCAGTGAGAACTGTCCGCAAATTCCAAAATATTTCCCATAAAACGAATGAATCGATTTTAAAAAAATCGATTGCTTAAATATTTATTGGATTTTATATTTGCTAATTTATTGTCGCTCTTGAATCGCTCTTAAATTACTGATTGGAAAATTTTGCTTCGCTAAAATGCTATTTGTTTTGTAAATCTAAAATGAGAAGGCTGCATTTTAGACTTCTGTTGAGCTCTTTTATTCTTTCTTTGTTTTTTATTGTTCAGTTACCTCTAACTTTCGTTTTTTGCCAATAATTTGTATGAATATTTAATATCATTGATATGTTTGTTTAATATGAGTTTCTTAAGGGCTATTTCCAAGCAAACATTGGACATACGGTTGTGACTGTAGAAGCTGCGAGATAGTGATATATAAAATTCAGCCCGATTAGTTTTTTGATTTTATGCGGTTTGAGTAATTTATTTCGATCATTTTTCTTATTATTTTCAGTATTCATGTTGGGATGTTCGTATATTTGTGACATATTTATAAATATTTACAGGCTTTTATGGCTTTGGCAACAATATTCAAGAAATAGGTGGAAAGGGATTTATTTTTTTCAGTTATTTCTTCATACGTTTATAGGCCACTAAAGTTATGCATTATGTTAATAAAAAATTTATTAATAAAAAAATAACAAAAATAAAAAAAATAATAATAAAAAATAAAAAAGATTAAATAATAATAATAAAACAATTGAAATGGAGTTGCCGTTGAAGAAAAGCTAAATGAAATTTGTAAAAGATCGATGAATAATTGTGAAATATCAAAATAAACCATATTTTAAGTAATTTATTTGTTTATAATTTTAATTTTAAATTAAAATTTAAATAGGAAAAATTAATTATGACTAGAGGTGCAGAAGCAATATTATTCGGCAATTTATAGCAATAATTGTTGAGAGGAAAAATTTTGCCGAGGTGAGTTCGTTTTATATGCCCGCAGGCTTAAGTAGTTTGAATTCACTGCTTCATATCGCGTTTAGAAGAATAATAAAGCTTCAGTCGATTGTAATAAGCGCAGGAATTTTTCTATATATCAGATTCATTTTTTAAATTCATTTTTGCTTGATCTGTTGTAAATTATACAATTCTGCACTGTAAGTAAGGTACTTTGACTAATGAACCAGGTTTCGATTGATATGAAAAAAGAAAATGAATTCTCGAAGGAACTCAGTGAATATTAAGAAATAGTGGTATGCAATTGATACAATCGGAATGAAACGTCACGGATAATCTTTTTACATTTTTTTTATATTTTTTATATTTTATGAACTTAGATAAAAACATGCGTATCAGTTTATTTTTTATGAATGCATAAGCTTGCGATCTCATATTGTTTTTTTTTTCTTTAATGAAAGAATTGCACTTAAGAAAAAGAAATGGCTGGAAGAGGAGGTAAAGTTCAAAAGGTTATGATACAACCTATCAATCTTATCTTTCGTTATCTTCAAAATCGTTCGAGGATACAGATTTGGCTTTACGAAGATATTTCAAATCGTATTGAAGGCTACATTATTGGTATTTTTTTTTTGCCATATTTAATCTTATTGATCATATCATATTTTTAGATTTTTTTTCTTTAAAATGTTATTACAACCGGATTCTTCAAAATTATCTCATTTTCTCTCGAATTTCACGATTTATAGGATTTTCGATAATAAAATTAATTAAATTAAATCGAAAAATTAAAAATTGAAATAAAATTAAGATAAATTACTTTCTATTCATTAATGTTAATAACTTTTCCATTACACTATTTTATACAACTTTTTTTACCTCTTTCAAATTTCTTGAATTTCTTTTAACTTAATTTTTTTTGTTTTTGTGATGAATTTTGTAAATTGCAAAATTGCAAATTGAGGATTTTGTTCATTCAGTCTCATTTTATTAAAAATCTGTTGCGTATTTTCTTCAGGATTTGACGAATATATGAATATTGTCTTGGATGAAGCTGAAGAAGTTAATATTAAAACTCAGCATCGAAATAAAGTTGGACGAATTATGCTTAAGGGAGACAATATCACATTAATTCAAGGAATTGAACTGCAAAGCTGATTTCATTAAAAATTTGTTTTCGATCTCAGTTTTAATATTATTGTTATCACTTTTATTCTAATTTCAGTTTTTTTATGTATTGCGGATTTCGCAGTATGCGTTTATTTTTTAGCGAATAATTGATTTCGAACGAAATTTTCGAGTTGTCAGCCTTTAAGCAATATTAAAAATATAATCAAATTGATTTTATTGCGATTAGCAGTTCTGAATTTTGTTTTGAATTTTACGAATGTTTCTTAATTTTTTAAAATAAAATTTCAACGATATTTTTTCTTTTCTTCGAAATGCGTATCACAAGCGATGTGTTTTACATTTCCATATCGTTGTTGTTAAAGTAAAAGAAAAGAAATTTTAATTTCAATTTTAATAGTTGAAGGAATGTTAACGAATGTTTAAATTTTGATTTGTAAAGCTGATAATTCAACAATCTTTCGTATTCCGCAGTTTTATTTTTAATAAACATTTTTTAGATTTGTTGTTGAAGCAGTGCTATTGGGCCGTTGAGCTCGTTATAAGTGAAGTGGGCCGCAGCGGTCAATGTTCGATTACATTTTGTGATAGTAACTGTTCAATTTCTTTTTTAGTAGTGGATGAAGTAGTTTCGTAAATTGTCCAGTGTTGTGTTTTTCGGTTTACTGGGTTTCGGTTTAATAAACGGTTTACTGGAATTCATTTACTGGAATTGGATCATTGGTGGATATTAATTTATGTGTTGTTGTAAGAGAAAAGTAGGTTTTTATCAATTTTTTCAAAGGTTTTTTTTTTGATTGGTATTGGAGATCTTTGCCATGAATTTTCGCATTTTCTGATGTTTCCATAAACAAACGAAAAGATTTTAGTGTTGGAATAAAGTACTTAAAGTACATAAAATACTTCTGATTGAAGTTATTGAAATTTTGATTATTTTAAATTCTTTTAGCAAAAAAATTAATTTTTGTAATATTTAATGATAATTATATTAAGAACAGCATTAATAATACTAACAATGATAATAATAGAATAATAATAATTTTATCAATAAATTTTTGGAATATTTAATAATAATAATAGCAATAGTAATAATAGAACAATAATTTTGTAAAGTAAAGATTAATATTTCTGTAGTTGAATAAAATTTTATTTCAGGCTTTAGTGTTGACGCTTGGAACTTTACTATTTACACTTTACTATAGTGTATCAGCATTTCGTAGTGATGTAATGCAAAAAGTCGAGACTTTTTTTGAGCCATCAAGCCATAGTAATAATTGGGCTGTTTTAGTATGCACATCTCGATTTTGGTTTAATTATCGGCATGTTGCTAATGTTTTATCACTTTATCATTCCGTTAAGCGTTTGGGAATACCTGACAGGTGAAATTATTTTTGCTTTTTAATTTTTTATTCTTTTTTAAATCCTTTAGTAAATAGATTTATTTATATATTTATTTATTTAAAGTAGAGAGCCGACGTAGCAATGTGTTTATAAGGCGAAACTGGGGACTATCTAAAAGAGTATTGTGAAGCGAATCCAATTTGGTATACTAATACTATGGAAAAAACAAATAGGACAAATTATATTAATAAATATAGCTAAAATTAAAAGAACAGAATGGTAATTAACAATAAAAAGAATGGAACAAAATTAAAATAGGACAAATAGAGATAGTCCAGCCTATATCCAAATAAGGATATTTAAAGTTCATTCATTTAGTTCATGTGCTTAGAGAAGATTTAGATTGAATTTGATCATAACAAACAATGTATTATGAACTTGGGTAAATTAAAAGGTAGATATTATTTTATTTACTATTATATAATATATCGCATATTTCGGGTAATTAATGTTGTTTCTGGTTCGGCAAATATCCATGTAAATAAATCCCAATAATACTAAACTTATTGAATTAGTTAAATTACTTTTATAAAACTTTTTTTTCTAAGGAATCAATATTTATTGGAAATTGATGCGTTTGCCTCAAAATAATTAATTAAGTCTGTCCAATAGCCTGCTACTTGCACAAGTTCACATGAAAAAAATATTATTTTCTCTATAACCAAGTGATTTCGAATTTTAGCAATATTATATTGATGCTCGCAGATGACATGCCCTGTAA
This sequence comes from Dracunculus medinensis, assembly GCA_900625125.1. Classification (NCBI taxonomy): domain Eukaryota; kingdom Metazoa; phylum Nematoda; class Chromadorea; order Rhabditida; family Dracunculidae; genus Dracunculus; species Dracunculus medinensis. The sequence continues at coordinate 344,319 of UYYG01001151.1, read as the reverse complement.
TGCAAGAAATCCAAAACCAGGTTCAATATATAATGTATAATTCTAGTGGTAAAAGCTGAAATTAATATGCTTTTTACAATTGCAGTTAATATACTGAAATTAATAATATTTTTTATAATTTCTTCACATTTTTTCATGTGCAAGAAAAATAAAAAAATTGTTCTTTTTAAGAATATATGAATTATTTATTTTTTATTATTATGATCGTTTTAAAGATTGGACGTCAATTTTTAATGGATGGAACTTAGTGATTTTATTTTAATGCGGTAGAAATGTTCGATTTTTATTTAAAATTTATTAATTAATTTATTTTATTTAAACTTTTCAGGTAGCGTTTTTAATAGTAAATTTCAATATATAAATTTATATGGAACAGAAGTTGAAGTCGATTATCGCGGTTATGAGGTTGTCTTTTTTGGCAGAACAACTAGATACTTTTCTCAAACCTAAAAATTATGAAATGTTGGTTTAGGTTTCAGTCGAAAATTTTATCCGCGTCATGACGGGTCGAGTGCATCCAGCTACTCCTCGTTCCAAACGTCTTTTAACTGATCATCAAAGTAATATTCTTATTTATCTGACAGGACATGGTGGTGATGGATTTTTGAAGTTCCAAGATTCCGAAGAGCTTACAGATGTTGATCTTGCAGATGCTATAGAAACGATGTTCCAAAGCAACAGGTAAGCTTTTCTATCCGAGGAGGAAAATCTAATGAAAATTGGCCTTAATTATTTGGGAAAGACAATTCTGTTTGATGCATTTATTTTGAATACGATCTTAATTATCTAACCGAATTTTGTTTATATGCCCCATCTAAATTTTTAGCCAAATTTCTATTATTTAGTATTCTATAGGCATTGTTAATTGTAAATGCCACCAATTTCTCACAAAAATTATATCTGTATTTAAATTCAGACATTGGGATTAAAATGAATATTAAAATTTAAATTAATAGTTTTAAAATCTATTGTACTTTATTTTTCAGATATAATGAATTATTTTTAATCGTGGATACATGTCAGAGTGAATCAATGTATCTCAAAGTTTACAGTCCGGATGTGATAGCAACTAGCAGCTCACTTGTTGGTGAAGATTCACTGTCTTATGATGTGGATCAGTAAGTTGTTATATTGTTTTTAAATAGTAATATTTTTCAAAAAATTTTTGAATTAAAATTTTAAAATTTTTGGAAAAAGTTTAAGCATTCTTTGGTTTCATGAAAAATATTCTATTTTATTATTTGTTTTTCCTTAAACTTCAGCCTATTTTTTGCCAACCAATTTATTTATCTAACAACAAATTTTCATTTTTTGTTGGCTGCTTGGCTTCTTCAGTTTTTATCCTTTTATTTTCAACTTCTTATATAAAGCGAAAATATTTTCGTTTTATTTATGTTTGATCTTATTTTTTCTTTTTTTTTAAGGCAAAAATATTTTCGTTTTATTTATATTTGATCTGTGTTTTTTTTTATCTTTTCAGATCCATCGGAGTTTATATAATCGATCGATACACTCATTTCACCTTAGAATTTCTCGAACGTGAGGTACGATCGTCTCCTTCAAATCGTACATTGTCTGATTATTTCGCTTCTTGTCCTAAGAGAAAATGTATATCAACTGTTGGCGTTCGTACTGATCTTTATGCTAAAGTAATATTATTATATTAATATTGTTAATATTATTAATATTAATAATAATATTAATGTTATTTAATATTTTATTTTAAAAATAATTAATACTCAGCTGGTTTTTAAATATATTTGTTTCTTTTATGAAAATTAGATGTTTTCAAAATGATATACTTAAATATTTTCTCATTTTCTATGATCATTCGTTTCTTTTTATTTCGTTTACCACAATTTCGAATCTTATAGGATCCGAATAGAGTTCGTATAACGGATTTTTTTGGATCATCGAGAAATATTCGTGCCATAAATGAAGAAATTGTATTTGACGATAAATGGTTAAGTCTTCAACCAAACTAATATCTTTAGTGTTCAGTCGAAGCTCATTGTATTTCCATTTCGGATAAAGTTTTGTATGTCGTCAACAATTCTTAAGCCTCAGACATTAGACATTAGACACTTTACTGCTGAATTCAATTCGATGAGTGAAAAATTATTTTTGCATTTTTTATTCGATTTAAGCTAATTATGTCGATTTTTATTTTTATTAATAATTTTAGTCACATTTCAAAATTTCAAACGAAACTCTCTATACTTTTCTCATCATTATCTTTATTATCATTGTTGTTTTTGATAACATTTTCATTTTTTTCTTTCGTAGTTTCATATGTCAGTGGTTTTTCTTCCCTTTCTTCATCATAATCCTCATATGTTTCTCTTATTTTTAACGGAATTGCGTTCATATTCCAGTTGTATGTCCAAAAATCCATTGCCTTAAGGAGCATTCAATGATTTATTAGATTAAATGGGATGTTTATTTATTAATTTTTTTCATTTTGTTCTCTTAAAAGGTAGTTTTTTTAAGATTTTTTCATTCATTTATATGTTTTGTTAAAATTTCGCTTAAATTGTTCCATTCGCTTTTCCATTCTGAAATCCATAAAAATAAGATTTTTGATGGATAATAAATTTTAAGATTATGGAAAAATATTTTGAAGTTTTGCAATATTAGCAAAAATTTTTGTGTCATTTTAATTCTCGAAATATTCTCGAAACGAAAAATTCTTCAATAGGAGATTTTATTGAATCTATATTCAATTGTTCTATATTCAGTTATCCATGTTTTTTTATAAATTGCGCTTATCCGTGAATGGAACCTATCCAGAAATTTATAATTAAAAGAAAACCTTTAGAAGAAGACGACGAGTATTTGTTGTTAATTGTTGCCATTCACATAGGCAAGTTCGCATACGAAGAATAATTTTTTCGCACTTTATAGGCTTTAACTTTACTAAGATTGATCCTTTATCGATAAATATTTCACATAATGACTGCGAAATTAAGTAATAAAATATATATAAAATATAAAATATATATTGATTAAAATGCAATTTAAGCGTTTTATTATTAATCATTGATGGATATTTCTGGATCATTGAATCAAATAAATTTATAAAATCAGATCGATTTATAAAATTTTGGACAGTTGAAAATATTCACCTCAATATCATTATTATCAGCTTGATCATCGATAAGCATTTTTAGTGATGAAAAGATTGGTTTTAGAAGAGATTCGCTTATTATCGGATCTATTTGTCGAAATGTTGTATATAATTCGAGTAGAGCACGAACGCTATTCCTTAAATTGTTTTTTCGTTAGAAACATGGATTATATGCAAAATATGACAAAAAACGAGGAAATTTGGCAAATAAAGCAACGAAACGAAAAATAATCATGGAAAAGAATTTAAGCAAAAAATGAATGTTTGATGAATATTTGTTTTTTTTTTTTATATATTATGAAAATTGCTCAAAAATTAGCCCAAAATGGCTGCATTACTAGGATTTAAGGATTCAGAGTCGAATAGCATAATAAGCAAGTACTTCGGCCGGAAGTCATGGACTCAACTCTCATGGTTTAATTGGAATAAATAGATCATTGAGAGTAGTAAAGTCAAAATGGTACAATTGGCCGAACTTTCTTGCTATTATCACTACTTGGCTTATGATGATTTTTATCAAAAGAAAAGAAGGCTATCTGTTGCAATAAGCTGAAATAACGAACCTGAATACTAAACGATTTTTATTTCTTATCATGAATCGATTACGATAATCTGTTAATATATGATAAAGGCATTTCGAAAATAACGTTAAATTTGTATCATCAGCCTAATAAATTAATTAAAATTTCATTAAGTTTTAAGCTATTTATACTGATAAGGAACCATAAATTGTAATAAATCTTAATAATTATTATTAATTTTTAGTTTATATTAATTACAAATATTAATTTTTCGTTATGATTAGAAGAAATTGGTCAAATTCAGTTGTGCAGCATTTTTTATCAGTTTTTATCAGTTTTCACCATTAGTGGTTACACCACTCGTTTGTCGCAATAGACAATATTTGCGTATACGAGAGAGTCCATTAGGAGCGATAGAAACACAAGTGAGTTTCCAGCATTACTAGGAGATTTACTCCTGCGGGGAGAATTAAATTTAAATTTCAGTATGACGCTTCGAATTGAGCAACAAACCACTGAGCCATTCTACTCGTTTTGCAATTTTGCAATAGTCTCAGCAACAAATATGGATTTGACGAATGTCGCCCCGAGGATTTCGTTATTCATTCGCTCTATCAGTGACTAATGAAACTTTCTGATCTTTTCTGATAATTTCTTTAATTTATTACTTAAATAATTTTTTTTCATTTGTTGAAAAAATGATAAAATTGACTAACTTTGTGATAATGCAATACTATTAATGCTGCGACTCGTCCAAAATTTTTATTCGATAACCACCGTTGGTGCATTTGATTTGCCAATTCATCGCAATCAGCTGAATTCACCAATATACTGAATGTATGCACTAAAATATCATTAAATAACCGAAAAGTCTCATCTTTGTTTCTTATGGTGGTCGATTTATTCAGAAGTGATTTCAGTTAGGATTCTCGGTTCCATTCGAGGACGAGGTGCTTCTTTCAGAAAGCCGCAAATAGCCACGTTGAGTCCTCGGCAAATGCTTCGACGAGGAAGGGAAGGATGCTAGGACTATCACAATTAATATCATTTACCTATTTGTATTCTTCTAAAAGTATTACAGGTTAGGTGGACTCAGCGGGCTATAAGGACAAGTTGCTCAACTCGATATCTGAAAGAAACAAAAGTCACCTCTTTTTCCATCGCCTAGGCCTGTCTATCACTGGATCGCCTATATGTTCAAAATCCATCCTGACTGTATCAGTTCAGATTTTTTCCTCCTTTTAGTAGCATCTTTCCCGAAGTTTCGCAAGGAGAGATATCTTGCGATGGGAAATGACGAAAAATCAACATAGACGATGTTTTAACAATATCATTAATCCTATCTATTTGTTATCATCGTTATCTTATTATCATTATTATCACCTTAACATTCGTTTTGGCGCGATAATTCATAATTTCATATTTTAAATGGCCAGTCATGTTAAGCCGTATAGTTTATTTTGACTGACAGCAAATAGCAAATAACGTATTCTCGTTCGCTGACGGGACTCCCATCGTCCTAGGTTAATTCATTAATTTTTCCTATGATAAGAAAATATGCAAATAACCGGGAATGGATCCTTGATTTGATAAAATAGCAAGCGAAGCAAGAATAGAACGAAGTTGTTCCTCGTCCATGTGACAACCATTGAACCACTGAACCAACTTCTATCAACAATTTTAAAAATAACAGCTGTTTCAAATCATTCGATTATTGTTTTCTTTGATAAATAATATATCGAAGAAATAGTTTTTACTTTCATCTGAACATTTCTTAGTTGTTATTGCATTTGTTTTCTCTCGTTTTGCATTATTTATTCACCGATTCACCGAAAATTCACAAATTCACCGAAAAAAAAGCGATAATATGGATTTTTGAAATTTTTTCGAACTAAAAATAAGCCAAGTTGGTACTCTCAAATCGCTTGTTTTTTTTTGACCCCAAATATTGACCTTTTCTTTTTTTTGATTATTCTTTTATACTAATCAATCATTAAAGACATTAAATTCTACAAATTTTAAATGGTGTATGCTCGGTGCAGCGCTTGTAACCGCGGTGCTTCGATTTCACCATACGGAAATATTGGGTGGGCATTAAAGGTCGTATAGGAGACACCGGTGTTGCTTGAAGTGATATATGCGAAGCAAAGAATATTCGCATGGAATAAAAACTGTTTGCAATGGCGAAGTGGAATGTAAAAGGATGCAAAATTCGGAATAAGAATTATGAATTCTTCGATTCGCGCCAAGTACCATAGGTTCGAATCCGATTTGAACTAATAAGAATAAATCCTACCCATTGTAAAATTTGAGTCGTCACCATATACTTATTACCAAGTGTTGCTGAAAGTAGCCCAAACACAAATCGTGAATGCTAATCACAATACTTTTACAAGGCTTGTCGAATAACTACATAATGCTCTTCCATGTTATCACCTAAAACATATTTTAAATAATTTTTTGACCGCCAAAAATAAGAGAATTTCTTGGTGCTACTCTTGATAAGTGATCGCTTGATAAAAAATCGGTGATGCGAAGGAAGATCGACCTGAAATTTGACATTTTCTACCGACCTAAATCCCACTGCTAAAATCTTTTGAGAGTTTTTTTAACTTAGTAGGTATTATTGGACTATTTGCGATATTATGTAGATCGGATGAGAATAAATTCCTTGGCCTTGTGGCTTCAAACCTCTTCGCTATAAAAATCGTAATGCGCCAAGATAAAATTTCCCAGAAAGGGGGAATTGCGAAAATTGGGAATTTTGACATTTATAGTGAGGAACCAGTTTCAAATGTTTTGAGATATGGTTTAATAGATTTTTTGCTATTATTGATGGGTGATTCCTGTGACTTTATCTTAAACTAAAAATTCTTGTAGCTCAATCCTAATAAAAAGCAGCAATTGAACAGCTATCACACTACATACTATCATGAAATCAGTTACATATATTTTCAGATTATTGATAAGGGTTGTAAAGCTATCTGCGGACACTACTACGTTATCAGTGAGAATTACGAAATTATTTGTGCTACAATCTCCTCCTGCTTTTCTAATAGTTCTATTTTGATTAGTGAAGATGAAATCACAAATCCCTTAAAATATACTTAGGCCAATTCGAATTTTAAATTAAAGGAAAAGAAACCAAACCCATTATTATTGATCTCTTATCACTTCTCTTCCTCGCATTACTACTAAATAATGATTAAAAAAAAATAGATTTATCATTCTAAGATTATATTATCAATTCGTGACGAAGATGCCATGCCTTAAATTTTTAAATTTTTTTCAGTTTAATTCAATTAATAAATGATAAGAGATATAAACTGATCATTTAATCGAAATTATATTTATTCGGTTTTATCTCTCTATGAGATCAATTTAAAAAATTAATAAAAAATCAGAACAAAACCAAAAAATTAAACTTTGCGTTAATTAAACATGAATTTTGCACAATGAAAATAAAATAAATGAAAATAAAACTCAGCACTGATAAAATTCAACAAAGAGAACACAACCATTGATATAAAAATAAAAGCAGTAAATAAAAAAGAAATGCTAACACTAACAAATTTTTATCAGTAAAAACAAAAATGGAAAAAATCCCCTGAAGCCAACAATATGAGAGATTGTTCTCGTGCAAATTTCCGATATTTCCGATTTCCGATTATCCAATTTCCGATAAATCCATGCACATCGATTAAATCTTCCAAAATGCACAAGAATAAACAATCCTTTGGTCCATGATTCAAATAACCCTATCTACAAGAACAAAACATATATAAAATATTCTTCTATACAACAATTTACTATAACCAAACAATATAAATATAAAGCATTAAAAAACACCAGCAAAATAAATAAGCAATAAAAGCAATAAATGCCTATAATCATTCCACAATCAGCCACAGTGAAGAATAAAGCAATAAGATCACAGTACTGCACAAGAAAGTAAGAAAAGATCCAATGCAAATTCAAAAAGGAAAAAAAAACATAAAGCGAAAATGTAAAAAAAAAGAAAATAAAATGCAATAAGGAAAGAAAACCTAGTCCATTTCTATAGAAATTTAAATATTCCAACAGGTCTTCACAATTTATAGCTCATACAGCTTTTTCTATCGTTTAAGGATGTTAAACTTGTCAAATAATCCCACATTTAACCAGAAATAAAACCAGAAAATTTCAAAAGACATAAAAAAAATTCATTTTGATTTGAGAATAATTTTGACTGAGAAAATTTTTAAGTTCTATTACGATAACTCTCAATTTCAACTTTATGAGTGAGTTGTGCGGACCTGTTCTGTACACAGTTCAAAAGCGAGAATAATTACACACTGGATGGAGATTATTTACTGATAATTATATAAAAAAATATAATTTATCAGTCTTTATCCTTCTTTTTCTGCAATAAAATCACCTTCCCTATCAACCGACAGATCGCGTATTCTAAAAAAAATATTTTATACGTATTTCGCATAATTTTACACTATCCAAAATATAACGTAACCAAAGATTTTCATCCAAATTTCCATGAAGAAAACCTCTTGAAAACTTCATGTCGGACTGGGGCCGTGATATGGTTCACTAGACATAGAACTGTTGCAACAGCAAAAATAACATTATACGTCCACACAAGCGAAAAATTTGAAAGCCAATTGAATTTGCCATAAGCACCAAGCAAATCAAAAGAAGTGATTCCTTAATTACAAAAATATGCAATTGCAATATGAATGTATATGGAAATTCAAAACTAGAAACATTTAAATAAAAATTTAAATTAATTAATACTAATTAATTAAAAATTAATATATAAATTTTAAAAATTTTTTTAAAATTTAATTTTTAAAAATTATTTTTCTTTCTTTTAGGAAGAATGCTAACCGAGTGTTCGTGAAAGAATTGGCAGTGCTGAACTGAGAATCAATACTGCTGTACAATTTGCAATAACAGATGTCATCGACGTTTTCCTCTTTTTTGGACGCATCCTTCTCAGTAAAGGCACTGAATATATTCCAACAAGCGAAGCCACCATAAGATACCTAATATGATTCACTAGGCATAGAATTATTCACTTATATTAAAGATTAAATCAATTTAAAATATTATTCAATAAATTTCAACTAACCATATTATAATAATTTCAATTAAGGCTCCAAATATACCAAAAACATGCCCCGAATTATTTTCACGATACGATAAAGCGCGAAACCCAAACAACATTTGGAAAATATTTAGAATTACCATAAACAATGAGAGGCCCTTAAAAAATATATGTGGTTAAAAAATAACTAAGGTTTTACGAAAAAAATATTAGTAATAATTTTAAAAAAATATTACCGTTAAAAGAATAAGAATAATTATCGCAAGAGGATATTTGACTGCTTGAAGAATTTTTTGATATCCTCTTAATGATTTTCTTTTTAAATATGCTTCTGGTGGAGTGAGAGGAACTGAACCTGTACAACGATCTCTTAAGATACGGCGTATAAATGTATTATATTCCAGATGACAAGCTTTTTCATCCCACGACTCCTTTCTTTTAATACTTTTTGCCAACAAATGAGAAGAAACTATGGTAAACATATGTGCAAATCCTGTAAATACCTTTAAAAAATTAAACAATAACCAATATTATTAAAAAATCTAAGTTTTAAATTTCTAAGTTTTAAAATCTAAGTTGAAAAATCTAAAAACTAAATTTTCAAAAGATTCAAGATGCAATGACTCAGAATAAATAAAATAAAAACAAGGATACCAATTGGGGTCGTAATTAACAACGTAAATACTCCAAAAAGAGAAACACAGGAATATATAAACGGTAAATTAATTGAAGTAAAATTTAATAACGACTGAGATAGGCAAGTTGCGTTAGACTGAAAATTAGAAAATGCTAAATTTTTCGATATGTAAAAAATCAAATAAATTAGCGAAAAATTGAATTAAAGGTTGAACTGAACTGAATTATAAAAGAATTTAAAAAAAGAAAAAATGATCTTAATGAAATAATGATCTTAATAATTTAAAGTAATTTAAAAATGATAAAAAATATCAAGACTGAATAACTGAAACTCACAATTACAATTGAATGAAGAATATCTGCGAGACATATTAGAACAATAAAAAGCAAAATGCAAACAGCAATAGTTTCATAAATACGAGTCATAATTCCCTAAAATATAAAATTTAAAAATATAAAAAACAATAAAGTGATAAGAAAAAAATAAAAAATCGGATATTTTGAAGAAAAAAGTTCTTTGAGGGCAATTTAAATAACTTTATAGAATTTAAATAAATAACAAAATGAAGACTGGATACAAGAATTTAAATAACAAAATGAAGACTGGATGCAAAATTTTGTATTTGAAATATATGAATTTTTTCAATAGTAAATTGGTACCTTTCCATGTCCTCTGAATCCCTGTGATTCAATAAAAAAATATGCGAAAGGCAAAAGAATGAATAGCGATAAATTACTTAAAGCAAAAATATAATTCCAAAGAGAATGTATTAACTGCCAATTTAACCATTGAAAATAATAATTATTCGGATAGACATATATGATCTCAGATGAAACGATTGAAAAAGGTAATAACATTGCAGCGCCAATTGAGATTGTTAATGAAAATGTGCACACCCATAAACTAAAACTCATTGAATTAAATTATTTTAAAAAAAGAATGAAACATAAGTTTAACATAACTTTCCGGCAATGGGATACGATGATTTATTTCTAAGGTAGAACTCTCAAAAGACCGGTTTTTGTTGACAGGAGTAAATCTGTCCAAATGGGACCCGCCTGATATTGAAAAACTTTTTATAATTTTATTCTCAAGTAATTCTCTGCCAAATATATACCAACCACCAAAGTTAGCGAAGGCAACCAAACCAAGATTATAAGCACTGTTGAAAAATATTCAAGGCGAAATATGTGTAAACTCCAAACTTTGAAACCAAAATAGAAACGATTTATGCACTTATAAGAATGTAATAATAAATCATAATAAATATTTTTTTTGAAATCATGGTCATCTTGGAGTAGACACTCCTAATAGGATCAATGTAGATCCTTTGGGTCAATGGGGTGGACAAGCAGACAAGGCAAGACTAATTTTGTACACCCAAACCAGATGTACACCCAAAAATTTTCTTTATTTTATAAATAATTATAATCTTTCGTGAATAAATATCCCTTAGATTTTTTTTTAACATTGCAACATATTTAATTATCACCTTAAAAATTCATTTTTCCCATTAATTCAAATGATACGCTTCAAGAAGAAATTCCAAGAGAACCAATAGGAAAAAATATTTTTCTAGTGGGGCCAATAGAAAAAAAATATTTCTTTTATAAGAGATCAGTGCAAGAAAAAGACTGGAAAGCCTTGCTTTAGACAAGAAAAAAAGACTTAAAAAATAAAAAAATTCAACTAACGATATTCGGAAAACGAAGAAATCCTCGCTACCCGAATAAAGTTCATCATTATCACTCCTTCCTTTTAAAATTCTGATAATTGAATAAGAAATAAGATAAATCACTGTAAATAAAAGTAAGCAAACCTGAAAATATGTTCAAAACATGATAAATCAATAAGTTAATTAATATTAGATTTTTGCATTTGAAAAATAAAATTCCGGTTGTTTAATTTTTTTTGGAAATGGATTAATCGATTCATTTTTTCGACAATAAAATCCAAAAATCAAATCAACCAACCAATACTTATTTTTAACTTATTTAAAAGCATGAAAAACAATTTCTTCCGATTTCGAAAATTAAACAAAAAATTATAAATAAAAAAAAAGTCAAAATAACTTACAATATATTGGCGTACAAATTGATGAAACTGTTGTTCATCTTCCGAAATAACGAAATTATCATTATTATCACCAACGATGTCCATCAATTAGAAACACTTTAGTACTATTGAAACATTTAAAATTATCAGGTTGAAAGGTGAATTCGATCGAAAATATTTTTTAATTACGAATCCAAAAAAGAAAAAATAACTTAAAAATTTCGCATTAATCAGCTGTAATAAATAAACGAGCAATAAAAGTACTATGTCACTTCAAATTTTACACTTTATATACGATTTTCAAAAAAAAACTTGTCTAAGCAAATTAATCTTTAAAATATGTGCCAGTAAAAATTATAAACGATGGATGAAATGCTTAAGGAAATAGTCTAAAAACACACACAAATATTTGCTTCTAACATGCGCCGAATATTTTCGGCTATAGATCGGTTAATACGTACAAAAAATGACTGCCATGGTAAAAAACCGAATGCCATTAACAATAGGCTAAGGCCATCAAGCTAAGCCCAGAGACGAATAATGGACAAAGTGATTTCCCTTCCACTAAGTGCCTAGCAAAGAATGCTCCTTTATATTCTCATAACACAACAACGATTGCTCAAAAAGCGATCATTCATATTCATTTTCTAATCGATAATTTTTGGCTTATAAAATTTTTTAAAAATTTTTTAAAAAATTAAAATACAACGAAGAAAGAGTGCGAAAAACAATAATAATCAATTGATAAAAAAATTTTTTCGATAAAAAATAAAAATAAAAAATAAAAATATACAATAAAATTACAAGCGAATTAGAGTAAGTAAATTTTTGTTTTTAAGATTTCTCACCGTTACTGGCTAAACTCGCGCCGCTGTCTTATCACACCAGACAAATACGACAGGGAGTCAGTCACTTAAAAGCAGAGGTGAGTCGCCCGCATCACCCGGATTTTCGGACAGGCTTAATTCCACGGGGAATAAAACCTCAGCATCGGCGCTCCGAAATGAGTAACAACCCACTGAACCACTTTATCCGCAGAGTAAGTAAGTACCAAAGTGAGTAAAAGTAAGCTTTGGAACAAGAAAGTCAGTTCTCGAGTAAAATAAATCAAAGATCGTACAAGCAAATTCCACGCACGTCAGAGAAATAACCAAAAAACGCACCAAACAAAAGTGCACATCGGAAAACAATGACGACACTGATGACCCAACAACACTGACGTCAACAAATATTTTAGTTGGCCGAAACTGAGATATTTTAAATTGCAGTCGATTCTAAGAAAAACATCAAAACTAAACAAATTTTCCAAAAATATCAATTTTTATTTTAAATTAATTTACGTTAATTTTTTTTATTGGATATTTTTGTTTATTTTTAAAAGATAAAATAAAAAAATATCAATAGAATTCAGTATGTCTTCCAAAAAATTTAGGAAGATGTGAACTGCTAATTGAAATTTTTTAAAAGTCGGTTTCGGCTGGTTCAGTGGCAGTGATCATCGATATATTCAGTTTAGATTAGCAGTGCGATTTAGCGATGGCGGTGATCCTTTCTATTTTTTTATTATTTTTGAATTTTTTTATTATAAAATGAAAAAAATGATTTATTTTTTTAGTATTTTAATAAATAAAAATGGACAATGAAATTAAAGAAGAGTTAAATATTAATAAAAATAATATTCATTCGCAAAAAACGATAAATTCTATGCAAATTTCAAATGGCTTAACAAATGAAATATTTAAAAAAAATTCCCATTTACGGCAAATATTTGTTTTATTATTTTACGGTGGTGGAATACTTATTTGCTATTTATGGTTTGGAATTATTCAAGAATCTATGTTAGTTTCATTTTCATTTATTTCCCTTAATTCACCTTAAAAGAGAATTCGGCGTTTGCGAAGAGTGGGGAATTTTATAAGAGAACGTCGCAACGCCTCTTAAGTAGCAATCTGAAGTGCAATAGCTGAGTGGGCTGTTGCCAGTTCGAGGCGCTGATGGTGATTTTCTATTTCTCGGCAGGCGAAGAGGTATCTTTTAAAAGTCCGAATAATACCGACGACTCATCACTGTTTCTATCGCTGCGTGTGCATTCACTGGTAGATTTTGTCTGCTGCGATAAGGCAACGAAGTTTGGTGAATGCGGCTGCGAAAGAAGAAAAACAAATCGAGATAATTGACTATGTTATATTTGTGAAGAACTCATTCCGCGGAAACCCTCCTCAGACCACCTTAAATATACCCCGCAAGTTCCACTTCTCCCCTTTGGCATTCTTCCGCCCTCCCTCCCCCCTCCCATCTTTTTGCTTGAATATAATGCTTCAGCATTATATCTATCCATCTCTTTAAACTCATTCATTTAATCTCTTCTTACAAATTCTACTACAATAATAATATTGATAATAGTAATAGTAACAATAGTAACATTAATAACGATTATAAAAATTATAATCAGTATGATCTCGTAGTGATGTAGAAAAAATTTGTCTATAAAGTCGCAAGTAAAGATCTTTTCTGGTACCACGTGCACTTCGGTACCACTCTTCTTTTAAAAAGGCAGCCTAATGAAAGCTAAATTTTGCCACTTAGGATAGAGGTTACGAATAATTTCGCTTTTAGCAATAAGTTTACTGATTTCTGTTGGAATGGACTTATGCAATAAGCTGTAATCGCCAAACATATTTACTAATTTCATAAAGATTAAAAAATGAAGTAAATAATTAGCAAATTGGCATTGGTTCTACATAAACCTATTGCGCCCACTTAATTTTTATAATTTTAAATCCATTAACTTTATTTTATTTTTATATATTTATAATATATGAAAACAAAGATAATAAAAATATCTGTATTGATAAAAAATCGGATTATAAGGTCAAATTATTTTAGAACGAAGAGCAAATATGGCGATACTGGTAACGATCGTTTTACTTTCACTCAGGCTTTGGTATTTGTACAATGTATTATAAATGCGCTATTGGCTTATATACTTAATGGATCTTATAAAGATGAAGTTCCACAGAAGACGTACGCTTTTCTTAGTTTATCATATCTTTTGGCAATGATGGCTAGCAATCATGCTCTACAATTCATATCTTATCCCACTCAGGTAATTCTATGTTGAACTTTTTAAATACGCAGATTTACAGAATGTTTATATATTTTTAAAATTTATTAACATTCGATATCCTTATAGAATATTTTCATTTAATTATTTTTAATAAATTTATTTTGTTGCTCACTTTTGGAAAAGTACGATATTTTCCTATTTTTATCATTATTATTGTTACTGTTATTATTTCAGGTTCTAGGAAAATCTTGCAAACCCGTACCGATAATGGTTTTTGGATTTCTTTTTGCGGGAAAACGTTATAATTGGAAAAAATATGTCTTTGTTTTAATGATTGTTATTGGTGTAATGTTATTTGTTTACAAAGAACAAAGCCCTGGCAAACGCATTCGTCCCATTTTTACAATTGGCTTTGGAGAAATTTGCTTGGTATATAGTTTTTATTTCCTTTTCTAATGCAATTAAATATTTTTAGTCTTTTTTTACAAAATATAGAAGAAGTGTTTTTTTCCAAAAAAAATTTCCCATCTGTTTATATTTTACAGCTTTTCTCATTGGCGATGGATGGCACCACGGGTGCAATTCAGGATAATATACGCCGTTTTTATAAATTTAGCGGACATTCCATGATGTATTCGATGAATCTGTTTTCAAGCTGCTATCTTCTTGTTGCACTTTTATTCACTGGAGAATTATTTTCATTTCTTTCATTTATATATATTTATCCTTTCGTAATGAAAAATTTGCTTATATTAGGAGCAGTTAGTGCAATGGGACAGGTAAATTTTTTTTTTCTGTTTTGTTCAAATGTGCGAAAAATTTCGATTCTTTTCATTTATTGCAGTAGTTTCATTTTATTGAAACAGGGAAAAATTTTTCAGGGAAACAGAGAAAAATAGGTAGGAATAAAATTTAAAAAATAAAAAAAAAATAATAAATTTCTAATGAATTTCCTTCCATTTTTTTATATTTTCACTTTTTTCAATCTATCTCATTAATAGTAATAAGAAGGATTAAAGCGGTGCCGCGATGGGTTTTGTAACTGGAAACTTGGGTCTAGTACGTTAATGAAGAGCTATGGAACATGGATTTTTTCTCACTTTTATAAGATTTTGGAGAAAGCGTCATAATTTGCAACTTTTCATATTCACCAGCCCTCCCTCTAGATTGATTATATTCTAGTCGATCATTATTGGAGGAACACTAGATAGCTACTTCTGTTGTGCTGAAACTGGCAATCTTCTTATTATAATTCTAACTAAGGTGCGCATAAAGCTAAAAAGCGCAGAAACATTGTCCTTTTTCTTTCAACCATCTTAAATTTATAAAAGATAGGAGAAAAGTAAACAAATTTCAAATTGGATTATGGAAGCATCTCAATAAAATTAAAATCGGCTATGCATCACCAATTAAAGACGTGTTCGATTACGATGTGCCACCTGAAAACTAGCCTAAATAGGAACTGTCCAGCTGATTTCGATAAAACCAGAGCATATCAGGGGATTCTAACTGCCAGTTGCTTTGAAAGAACGCTTAGATAAAAACTATTATTGTAATTAAACTTCTGAATGTGGTGGCGATATTCATTTCCTTCATAAATCAATTCGAGAAGTAGTGAAATGACCTAAGGTTGCGATGGATTATCTTACTTTCAATAACCCTCAGAGACCACGTTTCAAGATGAAGGGAACTCTATGACCAATCACGATACGTCATTTATCGTGTCATAAGTCATTTCGAAGGACCAAGATATAGCTGAACCGCTGCATATGAGCATAAGAAATATTCTCCATCATTCGGAAGACAACATAATTCCCGAAAAAAATGGTGTTTGGGGCGAAGTTTCCAGATATTCTTCAATGTTCATTATTTTTTTCATTGACTACTGGAAGAGTCAAAACAATTACACCCCCAGTCCTCAAGAAGAGTGTTATGTTAAATGATAGGGCGTATTGCGTCAATTAATTAGCTGGTTCGACATCTCTGAGGAGATTTTTTATCTTCCTTGAAGTGTGGATGCGCTAACCTTACTCATTCTTTTATCACCATTACTATCGCAATGAATCCGAAGAAATAAAATTGTTTAAAATTGTCTAAAAAAAATATTTATTTCCATTTTTTTTTAAAATTCTTTCGAATGCACTCAAATTTCTGGGAACTTTGAAATAATTGGTATGTTCTTAACCTGTTTTTATATTTTTCTATTTTACGTTTATTTTTCAGTATTTTATTTTTAAAACCATTTCGGAGTTCGGTCCTTTGACCTGTTCGATTATAACGACAACAAGGAAATTGTTCACCATGCTGTTATCGATTGTGATATTTGGTAATGTACTAAATGAACGCCAGTATCTCGCGACATTAATCGTATTCACTGCGCTATTTCTTGATGCTGTAGAAAGTAAGCGGAAAAGGATAGTGGCTCAGACTAATGATAAGAATCGTGATTAGTGATTGGTGATTTGAAAGTGGCTTCATTTTCACTAATGTTGTTATATTAGATAATTAATGTGATAATCGATTTTACATATTTCAAATAAGATCCTTCGTCTTCAGATTTTCAATACATCAACTCGTAGATCTCTCACAAAAGGTACAGGTTGTTGCTTTGGGATAAGTTTTTTTCCGGACTGAACCTTTTCCGGATTGAATTTGTCTAATTCGGCATAAGAACTACATGCAACAGTCAATACGAATATAGTTTATCTAAATTGTTTGGCAATATTGAAAATAAGCTATATTTTTTAAGGATTCATATCCTAAAATCCTAAAATTGGTAAAATTGGTAAAAAGATAATCGATCTCGCTCTGATAAATTTTTTACCTATCAGTAATTTATTTTTATTAAATGGGAATTAGCTATTGGTATTTTAAAGTTGATTTGTTTATCTTTTGTTCATCATCTTTTTTATAGTTATTTGTCAAATATTTGTCAAAAATATTTATTAATTTATTTTTATAAATGTAAACCGTTTTTATTAGCCATTTCTTCTAGAATGTGGTTTTTCGGTGGTTTCTATTTCGGTGGTTTTCTGAAAAATAAATGAATAAATAATGAAAAATAAATTCTGCTTTATTTGTCGATATCTTCATGTTATTTCGTGTGCCGAATTTTTAATATTTTTTTTTCTTTTTATTAAATTTTCAAACTGTTTATAAAAATCGCTGTCATAGGCAGAAATGACCTGTTTTTCAAAATTCCGGTTGGACTTGCGACAGATCTACGCTTTTGTCGCCAAATGATCTTTTGGGGAAAAACATATGGTTCAACAGAGGGAGATAATCAGGCGTGATTAATACTGCAGGAAAAAAATTTGAAGATCTAATATAGTTAATGTTAGACTTTTTAGTGTTTATGGAGCATATTTTGCTTAAGAACATTGAATGTGAATTTTTCTTATGTTTTTAAAATATATGAATATTTGTGCCATCTATATTCTCTGTTTGCTTGACCTCAGATCGTTTGGCTGTAGAAATAGTATTGATTATCCGAGGTTCTACTTTAAGTGGTATGTCGTTTAGTGTAAGTTTTTGATGGTCTGCCAGAGCAAAACCCGGCTATTCATAATTCGAATTATTATTATCATTCTCAATTCATTATTTGCAGTTATGTTGAATGGAAATTGAATCATGGTTTGCGCTTGATTTTTGCAATGAATATTGATTTCCGGGTAAAATTTTTTTTCGAATACTATGAAGGAAGTTGGAAGTTTTTGAGAATTTCTGAAGTTTTTTTTTGATTTTTTTATTGCATCGAAAATTTTCATTCATGAAATTCGCGTTATTTAGTGATTTTATTTTTATTTTTTTGAATAGAATCTTTAGAATAGAAATATAGAAAAATAGAATTAAATTTTTCATTTTATTTTTCATTTTTTTTAATTCTCAAAATTACACTTGAATAATGAATTTAAAAGAAATTATAGATATTCATGAAAAATTTTATAGTTTACCAACTTGATCGGTGCAGTTTATCGTAATGGGAATATCACTTTTACGGCAGATGGTAATTCTATAATTTCTCCAACTGGCAATAAAATCACTATATTTGATTTAAAAACGTGAGCCTTCTTACTGAGTTTGAATATTTGGATTTCTGATGAAATTTTTTTCTAAAAGTTTTTCTATCCATTCATTGTGGATTTTTGCCATAATTTTTTTCCTTTTCAATATTAATAATTTTTTTTTTTTCTGATCGACCATTTCTGGTTAAATTAGTCAAATTTGTTCCACTTGCTTTGTCGAGTGAGCGAGTAATCAAATTTTGCGAGCGAGTGATTTTGCGAATGAGTGATAAGTCTCCAGCATTACTCAGACTCTTAAAAAATAGGTTTATTTTGGGAATATAACCAGTATTATCATTCCGAAATGAAAGCAACTGAGCCATTTCACCATCACTCGTTGCTGTTAGTCTATTATAATTATTATTATTACAGCAATCGATCAAGTGCTGTTTCGACCGATTTTATTTTCAATATAAAAGTGGTAGCTTTGACTCCACAAGGAACGCATGCATTATTAATAAATGAAGGTTTCATTTTTTAGCCAGATTTTCTTGTAGAATTTATTTATTTTCATGAGATGAAGTTAATTAGATTAATAAATGCGTATTTATAATTTATAATTTTTATAATTTACTGATTTGATATGATAAATTATGTACAGCTAAAAAATTAAATAGTGATTAAAACTTTTATATTTATACATTATATTATACTTTTTTATAATTTTTTGTAGGCGGCGATGCGTTATATATGAATTTAGGAACTCATACTGTTCTTTATAGACATCGGTTTAATAGGAGTGTCTCTGACGCTAAGTTCTCACCAAATGGAAGGTATCATTTTGCCATATTGTTTAGAAAATGAGTGGATATTTTTTTCGGCTTTTCCTTGAAATCTTGATTTTCGCCTTGTTGTTATCACCTGCTTTTTAGACGTGTTGCTGTATGTCGTGGTGGTGATCTTCAGATATTTTCAGTTGCTGGTTTTCATACTCATCAATTTAATCCATTTGTCCTAGAAGAAACGTTTCATATAACTGCTGATAAGATAAATCAAATAGATTGGAGTGGTGATTCACGGTAAATTAAAGGATTTTGGATTATTTGAAGTTCATATGCATTGAAATTTTAGTTTTTCAGGTTGCTGGCAACTTCATCTGAAGACAAGCAAATTCGTATCGTTGCAGGTGGTAATAAATTAAAAAATTTATATATCTATGCACTGGCATCTCATAAATGGGAAGTTATCGCCAGCTATTTTGTTGAAAACTCATACAATGTTTGTTTTTTTTTTGAATGACATAATTTATTTCTTAGCAATTCAAGCTTTTGATAATTATTTTTAATAATTTATAATAATTCAAATAATGATTAACTGATATATTATAGGTTGTTGGCGAAATAGATGAGAAATCTAAATTTTCTTCAACAAAATTTGCGAATTTTAATAACTTTAACAAAATTTCTAAATGTCAAAAATTTTATACCCAAAGTCTATTTTTATTTGGTTGGATATATATATATATATATATTACATATATATATTTTATTTTCAGCTGGTTTCTATTGATAGACGTGGTTTAGCAAATTACTGGCACTGTTTATCGACTGCAGAAGATATGATTGAAGGTGTACGCATTAAAGGTTCTGACGACAGTAATGTCGTTCTGACAACATATAAAAAAGAACGAAAGTTAGTTCATAGATTCTAAACTATATAAATAAATATTTTAATATTTTTCTTTTTCCACTGTAATTTTATTGATTGCATAAAGTTTTAATTAATTGAAATTAATATAAATAAAGTATAAATAAAGTGAAGAATTTATAAAGAATTTATGAAATTAAATATTTATTTGTTACATTATTTTCAATGTAAAATATTTAATAGTATTGAAGGAAAAATTTAATGGAAAATATAATCACTGATGGAATTGTTAATGTTTCGGCTTGTTGTTTCCACATTTCTACGAATATTTTGGTGATAGCATTTTCAAATGGCGTATTCGTACTTTATGAAATGCCTACATTTACTTTAATTCATAATTTAAGGTATTCATTAGTTTTTTTTTGTTGTTTCTTTACGATATTTAAATAATCTTTAAATTGTTTTGAAATTAATAAAAAGTTTTGAATTTTAAAATTTGGGTTTTGAAAATTTTGAAATTTTGAAATTTCAGTTATTCGTTTTGTTTTTTCTTTCCTTTAGTATTTATCTTATTTTTTTCTGGTTTGTTTAGAGTGTCAGAGCTGAAGATTCATTCTTTATGCATCAATGCTAGTGGTGATTGGCTTGGTATAGCTTGTGGGCAAGGTATTCAAGGTCAATTGGTCGTATGGGAATGGCAAAGTGAAACGTATGTAATGAAACAACAATCGCATAGCGAGATAATTTCCTCTGTTGCTTTTTCGCCGGATGGCTCGCTTATTGCTACTGGTGGGGACGATGGAAAGGTTTTTTTTATTAATTTATTTTATTATTTATTTTATTAATTATTAATCAATTATTTTATTATTTATATTTATTTATTTATATTATTATATTTAATTATTAAAAAATTGCTATCAATGTTTTAAATAAATTAAATTACCAACATTAAACATTATTTTTTTAATGATTTTGATTTAGTGATTTTTAATGATTTAGGTAAAGATTTGGTCTTGTAATTCTTCATTTTGTTTGGTGACTTTTACTGAACATTTGAGTGTTGCAAGCGCAGTTTGTTGGACACCAGATGGCAAAGTATTATTATCAGCTTCATTTGACGGAACAGTGCGAGCTCATGATTTGCAAAGGTAAGATGTCTTTAGAGTTAATTAAAAAAATATTCGAAAATGTTAGAGAATTCTGTCACAAGAATTATCTTTGCCTATTTTCTATTTAATTATTAAAAAATTGTTATCAATGTTTTAAATAATAAAATTATAAATAAATAAATTATAAATAATAAAAATAAGATTATCAACATTAAACATTATTTTTTTAATGATTTTGATTTTTGATAGTGATTTTTAATGATTTAACTACTATTTGAATTTTATTAACTTGCAATTTATGCAGCTTCGAATAAATATGCTCATTTGCTCATAAATTTGCTAAGAATGAACGAACTATGTAACATTCTTGAAAATTTGCATAACATCCTCTCTTAATTTATTACTGATTAATATCACTTAATATTTTATATAACTTTATTAAGATATCGTAATTTCCGTACTTTAATTTGCCCTCAACAAACTCAGCTTACCTCTTTGGCAACAGATTCTGCTGGTGAATTGATAATGTCTTCGTCGGGAGATCTGTACAATATTTATGTGTGGAGTCTCGAAAACGGGAAATTATTAGATATTTTATCTGGTCATACTGCTCCAGTTGCTGCAATAGCTTGTAATGGTGAATTTTTGTTCTGATTTGAGCGTTTTCAATGTTGACAATTCAATATTTTGATATTTATCGATTTAGGAAATAATTTGGTATCTGCATCTTGGGACAAAACACTTCGACTGTGGAATGTAGTAGAAGCATCTGTAGCCGAATCCATTGAGCTGATTGATGAAGCGCTTGATGTCGCATATTCTCCTACGGGTCAAGTTATCGCGGTAACTTCACAAATTTTGAATTTGAAACTTAAAAATTACTAACTAACAGATTCTTGCTGTAAAGAAGCTGAGCTGTAAAGCGCTAAAAATTTTTATTTTTCTTAGAAATTCTTGAAAAATTTTTGAAATAACAATATTAATTTCATAATTTCTTGTAAATATGTTATTTTCGATATAAGAATGTTTATCATTGCCTTTTCCCACTTTTTTTAATGTTTGGGTTCCACTGGGTTAATAAATTTAAGGTATTATGTTTGGATTGTTCAATAAGCCTTTTCGATTCGTCATCATTTCCTTTGGGTACGATTGATACAAGACTTGATGTAGATGCAGCACGCTATTCAAACGATGTGATTAAAAAAGAAACGAGTGGAAAAAGCAAGTATGTTTCGTAATTTTGTCAAATTTGCTCTGACAAATGGATAATTAACTATTTTTTTCCATTTTATATTTTCAGGCATTTCAATTGTATTTGTTTCTCAGCTGATGGTGAGTTAATCGTTGCAGGTGGTCAATCAAATTATATTTGTATATATACTGTTAGCGAACGAATATTGGTTAAAAAAATCAAACTTACGACTAACAGAAGTTTAGATGGAGTCAAAGTAAGCAAATCGATATCTTAGAATATTTAAGTAAAGTAACATGTATATATATATATATGTATATATATATATGTATGTAACATATATATATATAATCAAAATTCTAGCTAGACGTAAATCGTCGGAATTTCTCGGAATTCGGTAATATGGAACTAATCGATGATTCTGATAGCGATCAAGAAGACAATTTTAAAAAGCGTATTAAATTAGCTGGTACAAAACATTCTGATCTTGCGGAGCGGCGTTCTCGACCCGAAATGCGTGTTCGATCCATCAGTTTCTCACCTACAGGTTTTCAATTATTTTTCATCAAAATTTGGTCGTTACTTTTGTATCATTATGAATTATTTAGGTCGTTGTTTCGCTGTTTGTTCGACTGAAGGTGTCTCAATATATTCGCTAGATCATCGATTATATTTCAATCCATTTGAACTTGGTGTAGAAACAACTCCAAAAAATATTATGAAGGCTATAGCAGCCGGTGAACATACTTCTTCGGTTTCTATGGCCCTTAGCCTCAATGAAAATGGGCTTATCGAAAAAGCCTTGCTTGCTACACCAATCTCACAGTGTAATTTTTTTTTAAAGCGATTTTGAATCGTTTATGAGATTTTATGAGATTTTTCTATTATTTCATTTCCTATTATTTGATTTTTTTTATTTTTAGTGAATGTCGTAGTTCGGTCACTTCCTTTTACATATATAGAGAAGTTATTATGCTGGCTTGGTTCAGAATGTAATCAAAAAGTTCAGCGTCACATAAATTTTTGGCAGCTTTGGTTAAAGAATATACTTTTCGAATATGGCCGTCAATTAAAATCGAATCGTAATTCAAATTTGGCTAACCTTATATCAATTCAACAACACATCTCTGATTACAATAAGCTTGTCACAACTTTGTATATCTTTTATCTTTTATAATTTTATCCAATATTTCTAAATTTTTTAGTTTTTCCTTTAAAATGAGTCTATATATTTTGCCAAAATTTTTGTTCTAATTTTCACCTTCAGAATAATTTTTTTCAATTCTTAAAATTCGCCAAAAGCTAAAATTTCTATGATGATTATTTTTGCAGATATGACCAAAATAAATATACGTTGAGATATTTGATTACAGTTCGTCAAATGAGGAAAACACAACAAGAAAACATAACCCAGCCAGAATAAATATATAGTTTTGTTGTAGATATGTTGTTATTAAAAATAAAATTTTGTTACTCCTTTTTTTGTGAATAATTCAATATGCATTTAATACTAATATCCATTAGATAAATCAAGCGGAAATTTGTATGTTTATAAATGTATGTTTAAATTTAAATTTCAATTCAGCACTTGGGAATAAAATAGTAATGACAAGAGTAATAAAGGTGATAGTTGGAAAAGTTTCATATCGAAAAAGTTGAAATTCATTTGAAATTTCGAAAATTTTGCTGGAAAATGTGTGATTTAAAAACACGCTGCAAGGGATGTTTGTCATTGATTATTAAAAATGAAATATCCGCGTGTCTGTCTTAAAGATTCAAAAATAAGTTTGCATCCAGTACCACTCAGGTTTTATTTTGAATAAGAAGCTTAATCTCTTCAAAGCGTCATTTTCAACTGTAGTAGAACAAAATTATTGGATTGTCGTGCCCAACGAAAATTTGTCTATATATCCTTAAGGATAAAAATTTATAATATTTAAAAATTTTATTAAGGAACAAAATATTCAATGTATTTTTACATGGTGGTTAGAAAATTTTTTGTGGTAAGATTTGTGATAAGATTTTTCATAAAAAAAAGAATTTTTTGAAATATTCAACAATTCTTGCAAGTGCAATTATCATTAAATAATTTTTCATCCGATTTTTGCTAGTTTCAATTTCAATTTTCAATTGGCAAGAATTATTATGGATATCAAAAATTAAATAAATCCTTGAAGGAATTAGAATAATTTTTTTAATTTTTAAGTTTCCATAATTATTAAAATATTTAAATATAGTTGAAATATAAATTTTTTTCAACATCAATTATTTTTTTCCAATAATTAAAAAAGTTATTTAAATTTAAAAATACTTACGGTAACACTTAGAAAGTAATTATAATTACTGTAAATATATTGTTGCCAGATGTTATTAAAAATAAAAATGTTTTGCATATGTTCAATTATTTAAAATCAACTCCAAATGTTTTACATTGAATATTGTTCTCAAACTATGAATAAGTGTTTTACTATTGATTATCTTATTGGAAATCATAATGATGGTTGCCATAAAACTGATAAGCTTGATGACGATGATAAGCTCATTGATAGGGATAATAATCATACAATTTCTATTGTTAATGAACGAAATATATTTAATATTAATGAATTAAATAAATATCATATCGGTTTGCGTAACGTTAATATAAAATTAGAAGGTTCATCATTATGGAACAAATTTCATTCCTATAATACCGAAATGATTGTCACAAAAAATGGAAGGTTTGTTTGTTTTTTTTAATAAAAAATTATTCCTCAGTTAGTTATATGTTTCTAAAATTTGTACTTACTTATTTACTTATCTTTGCTAATATATATTTATTTTTAATAATATAAACTTATACCAATATATTTCCAGCATTTATGCTTACTTATGCTAATATATTTCCATTATTTACACTTATATTAATATATTTTCAATATTTATGCTTATGCTTATTTACGCTAATATATTGCCAGTATTTATGCTCATCTATACTTAATATATTTCTTTTTATTATTTCAATTTTATTTCATGAATTTGCAAAGTTTTATTTTATTTAATTATTAATTATTTAACTTTAATTAATTTATTAATTAATTAATTTAATTTAATCATTTAAGTTTTATTTTATTTTATTAATGTAAAAATTTTGATTATTTCAAAAACAAATTTTAAATTTTGCAAATTTCGACAAAGTGAAATTCCATTATTTCTCCATCTGAAATGTGTAAATTCGTTTTATTTTCACGAAAAAAAAATTTGCATGCAATTTTTATTTTTATCGTTGATCGACTAAATTACATGGCTTTTTTTCCTCAAAATACAAATGGTTCGGGTGACAACGTCAATGTTTTTCTATTCTTAAATGACTAAGATTTCTCAACAAAAAAACGAATGAACTTTTTTATTTTTACGAATTTGAATAATTGAAGAAAGTTTTTGAATTTTCATTCCTAGAAAAATACCAAAAAAAAAAAATTTTACTCTGATGAAATTTTCAATTTTAAAAAAATAAATATATAGCTAAGAGTAAATTTCGTGACAAATTTTTATCCCTTATTTCGTTTTAAATTTTTTTTTCAAGTCAATAGATATTTTAATTAAATTTCTCGCAAAAAGATGTTTAAAAAAAAGAAAACAGCGATAAGGAAAAATTTTAAATAATTTCCTTAAAAAATTATCAGATAAAATTATCAACTTGATAATTATCAACTTGCTTGTGTTAATAATTAAATAAGTAAATCTTTTAGGAAGTGGCAACAATTTATTGCATTTCCAGCTTATGAATATTGACTTTAAAGCAAATTTAAAAAAATTACTTGAATGAAATAAGATTAGAATGCATTGATAAAAAATTAATGATTTGATATAAATTGCTATAATCACAAGAAAAAGAAAAATGATAATGTTGAATTTTTTAAAAAATCTAGGCGAATGTTTCCAACTT
The DNA here is from genome assembly GCA_900625125.1 of Dracunculus medinensis. Classification (NCBI taxonomy): domain Eukaryota; kingdom Metazoa; phylum Nematoda; class Chromadorea; order Rhabditida; family Dracunculidae; genus Dracunculus; species Dracunculus medinensis. The sequence goes on along the minus strand of UYYG01001151.1, from coordinate 317,931 downwards.
TACAAATATCATTAACCGGGCTTATCAGTAACCTCGATTATTCAATAATGGTTGACTTGAACTGTATTGATAATAAAAGATATCGCTATTCATTTCATCAGTCTAAATGGATTGTCGCCGGACCTGGTTTGTTTTTTTATGAAATTATTCATATAATTATTAAAAATTATTAAGATAGAATGATTTAGTGGGATTTAGTGGGTTGTTCACATTTTCAAAAACTCCAATACTGGAGTTCTATTCACGACAGAAGTAAATCTGTTGCTCAGTAATACGGGTGGTCCTAGCGATTCATTTGTGCTTCTATTGCCAAGCAATTTTTTGGGCACAAATTTGTCTAGTCCAACAAGCCAGCGGAGCGAGCTCAACCAGAAATGGCGAGCACACATAGGGGAAATATTAATATTAGATAATTTTAATTTTTTTTCATCTAGTTATTTTAATTAATTAATTGATTATCTCACAAACCTTTTTTTTTATATGTGTAAAATATCTGTTGTATTTTTATGGAAGAGGAAAGGATAAGTTAATTTTTAAAACTAACTTGGTACCAATTTGTTTTTTTTTTACTGGTGCCGGCAACATATTTGGAAGATCAAAGTAATATTTCACTCCATTAAAAAGGTGAAGCAGAATTGCCATGTCGGGTTCACGTACATTCAGAATCGCCAGCATCAGGCGGCCATTGGATGAAACAAGTCATTTCTTTCGACAAAATCAAGTTAACCAATAATCAGTTGGATCAAAATGGACATGTTAGTTAAATTAATATATTCCTTCATTTTTTTCCCTATTTCCTCCCATTTTATTTAATTTTCCTTTATAAAAACATTTTTTTTACTATAATTTATTGAAAAAAAATTGAGTTTCATTTTTAGTGTCGATTATTTTTTTAAAATTGATTAATTTAAATTAATTGATTAAAATTTAAAATAAATTTTAATGTAAAATTTTTTCATTATTTAATTTATACAAATTATAGTAATTGATTTATTAATTTTTTTATTATTTATTATTTAAACATTTTCTAATTCAAATATCTTAAATAAATATTTTAAATATTATTATATAAAAAATTTTAACTTTCCAAATTCCATTTCTGTTATATTTCAAATCTGCAAAATTGTTCGTAAATAGTAATAAAATAATTCCTTATGGCTTTATTCAATTTATTTTATTGCCAAAGATAACGATCGTAATGATATATATATATATATATATATATGTATATTTCCTCAAATTCCTTCTTCTATGGATAGTATTAGTCGCCCTCAACCTCGAGTCCTTTACCAAGAGCCTAGGACAAGATTTAGATAAGATATATAAATTTTGAAGAATCTTGCTCAAAGACTTTCACCGGAAAGGTAGAGACGATTGGTTGTTATTACCAGTCTTATTGCATTCCATATAATCGGATTTCTGAGGGTGGAAAATTAAAACTTGTCTATCTGGATAAAGGAGTTCCACATCATCTTCGCCTTATTATTCTCCACTTTTTTCTGAGAAATCACCTTCCACCTCGTCTTTGGCGACTATATTTAGACTATAGACTTAATATGGTAGGAAAAAAAAGTTATAATATAAGTAATATTAATAACATATGCTAAAAAGATTTCTGGTAAATATGGCATGAAAAGCTGTTTTAAATGGAATGAATAATTTGCTAAATTTTGCCAAATTTGTTTCATATTTTATTTTATTAAACTAAGCGGTCAATAAATAAAACATTAATTTTTCGCAAATAGCTATAATCTTTAGCAATAATAAGTTTAATAGACTGATAAATGAATTATAGTTTATCATATCAAATTTTATATATGAGAAAATCACAGATAATTGTAAATTCAATGCATCGTTATCAACCAAATATCCATATTGTTGTGCATTCTGATGAAGCTGGAATGAAATGCCGCACATTCACATTTTCAAATACATCATTTATGGCTGTCACTGCCTATCAAAATCATCGAGTAATATTTATTTTGGTGAAAATAATAAATATATTGTAATTGGCAAAATCTCTTTAAATATACAATTGTGAGGAAATACGCAGGGAAAACTAGATTTTATCCTTCTTAGAAATCCTGGCTTATTCCATCAACCACTAATTTATGATCCAAAGAGCCACTATGAAATCAAAACATGCTAGGATAGAGGTGGATACTTAGCATGGTTCGCATGTTTTTCTTGTTTTTATAAGGTTTGTTCCTTAAAACAAAATACCACTGGCTTCATAATTTTTAGTATATTAAATGAAATTTTTTAAATAGCGCTCTTCTATATGATTCACCATATTGCCAGGGAAGCGATAGAAATACGGATGAGTCGCCAGCTTAAATTCATCCAAATCCTATTTCAATGATATATATCTATTAAGAATCGTTAAATAACTAAACTAAAGAGCGAAACATGGTTATAATATTAAAGTAATTGTAATAAGCCAAATTAACAAATTTCTAAATCACATTCATAATATTTATATGTAATATTATATGTTATTTAATAATAGTTTTTTTTTTAAAAGAATCCTCACCATTACTGGTCATTAAACTGCATTAAACTCGCTTCATTGACTTGTCATATTGGGCAATATGCCAGGGAGTCCTTTGGTGATAGAAATATGGATGAGTCGGATTTTTGTATAGGTTTACTCCTGCGAGGAATCGAACCTCAGCATCGGCGTTCCCAATCGAGCAACAACCCACTGAACCATTCTATCCCCATTTAATAATAGTAATATTTTTTAAGTAATAAATACCATTGTTAAAAAAAAAAATTTATTGACAGAATTAATAAATAAAAGTTAAGTTTTTGCTTCATTAGTTTGATAAAAATCGCGAATCTGCCTGCCTAATCAATCATTCGAATCAATTCATTCGTTCAATCCTCAGCTATTAACTGCTAAATTTTCTATCCATGACGGCATAGAATTTAATGCAGTAATGTCGATATTTCATTCACAAGCTTATTCCTACAAAATTTTAGCAAAATCAATCAATTTCAGCTTTCATGCATAATAAACCTAAATGTCATCATCATTCCTAAAACAAAACATCCTCGAAGCAAGTAGGTAAGAAGCCTGCATCTAGCATTCCCCGACTAGGCTTGCTGCACTAACTATTATTATTATTGGTTATTATGGACCTATTTATCATAGGATGCGTGAGGATAGAAATACCGGACCGGCATTTCTCCAGTACTTTGAGCATTTCTTCATGATAACCTTAATGGCAGCTTAACTAAAAGCATGAACCTTAAGCGTGAACCGTGCTCGAAATGATGGTCCACGTTATGTTCACTATATTTTTCATTGGTTTATTCAACTTAAAATTCTTTTATTCGTCCTAAATCGCATTAAATTTTATTCAATTTGCAGATAACTGAACTAAAAATCGAAAGTAATCCATTTGCGAAAGGTTTTCGAGAATGCGAAATCAACGATTCAATTTCCTTCGTTATGAATCCTTTTCTTCCTCTTTACAATTCATTTTTTCATTCACAATTTCAAGGAAATAAGCAAATTGGCAATTAGAACGAATAATGAAATATGATTCTGCAATTAGTCATTTTCGATATGAAAAAAAAATTTGCAGAAAAAAAAACAACCAATAAATGATTTATTCACGACAGTATGCAACTAAAACTTACATTTATAATGATTTTTTAAGAATTTTATTTTCATTTAAACGGGCGAAGCTTTTTTTTTGGTTGTATTAAACTTTCGACTCGGAATATGTTTTATTAAATTATATTGTATACTATTCTCTTCCCAGTATAGTTCCACTCGGCTAGTTCCATTCATTATTAAAGGTAATCATGAAATCGTTTTTTCTATGCCTTTCAGTCCATATTTATAATTTCTTGAATTTACCGAATTTTTAAATTTACAAATTTTCATTTTTGTTTTTATATTTAAAGAGAATATATTTAAAAAGATATTAGCAAAGGGAAATGAAGTTTTTCCATATAAAAATTAAAAAATCTGGCAGATAAGATAAAATAGAAATAACCAAAGCCTTTTTAACGATTCGATAATAATTCGCTCAACTTTCAATCTTCGAGTAATCTTTATTGCCACTTTATAGTCTATTTTTTATTATTTTTTTTTTCAATCCTTCACTATTTGTAAACCTTCTATAAACCAAAATTTAGTAATTTTTGCCATTCTCATATATTAAATATTTTTGAATTATTTTAATGTTCTGAAATAAAAATTTTTTTAAGAATTTCATGAATGTTTTTCAACGTAAATGCATTTCGATTAAAAATAATTTTCAGATAAATAATTTTCGCTTAGATATGGAAAATTTCAAAAATAGAATTTAATATCTTTGAAAAAATTTTTTGGATTTTATAATAATTCATTCCTGGTTCATCAAAGTGTAGTAGGTAATTCGTTTAGTATGGAGTCGCTGCTTTAATAATTTAGCCTCCCATATAGTTGAAATCCTATTTTTGATACGAAGATTTATTCATCGGAAATCATGAAAAAATCGAGAGTTTTGATCATTCAGCAACCTTTTAGATGAAATTTTACAATATAATAGTATTTTTAATAAGTTTATTCAGCAAATTTCATTAAATAAATGAAATTTATTCTTTACTGAAAGTAATGCAAATATTTTAAATGTTTTGGTGAAAATGGTTCTTTTTTTGGTGAGAAATTTTATGTATATCGAACTTGCGTTTAGCATTTAAATTTTCCTTAATTAAGTTAAAATGCTTTAAAATTTTCTTCTCAAGCAAATCACTAAATTTTAGAATTAAATATTCTCTATTGAATGAATAAAGTATAAAATTTTACGAGAAATGTATCGATTGAAATCAGTTTGCATGACAAATTGTATGTTCGATATTTATAGGTGGCATGTGCATAACAACTATTGTTGTTGAATGAAAATGCTTTGACTTCATATCGAAGTATTTATTACTTCATAGACGAGAAAATGAACTATTCTGGTTCCGTTTAATTAGGCGGAAATCGTCAAAATAAAGGCAAATCAGGTCATAGCAAGTAGGTTTCGCCATGAGATTATCCTTATTACTTCCTTCCGACATCCGAAGAGAATATTTAACATAAATACAAAATAACACTAAAATTTTTAGAAGAATTCAAAAGGATTTTTGTGAAAGAAAATTTTTTCTCGCAAAATTATCACGACTTTCCCACTAAAAAAATTGTCAACTATATTACCGTACAAAAAGTTTGAAAAAATACATAAAATTTTTAGGTAAAATTAAATGAAATTGATTTGAAAAATGATAAAATAAATGACAAAGTTCAATTGAGTTGATAAAATTAAGTTTTTGTAATCTTTGATCTAAGTGGCAAAATTTTGCAAGTTTATTTATCATTCACTTAAAATCAAGGTATATCTCCTGACAAAGTAAGGCTAATTTATTGGCTGCATTAATTCGATAGTTATGTTCATAAATAGCGAACAAAGACAAGTTCCACGGTACAAAATGTGAAGAAACATTCACATTCCTAATGTAAAAGCTGATATAAAAATTTCGTAAGAGCAAATTTTTTCGAAAATAGAAAGATAATTTCAACTTTTGTATCATAAAATTTTAAATTTAATCGAATAAGTTAACAGTGTTTTAAGTATTTCTCATAAAAATATGGATTTATAGATGCTAAAGAATCATAAAACGGTTTAAGAATATTCTAAGAAATATTATATTAAAAAAATTAATAATATTATATTAAAATTAATTAATAATTAATTATTAATAATTAAATTAATATTATATTTAAAAAAATTTACATTATTTTAGAAAATATTCCAATATCGGCAAGCATTTAATGCTTAATAATGTTTTATCAGTAAATTACATTAATTAATATTTTAACAAATTTGAAAACTGTGAAAATCTGATTTTTTGCATTTGAATTTTGCCGATAAACAGACGTGGTTCCTATTTGAATTTGTGGATAAAAAAAAACATCAATTACAACGAACAAATATGGGTTGCACTTTGCCATTTACGACATTAGGAAGTGCCATACGTTTGGCAGTTTTAAATGTACTTTTCCTTGCATAAAGAAGTGGAACCACGATTTTACTGCTTTTAAAAATATTGGTCGCAAGAAGACATTCGATAAATCTTTTTTTTTGCAATATGCAAATGTCATTAATTATGATTGTCAAAATAGTTTTTACACAATAATTCATCATTTATTATTGATCGTATCAATTAATTATCAGAAACAAAACAAATTTATGGTTATAATAAATGTTTTTAATCGATGAAAAAGTGTTTGTGACTTGTTGAAAAAATTGAAAATTTTCTTCATATAGTCGCCATTGAGCTTATCGAAATCGATTCGTTTACAAATGCTTTTTCATCGATAAAAAATTTCATTGGCCTTCAAGCATCGTTAGATTTGTCAATTTTGTCGTTTCACTGCGTTCCATTTTAAATCTTTTCTGGATTCTTTGTTTAGAATTGAAATATTTCGAGAATCACATCGGCTGCCACAATATTCATTCGAATTTGAAGAAAAATTTGGAAGTATTTATTGATTTAATTACTACTATAGGCCATTTTGCTATTCAAAAATGAAAGCCAATATTCTCCAATTAGAATGAGTAGAAAGCATCAACGAATTAGAGTGTTAATTCGAGTATGAACATCGATCGACAATTTTTTGAAAAATTTAAGCCATGAACATCGATCGACAATTTTTTGAAAAATTTAAGCCATGAACATCGATCGACAATTTTTTGAAAAATTTAAGCCATGAACATCGATCGACAATTTTTTCTTAAAAAAATGCTTTATCATAAGCAAATTATTGTTCAAGAAACATCAATTTTTCAATCGAAATTCCAACAAATAAAAATTTTTCGCTCGAAATTTTATTAAATTATTTATTTAAAAAGTTTTTCCACAAAAATTTTTACATATTTTCGAAAGTCAATTTCGCATAATTTAAAATAATTTTTGAGAAATTTTCATAAAAATTTATTTTGTGAAAATAAATTTTCTCCATTTTTCTTACTCCATTTTCGTTTTATTTTTTATTATTTTTCTTTTAAAAAAATTCTTTTTATTCACTAATTTTATTTAAAACTTTTTTGCAAAACTTTATTAAATTTGTGAAATTTTAATCGGAAAATGGGCTTTTTTTTACTTTTTGCATATAACGTTAAATTTGAAATAGTTTAGTTTCTTCTACAGCAAAGGCCAGAATAATCGAATGACTGCCATTCTGTATGTCAAAATTCTACAACCAATGGAAGCGTTTCATCGAGAAATCAGTAAAATCAGTCAGTCTCTTGTAGACTAACTGTGCTCCTATCTCCGAGTGTGCATAGGACAAAAATTTTTATATTATTAACCAATAGATTGCGAGTGCTTATCGCAGGTGCGTTAAAATTAAAATAAGTTAAGCTTACTTGACTTTTCATTTAATATGTACATTCATTCATTCATTATTATTGATCATCCATTATTGTCGTTGTTGGTGCTTCCATTAAATTTTAACGCTGCTTTTATCGAAAAATCTTATATTTTCAAGTATTTTTAAAATAAACAGTGAAAATTTAAGTATAAAACTTTTAATTCTCAAATAATTTAATTAAATAAATATTTATTTTTTTTTAATGCTAACGAAATGCATTTTAAAAAAGCATTTCGATATTTATCTTAAATTTTTATGTTTTAATTAAATAATTTCAATGAAAAAAAACGCAAATAAACCGCAAAATAAAATTATTATTAGAAATTAAGTTTCATTTTATTTTATTTTTCGATGAAATCAAATAAAATGAAACAAAAAAAAAAATTGGGAGGAAATTTGTAATGATAAATGCCAATTTTTATAATAAATTAATTAATTAATATCGGTGTTTTTTCTTTAATGGTTTATCAGAAATAAACGCCTAAAAAACAAAAAAAAAAACGAAGAAGAGTTTCAGATGTTCGATCTTCGCATTTACACATCATTCTACCGTATAACCCAAATTTTAAAATACTACGGTAATTTTTATTCGAAAAAAATTTTTATCGCCAATTTTTAGTAGAATATTCAAATAAAATATGAATATTTTATAGAAAAAAATGAGTAATAATTTTTTGTGTGCAATTTAAGCAAAATTTTTAAAATTTTTTCCATAAAATTTACTTGTAAATATGAAAAACATTGTTTAATTTTATATTTTTCTTTTGCTTCGAAGTAAAAAACTTTAATAGCGAGTAATTTTTAAAATTAAGCTGCAAAGATTTTCAATTTTTAAAATCCCTTATTGATATAATATTAGTATAGAATGAAAAATATGTAAAAAGAAAAGAAACACATGACGGAGAGCGAAAAGGCATGGCTTCGGGCAATTTAGACGGGTTAATTCTGATGGACTTTGATGTGACCGCTAGTTAATCGATCACTTATCTGTCAATTTACAATCGCTCTAACTTCCCCCCTCTCCTTTCTCCCCCGCCTTTTACTTCTCCTTCATCTTCTTTTTCTCCCCAATGGTGATTATTGATTTAAAAATCAATTAATGATAAAATTTTACTTTGATTTCGGTGAAAAAGAAGTCCCATTCATTCATCTTTATTCGAGAATAATTCAAGGATTTGATTTAGCCAAAATGAATCTTTGAAAATAATAACAAATATCTGGAAAAAAAGAAAAATTTCCACGCCACTATATATATAAATACAATTTTACAAGAAAAGAAAACAAGACTGAAAAAAAAGATGAGCATTTTTCCAGTAATTATCACATTAAAATATTTCAAGTTTTATTCTTGGAACTCTATTTTTTTATTCTATCTTGAAAAATCCCTCCAGGTGCATTTTTCTGCAAAAAAATGCAGTTTTTCCCCGAGAATTTATTCTTTCCCATGCATATAGAACTCCGTTTCGGGTAAAAAATATGCCTCTATTGACAATGTTGCATACTGTATGAAAGTAAAATAAAACTTCATGAATTGTGAGATTTTTAATCGAATCTCGAGAAAAGAAAAAAAGAAAGCAAAAAAAAAAACAAAGAATTAGTGAATTTCGGTTAGCCGAACCCTGCCAGAAAATAAATATGAAGAGAAAATAAAAGAATGACAATTAATTAATAATTTTAGGCGAATCATCGATGTTTGATATACTTGACGGTGAATCGGACCAATTTATTTGATGAGGTCGGTTTCCTCGTGCCAAAAATGCTTGTTCCTTTTGGCGTTTCTTCTCTTTCATGCGACGATTTTGAAACCAAATTTTCACCTTTAATTCTCTTATTTTTATTTCTCCATTTATTTTTTTATTAAAAAATTAATTAATTGAATGAATAATATTTAGAATATTACAATATTTTTTGTAATGCGATTATCTCTTAACGTTTGATTTTTCTGGAATTAACAAGCGAATTAGTAAGCTATAAGTGCCTAATTTGCATTTTTGCCCCGCAAGATATGTAATAGTAATGAAATGACCTTTCAAGATTCGTTAAATTAAATTCATTCGGCCTCTAACCTCTTCTAATATCGCTCTATCAGATTTTATAAGCCATCAATATTTTGTTTTTCAAGATCAGTTGTTCAAATATCAATTAATTCTCACAAAATATGTTTTCATTTCAGCTATCATGAACAATTTTCTTAAAGTTGTTTATTTATCAAATTGGAACCATTTATTTTGTTATATCATACTTCAGCTTTTAAACATATAAAGTATTGCAAACTGTGCTTAAAAGTGAAGAAAAATCTGATTATCGCAGGCTAAACATCAATAACTTTTACCATATCAAATCGGATATCACTCATTTAAAATCATTTTCATAAATCCTTTTTATAGGATACCATTCATTTAAATCTTATCACCAACATTTTAATCGAAGAATGTTTTTAAATTCTTAATGATAAGTGTGCAGCTTGCGAAACAACAACAATTGGTTTTTTTTCTTAGGTGATTAACGATGATAAGAAAAACCTGAGTTTCATTGAGATTTAAAATTGAAGCTATTTCTGCACGGCGAGTTCGATTTAAATATTTTGATGTGTAATATTCTTTTTCAAGTTCTGTCAATTGATGTGTTGTAAAATTTGTACGATTTACATTTGTTTCTTCGATTATCCGACGTTTTGTGGCTAAAATATTTTGAATGAAAGCGATAATAAACAATTTGATTGAAGAATAAAATAAAATAAAAATCAAAAAATACTTTAGAAGATTAATTTTCTTCAATATTAATTAAATTACTGATTAATTTTTGAAAAATTTTCATTTTAAAAAAGTATAAAAATTCTTCTGAAATAATTTCTCGAAAAAATGGTTAAATTATAGAAAAATTCGACAAAAAAAAGGATTTAGTTGAACGAATTGAAAGCCAAGGAAAACATTTTTTTATAACTATTTTTTTCTTTAAAATAAGAAATAAATGAAAAACAAAATACAAAGAAGAACAAAGATGGACATTTAATCAGTTTTAACTAATTTATAATAGAAATACAAATTCGATTTTAAAATATGATTCGATTGACAGGAAAAATAGCAATTGAAACGATATTCACTAAGGTGTCGTAGAAGAATTTTTTGTTTCCAAATTTCCCAAGGTGAAAAAAATTTGAAAAAAGTGAAGTGAATATTTTCGGGAAATTTTAAATCACAGTTGAAAGAACGAAAAAAAAGAGAGAGAATTATTTTATAATGCAAAGAGTTTTGAAAGGAAATCGATGGTTGTCTGAAGAATGATTAGTATTTTGTTTCCAAAATATGGCAAAAAAAAGTTTTTTTCAAAAAATTTTCGACAAACATGAAACAAAAATGAAGCAAATTAAAAAAGAACAAAGATTTCGAGAAATCCCAGTCTTTCTTTCGTCTAAAAATTTATTTTTTATCATTTATAATCTTATCATTCTTACCATTTATAAATGTATGTGCACGAACCAGTTAACTTTTACCAACTTTCCGATTGACGAAATTTTTAAATAAATACGAGAATTTTTTTAAAATAAATCAAAAAAATTTCCAGCCATGCAAAGAAAATACATCCATAAATAAATAAAAAAATAAATAAATAATATAGGTGACATGTATACACATGCAAATATTTATATATATATATATATATATATAAATATTTACACTTATTTATATTTTCCTTTTAAATATAGTGATTTAAATATTTTTGTTAATAGTAAAATAAAGTTAATGGTTTATCTTTATCAGCTAATTTGTTCCCAAAAAAATATTTTTAATGAAATTTTTGCCTTTTTTGTTTCACGACTGATTTGATTTAATTGATTTGCTAGAATTATCAATGTATTAATGTCAATAATTTTTTCCTGCTAAGGATTCGCTACAAAACAAAATATTTTAGCGATTTTTGATAAAAAAATTTTTTTTCTTACCATTTCGGATTATTTGAATATTTTTTTTTACAAAAGAAAGGACTGCAAAAAACGATAAAATTACCTGTTTTATTCAATTTCCTCTTAATATTCATCCATTTGTAGACGTTCGTCGGCATATTATTTTGATAATTACTCCAATTTTGCGAGGTACTTGCTTGATCATCGTTATAATCATAGCAGTAATTATTGTTATTGTTATTATTATTATTGATAGCTGTAGTACTCGTTGGAATATTACTAATATTATTTGGATAAACTCTTGTCAGCCATTCATTACTATTATTATTAATATTATCAGTAATAATATTAGTATTAGTATTGTATTGAGTACAGTTCATCTAAAATTTGAAAAAAAAAGTAAGAATATCGAAGTTAAAATGAGCAATAAATCATATTATTCCCCTCAATAAAACATTTTCAATCGGTAACGAATTTCAATGGGTGGGATGATTGCAGAAAAATCAGCCAATGATTGTCGCGCGGTATACTGTCGTCAAATATTTCAATTAAAATTATCGATAAAATGAAAAAAAATTATTTTTTTCCATAGAATTTCCTTGTAAGACCTTTATTTTTTTGAAAAAGGATTTCCTAAAAGTTTTTTCGATGAAAAAATCTTGAAAAATTTAAATTTAAGGTTCAAACTTATAAATTAATAAAATGAAAAATTAAAAATTTTTTGAAAATTTATTAAATAACATTTGCAAACAATTTATTTCCGTCAAAAAATTTTTAAAAATTGTTTTAAAAAAAAAGAAGAAAAAATTCGCAAGGAAATTTCTGTTGTTCCTAAATATTTCTATTTGTTTTCTTCGTCATAAAAGATTCGATTCCCGACGAGCAACGGCTTTTTCCAAAATTTTCAGAAATCATTTTCCTCCTCTTATTAATCTCTTCTTAAATGAATCCATCATGAAGCCTTCTAGCAAACTGGATCTTTCTCAACGAGAATTTAATAAAATTTAGTGAAATTTTTTTTGTATTTCAACCATAATTTAGAAAAAACATTTTATATTAGGGCAGTTCCTTTCAAGAAATTTTTGTTTTTTTTGCTTATGCAGATTTCTATTTTAAGTTCCATATACCACTCATTTATTAGTTTTATTATTTTTATGACAAATAAATGGGAATTTCCGAAACTTGTGAAATTTTTCATCTTTTTTATTTTCGAAACAACTTTCTCCACCAATTTTTTCTATTATATTCATCTTCCATATTAAACAATGTTTTTTTTCTACATTAATTTTCTTCTATTCTAAGAGATTCTATATTTTCGATCTTTTGATTGAAATTTTTCGCTTTCTTATAGAATTTAGAAATTTACTTTCAATTTTCCACAAATATTTAATTTTGTTAGATTATTATTTTTTTATTTTTATCGAAATTTTTCATTGTCTTAAGATTGAAATCAGAAAATTCAAAAAGATTCCCTAAATTTTTCTGTTCGTAAAATATAAAAATAAATGAAGAAAAAAAGGAAAATTTAGATAATTTATTCGACAAATAAACTATTTAGCACCGAAATACGTTGAAAATAATTTATTTTAATGAATTCCTTATTATCACTTAATCACTTATGTAGATTTCGAAGATATCTATTCGCATACGAATGAATGAAGATTATAATAATAAATACAATATTGCTGAATAGAAGAATCTCTTGGGAATAATTAATCTTGTAGATGATAGCCATCTTTTGCAATCATATACAACGAAATTTATTAACTACATTTCATTGATTTATTCCTTTATTGTTCCAAAAATTTTACTTGAATTTTGGAAAAAATTATATTTAAAAAAGATTTTAAACCGAAAAATTTTATTTTTTTCATTATATATTTATATTATAAATATTATAAATTATATTCATTAATAAAAAAAGCCTTAACAGTGCCTTAAGTCAAGTTGGCATAACTAATAATAGTTAGTAATGGTGCTGGTAATAAGTAAAATTATTTGAAGAAAAAGAGATTTTTCATAATTTTTTCTTCTTATCGCTTAAAATCTCAAATATAATAGCCATTTCTGTTATCATCTCTCAGGTCAAGCAAAAATTATATGCTTATATGGTATTTTTATTAAATTTTCAAGTCTTATCAAGACTTCTTCATTTTTTATTTATCAGACTAGAAATTTCTGTGATTTGCGTTTGTGGCATATAAGAATTACAGAAATAGGATGACTCAGTTGGTTGTTATTCATTTTAGGGCATCGATGTTGCAATTCTATTCACTGCTGGAGCAAATATGTCATACGAAAATCCGTGCTCACAACTCACTTATGCTTCTATCATTGAGTAGCTCCTTGGCAGAATTTGCATGATCCAACAAATCAGAAAAGCGAGCCTAACTAGAATTAGTGATTTCTTCGAAAAAAAAAGAATTAATGGCTAACTATCAATTAATTAATTATATAACGGATAGAGAAACAATTGTTTTTTTTTCTGAGCCGAGATTTTCCACAAATTTTGGCTATTAGCAATTTTAAAAAAAGTTATAAGAATTTATTATAAAAATATTTAGAAAACCTTAGAACAGTTATTTTACTATTAAAAAAAGTAAAAAATGAAAAATGAAAAAGAGAATTTAAACTGAAAAATGGATAAACGTTTGTTGGCTGCCCATATCTGCAGAATCCGATTTATAATAATATCATAAATCATTTATTTATACATATAGCAAATGTTTATCGTTTCCCGCCACTTTTATAGATATTATCTATTGTTTTAACAGATTAAATAAGATTATTGAGGAAAGATGAAAGAGTATTATAATATGAGGTCAAAACAAATAAAGATAATGTGCGAAAATCGTTAAGGCCGAAATCGAAGGTATTAAAGAAGGTCAAATAGAAAAATATTGAATACGAAGGCGAAGGACAATTTTCAAGTTGACAAACACTACTCTATTACTACTATTAATGCCCTTATCACTAACGAAGTTGGATGAATATAAAAATTGATCGTTGATGATATCACAGAATAAAAATGGATAGGTAATTTTTAAATAAATGGTGGAGATAAGAATAAAGCCGAATGATATCGATGAATTTCAAAGATGTGTTCGGAAAAAAAGTATTTTATTTGTAAAAAAACGAGGATTAAAAATCAGTTTTAAAATGTGGAAATGGATTATTAAAATTAATAGAATAGAATTAAAATTTTACTTTTTATTATTAATCTTATTATATGCGAATTTGTTCTTCATTTGGCTAAATATATATCGCCTAGATTATTATAGTTCCATCCTTTGGCAAATGGGAAAGGTGTTAAAAACTCGAGTGCAACTGAGGATTTCTATCGCAAATTTCCGACTTTTGGCCTGTCTAACTTTTCTCGGATAACAAGTGAAGTAAAGCTAACCGAGAATAATTAGCTCTTACCATTTATTTATTTCCGAAAGACTATGGAATTTCTATTCTCTGAATTAATCATAAGAACAAAGCAAATTGTAAAGATTATTCTAATTTATTGTTTTTGATGCAAAAGTAACTTCCACTAATTATGCCATTTATCATATCAATTGAATTATTTGTTATTATTTATTATAAATTATTTAATTTTTATGCAATTATTCAATGAAGTTATGCTAAAATATTTCAAACTTTTCTGGCTTTTTAAATCATTTTTTGTCATTTTTTTTGTTTTTCTTAATACATTTTTAATAATTAAAAAATAAACACAAAAAATGCTAAATTTTGTATGAAATTCATATTAAATAAAATTATTATGTAAGAAAAATCAGATTAATTGTTTAATCGCACAAAATCTATGCTAATTGAAACTGACTTTTGGTTTAAAAAAAACTGTGAAAGATTGATTGATTATTTTATCGTAGCATCCGATCAATAGCCTGCAATATCACCTGTATAGATCTTATAATTGCTACAGTATCCAAGCATGATATTCATAATTGCTCAAGATTTTTCTCGTAATAGCTCGAATGTATACAGCCAAGTTAAGAATTTTTGAAATTCGCAAGAACAGACTCATTGATTGCTGGTTTCGGTGAAAATTTCCAAGATATTAGTTCAATGGTGCATAATTTGCGTAATTGATGCGTTCAAAATTTATAGAATATATATTTCCATTCAGCATTTAACAATTAATTTTTCTGGACCTAAAATTTATTAAAATTTTTGTCATTTTTATCAGTAAAATACATTAATTTATTGTATATCGCGTATTTCATCATCATTAATCGCCGTAAACGATATTACAATGATATGAAATTTTTTCCATGAGAACAAGTTAAATTCCAGCCTCTTTGAATTCGAAATGTAGTTTACAAGTTATTAGTAGTATCTCGAAAATTTAAGCGCTAACTTTGCTTTCGTTCTAAAAATTTTTTTCCTAAATTTCTTATAAAATTTAAATAAAATAAATAATTTGAAAAATGCTTCTATTAAAGCAAAAGAAGTCGAAATTCTGATTGATTTATCGATTTTCATCGATTTTGGATGATTTATGAATTCGAGGAAATTTAATTTATTACCATTCTATGTCGTTGATTCTTTTGCCATTAATTTAAAAAAGGACCATAAAATTCATCGAAAAATTGGAATAAAAGAATAATTTAGAAAGATTTTGTTTTAATTAATAGGTCACTAATTCAATGTAATTTTGCAATAAATAATTGATAAATTTTTTATTAATATTTAAAATATTTTATTAATATTTTACATTAAATTAAAATATTTTATATTAATATTTTATATTAATATAAAATTTTGCGCTAACATTGTTATTTTTTTAGTATTTTAATTGTTTTCATTAAATTTTTGTAGAAATTGTTGAACGACTTCTAATAGTTCACATTGTTATTAGCTACTGCTATTGCTACTTTTGTTGCGCGGTAACAAGAAGGATTAGGCATTTCCAGTGATTGGGTAGCGGTTGGGATTTTTTCTTCTCCTAAGGAAACACGCACAGTTTGCTCGCAAATTCACAATTTTGATAGAATTAAGTCGTACAAAACTAATAAACAAGCGTTTTAACATAAATAATATTGAAATAACGCAAGCGGTTAATAGAAAAATAGATAAGAGTTTATTATATTGTAATACTAAGGACTGTAAAATTAAAATTCTGCGAAAAATTCGCCAATTAATTAAAAATCTTTTCAATTTTCGTCAAATATTATAAACGAATTAGCAATTTTATGATAAATTATCAATAAATTGGTTCTTTTTCATAATAATTAATAATTTTCCATAATTTTTATTTGTACTTAGGTTGGTCAGTTTTTTTTTAAAATCAATTTTTTAAATAAGAAAACAATTAGAAATATTTATTAAAAGAAATATCGAAAGAAGGAATTTTTTAAGCTTATTTCTGTAATTTTCAAGTAAAATTTATAAAAAAAAAGAAAAATGCTAATTAGTTGGAAAGTAAATAAAATTTTTCAAGAATGATAAATTGTTTTAAATAATTAATAAAGAAAATGATTGATAATTTCTTAAAGCAATTAATTTTTCGCTTGAATTTATATGATCAAAAGATTTTTAAATATTTTAAATATTTAATTATTTAAATATTTCAATATTTCTTTAATTTCTTTAATTAAAATTGTAAAATAATCGAAAAAGTGGGATAATTCAACTATATTTTCATTATTGTGCAAGTGCAGCCAAAATATCAGCGAAAAAGATTCCGCAAAATTCGTCAATTAAATAAATTAAAATCCTGAAACAGTGCGCATAATCAGATAAAAGTGAGAAGAATGAGATTAATAATTTTAGTAAATAATAATTTTAATAAACGATTAATTTTAAATGAGACAAAAAAAATAATTTCGAAAATTTGGAACCAACAGTGATCGATGACTATCTTTCTCATAATGGAATTTTGTATGTTGCGATACTTAAAATTTATAAGGAACTATTTGAAAAAATTTGGGAATATAAGAAAAAAGAACTTATGAGAGGAATAAAGAGCTAAAACAAGTTGATCATTTCGTATTCTCTTTTTGCCTGAATCGCCGAGTTCGATGGAAATTTGAAAAAAATCAAGAGTTTTTCTAGCGATTATGCAGAAGTTTTGTATTTATTTACCAACTGGTATTTACAAAAAACTGCTTATAGCAAAATGTGATAAACTTGGAAAATTTCGAAATGAAAGATAATAATAATAAAATTTTCGATGGAAATTCAAATTGGAATTTCTAAAAAAATTATAGAATACCATTTTCTCGGATCGAATGTGCAACACCATTCCAATGGAGAAATAAACTTGCATCATAAAATAAATATGATTGAAACTGCCTCAAATTAACAATTAATTTTAGAATAATCTAAATAAGGAAATTTTTTTCTTCGGCATTAATCTTTTATTTCCGAACTAATCATCGTCGTTTAGCTAATAATTACAAGCGATAAAGTTCATCCTAACCTAACATTCTTTTTTTTCTATGAATTTTTACCACTGATTGCTGTTAAGTTTTCTCTACTTCTGGCTTCTGGGAACCAGGCGAATTTCAATTGGCGATAGAAGTCACTAATATCTGGTTTTTAAAAGTCAAATTTAGTCTTGGAAGTCCCCAATGCTGGCACTCCAAAATAAAAGCAACGGTAGTCTGAGCCATCCTATACCTAGTTTGAAATAGTAATGGTGAAAAATAATTGAAATATGCAAGGAAAAAATCAAATTAGTTCATGAATAAGAATAATTAATAATATTGATAATCCTTTAAAAAACAGCCCTGCAGTTGACAATTGTTGTTCAGATCGTTTGTAATATCAATAATAATTATTTGCTAAAATAATTTGAATTTTAATTGATAAAAAACAAATTTAATTTTTTCATTTTTAATTTTCATTAGTCTTAAAATTCTTTTTGCAAATTTATAATTTGCAAATTTTATAAATTTATGCATAAAATAAATTGAAATTAAAATTACAATTATTTAATACAATTATTTATCATTTAATATATATTAAAATTTTCAATGATTTAAATGCTTTGCATTTTAACAAATATCATTAATAATATAATATTTTACTAATAATAATACTAATAATTTTACTAATAATAATATAATAAAGAATTGCATTAAAAATGGCAATTAGCTTTTTTTCATATTGCGCAATTCTATATCGTATTTAAGCAGAAAATAAACAGAATTTGCAATAAAAATCGCGAACAAACCCAATTTTTCTTACAAATTTATAAATTTTAGCATTTATTATAAGAAAATAAAAGTTCTTAAGAGATGAAACAAATAATAACATAGTTTTCAATTACCACAATGTTTTTAAACTTCAATCGTAATAAAAACAACCATTTATACCATTTATATTTATAGTTTCTTTTTTTGAAATTTCGAGTGCCACTAATCCAAAAGTTTATCAGCCATAATGAGATGGAAGTGACTGCGCTTAAAAAACGAAGAGACGATTAGGAGTTACTCTTATGAATGCTTACAGCAATTGCATAAATAAATCATTCGGCTTATTTCACTGGCAAATAGCAGAATTCTGCTATACCACCACGGCTACAAGTGGGTCATTAGGGTGACACACATTTTTCATAATGATACTTTCATTGTTAAATTATCACTCAAGAAATAAATAAAATAATACATATTCGACCGTAATGGTAAATTAATGGAGAAATTTCTTTTTCAATAATAAATCAGTAATTGCTTCAGTACAACCGACTGATTATTAGAGTTTTTAAGAGTAAATATGATAATTTAAAAGGCCTGAATTTGAGCACGAAAAAAAATGATATTTAGAAGATTAGTTTTTTAGAAGAAAATGATAAAAAATGAAAAATCATAGTCAAACGCGGAACAAGAGAATTGCCTAACAAGAGAACTATCAATATTCATCCAGATGAATGAGAAATTAAAAATAGGAGAGAGGGCGACAGCTCTCGAATACTACAGAATTTCAGAAACAAAAAATATTCAGTTATATTCCGTTGATTGGTGCAAACGGTTTGCATAAAAATCACGAAAAAAAAGTACAGCTGGTGGCATTTCATATAGTTCATTAAACTGAGTTAGTAAATTGTTAATTAGGTTTGCTCCATTGGTTGTCAGTGCAATCAAAAATTCGGCGATAAAAATGCGAGCAGATCGCCATCTGGATTATTAGATAAAATTAAGCTAATTATTAAAAATTAAGAAAGTCGAAAAAATATTTCCAAAAGAATTTCATATGTTCCTTAAATCTGCCTATTTAAGGCTAATTTTTACCGCAAACATTTATTCGTTTCATTCATCTTCGAAGGCTTTAAGAAAATAATAATAATAAAAAGTGAAAAATATGAAGAAAATTAGATGAATTATTTATTTTCAGGTGAGAAAAATACCAAAGAACTGATAATGATAAGATAAAAGATAAAAGAATTACATCAAATCAATATTATATGATAAGTGATGAAACGCTCTTTCGATCGAAATTCTTACGATTTTGAAGCAAAAAGAATAAATTTATTAGTAAATAGTGAAAAAGATTTTTCACTAAAGAATAATTTCAAATAAAGAGAATTAGACGACGAAATTTTATTAAAATATTATTTTTATAAAGAGAAAAAAATTTCATTTTAATTTTAAAAAAATAAAATTTTCATATAAAAAAATTATTTTTTTAGCATTTAAAAATTTATTCATTAAACAACGAACGGTATTCTTTGCTTTTTTCTAAATTTATTTTTTTTAAAATTAGAACTTTAAATTTCTTTTTAAAACTATTTTGTAAAAATTTTAAATGATATATTTGTTCTTTTTTCGCATTTGTTGCAAAATTTTCTCATTTATTTCATTTTTTTTCTTTTTAATTTTTCTTGAATTTTTATTAATTACACAAAATATGCACACAAATTCATTTGTTAGATTTCTTGTTCCGTTTCTTCTTTTTTCTCGTTTTTTTACGAATTATTGCTTTCTTTTAAATTTTGCTTGCTTTTATTGTTCATAATTTTTTTCTTTTTTAGATCGTAAAAAAAATATTTATTGAAATTTTCAATTTTTTATTGATCACAGAGATGAATTCAAATTTATAATAGCGAATGGCTAAATGGTTTATAAGGATCGAAAATTTTGATTCGTTTATGATTCGATGAATTGATTTGGTTTCGTTTCTAAAATTTAGATCATTTTTAAGTCTAAGAATTGATAAACTGGTTTGTTGATTTTTGTTGATTTATTTAAGCTGAGATTTGATGAAAAACTTTATGAGTGATTGTTGAGCGGAAAGAATATTTTCTTGTGAAACAGTTTTGCAAAAAAATTTGTTTTTTTTCCTATATATGATAATAGTATTATCATTTAAGAAACGACTGATTATACTGCTGATAGTTTATCAAATTATCATATCAGAGCTGCGATAAAATTATTAACCAAGTCATCGTTTTAACTAACAAACTATGTTGAACATTATATGAAAATTCGTACAACTGGTGAGTCTGGATTGATGATATTATAAAAGAAACAGCTGATACACCAATCAATAGTCAAATAGTTGGTAGAATAAAATTAATTCAGCAAAAGACCTCGAAATTATTTTTATGGGATTAATATTAATTTTTGCCATTATTTTATTATTTATCATTATGCACAATTTTTTATATACTTAAACAATCTAAATGAATGCAAATTTGCTTAAAAATTAACTGTAGAAGCGATTTAATTATAAACTTATGCAGTGATAAGCTTATAATAAGCTTATCATTACAATTGTCTATTTTTTAGAAACAAAGTGATTAAAATACGATTTATTGTAATCCTAATGCTAATGCTAATAAAAATTAATTTATGAAAATCGGCAACAAATAAATAAAGAAATATTTGATTCAAAATTTTATTATTTTTAATAATCACAATAATAATATTTTTATTTCTTGAATTTTAAATTTTAGAAAATCAAAACTATGTTTTGCACTGAGACTGTGAACGTTAGAAAAAAGCAGCTATACAACAATGCCAGACTTATCAATAGTCTACCATCAGAATACCTACAGAATACTTTCATTTAATAAATAATCCTGTAATAATGGTGAAGTTCCAAGGGACAATTTGTGGTACTTCTTTTCGTTTATTTGGCTACATTTCGTCGAAGGATTTTGAAATTCTTTCAAATTCTTTTTCAACAAATTTCAGTGAAAAAAATCTTATAGAAAAATCGCAATTTTTGTTCATTCGATTACCTCATTTGTCGTTTAACTTTGAAAAATTTCAGTGAACTCAAAAACATATTAAATCATTGTATTTTTTAAAACAATTGCTGAACAACTGAATTAAATTAAATTAAATTGTATATTTTTAAAATTTCAATTAATTTAATTATATTTATTAATTAAATTAGTGATTTATTGCTTAAAGAAAAATGTAAAAATATGTTGATTGTCAGTAAAAAAAATTGAAAAAAAGAAGCAAATTCATATTCCACCCACTTTGCACTTTGTATGATCCAGTGTAATTGAATT
Organism: Dracunculus medinensis; assembly: GCA_900625125.1. Lineage (NCBI taxonomy): Eukaryota > Metazoa > Nematoda > Chromadorea > Rhabditida > Dracunculidae > Dracunculus > Dracunculus medinensis. Next base: position 296,145 of record UYYG01001151.1, on the reverse strand, counting down.
CTAGGCTCGTTATATACAATCATTTTATCAATTATTATAAAATCCAGTGACCTACTTTGGATCGTATCGCCTGTAGAATCGTGTTTATATGTTTAATTGAAAAAATAAGCTCGTCTCTACAGGTGTTACCTTCCATGGTTGATAATCTTTTTCAGCATATTACCCATGTGGAAAGATAACGTAAAGATAATGCCTTTCTTAAGAGCAGTAAAAGAGTCATATCATTGAAAGTGGTGGAATCTGAATAGAGTTTGCGACAAACCTATATTTCTGTCTTCGTTGAACATCTATCAATAGCTATATGCAAAAATGGATTTCTGGAGAATATTAGATATAACATTTTTTATTTTTTATACTAATTTTTCTTTAAATTTAAAGAAAATAATAATCAATTAAAGAAATAAAATAGCAATTAAAGAGTTTTCTCAAATTTCCATGAATTGCACAATTTTCAAAATATACAAATAAATACGAAAGGAAAAAATATATTTATAGAAATATATTATAAATATATACAAATATATTTATATAAATATATTTATATAAATATTTATAAATTTATATAAATATATTTATATGAATATTTAATACTATTTTAATATTAAAAAAATATTTATATAAATATTTTGATTAGTTTTTTGTTGCAAAAAGTTGCATGATGGAGTATAAAATGAAGAGTTTTACAAATCCGAAAAAATCCATGCGAATTATAAAAAAGATCTGCAAATCTCCTTGAAAAAACGATTTTCTCTCTCTATTTGCATAATTAATTTCTATTTAAATTCGCATTTTTAATGGAATTTAAGAGATATATATTTATAGAGGAAAAAACCTCGAAAAATTTCAAATATGATTGATGAATATAATTTAAAAACAAAAACCATTTCTTTTTCCACGTGGCTTATCGCTGTTTTGTTCGACAATGACGATTGTTTTTTGTTATAAGAAATATTATAAGAAATGAAATATATTAAATATTGAAATATATTAAAAAATTTTGCAATAAAAACTACTTATCTGAAAAAACGAAATGCAAAATTAATTTAATAAATTAATAAATTCAAAAATATAAAATAAATAATTACTTTAAAAATGTCCCTAATATTCGTCTGACCACCAATAATAATAATTAGAACATGAAAAATTCAATGATTCTGGCGAAGCGAACCTAATAGTCAGTAAAATCAACCAAATCAGAAGTGAGGGTTGTTAGAAGAGGAAGGAGAAGAGGACTACGACAGTAAAACTTAAAGCTGAATGTGACTCAGTGGGTTGTTGTTGTCATTTTAAAAGTGGTATAGTTATAGCCACGGCAGAAATAGTTCTGTAGTTCAGAAATACAAATTGCTCCATGGCAAAATTTGGCTTGGTAAGTGAGCTGAGCAAGTCCAATCCGAAATAGAGAACTGTAAGAAAAAAAGCTAAATGATAAGAATGATAAAATTGTCGCGGAATCTTCCGTAGAATCAGTTTAAAAACTATGGAATTGTCGTAATTTTTTATATAAGTTTTTTATTATCAATGAGTAAGCTTTTTGAATTATTTAATTCGCTGACGATTTCCTTGATTTATATTTGTAATTCGATGATTTTTCAAATGCTTAGCCTTTTTTTTATTGTGCCTAATCTGATCTTTCAACAATGCTAGCTGTAAATCGAAAAAGAAAAGCCAAATACTTTCTGGCCTGCAGAAATAATGCAGCATTGTCTAAGTCTTTTTATTGGTGGTAGTCTTTACGATTTGAGCTTTTACACAATAATTTATATCGTGCATAAAAAATAAAAAGATAATTTTTTCCATAATTCTTTATTTTCATATGAAATTCGTTCCACTTTCAAATTCTTAGATATTTTACTTATTTTCACGGAAAAGGCAAAAAGATAGCTTCGTTCCAGTAGAAAATTTTTTATTATTATCATTCTTTTTCTCTTTAAAGAATGGTTCGTATGTGTGATAATTAAGTGAAAAACATTCAGTAAAAAATGACTTAAAAAAGGCAAAACTACAAAATAATCGAAATATTTATAATTTTTTCTCGATTATTAAATTTTCATTCAGCGAAAAACTTGCAATATATACAAAAGTGGAAAAATTCTCAATTTTTTTAGGGACACTTAAAAAAAGATATCCCTTTAAAAAACCGTTCGCTTTAAATTTTTAATGCAATTATTATCTGAATTTTCGAAATTCTAATTTTATTAAATTTATTAATTTTATTAAATTTATTATTAATAATTTTATTAAAACGTTTCGAGAATTTTTAATTTATTTCATTTCAGTTTAATAATAATCAGTAATACAGTTATCGAAAAAAAGATATTGGAAAACAACTGACTTTGCAGACTTTTTACAATCTCCTTTTGCCGTTTGCATTTTTATTAGAAATAAAAAATGATTTCGAATTAAAATGAATTTTACCCATACTTTTCAATAAATAAATACTAAAATTTTTCTAGGTAAATTTTTTAAAATAATATCCAATAATATTTATATAAAAGATTAAATATTAGCCTTTGTTAATTTAGGCTGTTGTTTACTGAACTGAAAACAGTTCAGGAAATTTTCAACTGCTTAAGTATAGGCGATCTTTGTATCCTTATTCCTATTCATCGTACCGACTTCTTTTTATAACAATTATAGAAGATATTTATGTTGCTTTTTGGGCTTCTCTCTTGACGATGGTGAAGTGATAGCAAATTTTTATCATTATCACTAGAATTTTTGATCAAGATTTTTGCAAGAATAAATTGTTTAAATTAAAAAATATTTTTCTGATTTTTTATTCAAAAAGTTTAAAAATTATTTATTTTAGAAAAATTTTGAACACAAAATTTGAGAGGAATACAGACAATATTTTTTCCTCTTTTTCATCAAAATTCATACCATTGCTTAGGCCAAATGCAAGGATGAAAAGTTTCCAAATCACTGGATCCAGTGCTTCGCCAGTGGCCAATCCTTTTTCCATCGTTCAAGCCAATTTATAGTGGATATATGTGGTATAGTTTAATTTTAGTTGGATTTTACCGGGAAGTTGTGAATAGAAGCCATGAATTATATTTAGAGCTAGGATTTTAGGGTTGAAAATATAAACTTTAATAAGATTAATCGAATTTTGTTCTTTTTGGAAAATTGAAGAAATAGCCAAACCTTTATAAAAATAAATATATTAGATCGTTAATAGCGCAGAAATGCGATTTCCCTAAAAGCAAAACAACTTCCTAAAATCGAAAATTTAGAATCCATGAAAAAAGCAACTTTTTGCTTATGTGCATATGTGCATATCCTAAATCTTTCGTAAAAAATTTCAGTCTAATTCATCGATAATAGTTTAACTTTCAATTTATCTATTACTGTGCGCTATTTCGATATAAAACTTTCAACAAATTGAAAACCTTGGAATTGATAATACTTACAATAAAAAGGAAATTTTGCAATTTTCTCGACAGCAGTATTTATTCTACATAAAGTAAAGATGATTAGGTGATTAATTCTTGCTATTAGTTGGATTTTCTTCGCACTCGTTATTCTGATCAAAAATTTATGCCAGAAAGCTATTTAGCGACAGAAATGTAGATAAATTTCAAGCAATAAGCCTAATTTTTTGGTGACAAATTTGCTCCTGTTATGAAAGAAAAATCCGAAGTCTTGTCTCTAAACACCTATTCACCTATTCATTCGACTATGGAGATCTCCTTAAATATTAATTCATTCATTAATTAGAGGCATTTGAATTTGTAATTTTACGAAAAAAATTTTCCATTGGCTTGTGCCTTAATCAGTAAGTTCGCCTAAAGGTTAAATACATATATATATATTGACTTATGTCTTAAGGAAGTAAGGATATGGCTAACTTTCCTTATAAAATCCTAAAATTCATGGTATACTACAATATCGAAAAAAAATTCATTTGCTGTGAAAAGATATCTTTTTTTATTTTTATTCTAAAATTTGACAAATATTAATGGGGAAACCAACTTGTTGTTTCAGTATTTATTTATTCTATCCATACTTTTCGTTTCGACAGTTTTCGCTTAATTTGCATTTTCTGCAACTCTGCAATTTATGAATAAATTTTACGACTTAAGCATAGTTGATCTCTGTAATTCCTGACTGACTGTCTCTGATTTTTAAATTTCACAATTATTGCTAAATGGTATTTTTAATGGGTCACTGATTATCTGATTGGTTAACATAATTGTGCTAGAAAACTTTTAGATCGGCTTTTTAAACTAGCACGGCTCCGTTAACTTTCGCATTTTTGGTTATTTTTCGTTCATTATTAATCCGGGTGGTGCTAGCACTCCTATCGCCAAATAATTCTCTGGTAAATAGGCTTAGAGCTTGAGCTTACTATTAGGATTATCTAGTTTGAAAAACCAGCGGAGCGAGCCTCAGTAAAGGTGAGTGCCATTAAAAAAAGCATTCACTGAAATACGAAAAATTTCTTATTTAGTGAATTCTATTTTATAAGTTCATAAAAGCTCTTCGCCTTTCTTTGGCTTTATTTTTTTCTTGCAAAAATTTTCTTGTATTGGACAAAAACTTTTTAGATGAAAAAAGCCTTAATTATAAATAATTATATGCAATAAAACCTTCCATTGGTCAGATTAAAGAAATAAAAATAAAAGTGAAGAAAAATTTGAAAATTCTAATTCACTTAAAATTCCTAATAGCTACAAGATGAATTAAATTTTATTGAATTCACATTTCCATGATTGGCTAAGAAAAAAATTTTCTAACAAAACTAAACGCACTTTTTGAAAGCGCACTTATGCGACGATTTCAATTTATTTTTATTAGCGTTATTTTTCCCGGGAAATATTCGAAAAATATAAGAACTGCAAAAAAATGCTTCAAATTCTGTTACTGAATATGAATCCACAAAATATGAGTAAATTTATCAAAAAAATTTCCTCATATGATTGTGGTTTACTGTGAATTTCCAGCAATTTTGTGTTATTAAGTCATAAATTGTAAAAATTGAATTTGATTTAATCAAATATTACTTTTCTGGATATTCTCATCGAAAATTCCTCATAATCCAAGACGGCAATTTGTGTGGAATATTTTCGTTAATAAGAAAATGTTTAAGATTTTTTCTTTCCTGCAAAAGCCCAATATATATTGCAGATAAATTAGGAAAATTTTTTGGACAAAGCTGAATTTTTTTGCATTCAATTTTGATACATAATGCATGCATGCTGATTTTGAAATTTTTTAAAATATTTATAAGTTTCAGTATTCAGCACAATGTTAATTTAATGCAAACAACTGCGTAATTCTTTCATAATTATAATAATTTTCTAGAAAATCATAATAGAACAACATTTTCATGGCTTTTTAGCCGAAAGCATCTATTTATCTAAGCTAAAGTACCAACCAAGTATTTTCAATCGAAAAATTAAAAATTAATTGAAGAAAGAAAAAGTTCATATTTAAATAAAATTTTTTAAATTATTCACTGTTTTAGCGATGAAACAATTATTACACTTTATCGTGTTAAATTTAAAAATTTATAAGAAATTTTAAATTTTTTCGAAAGAAATTTCCACATCCACGGACGTGTCATGAAAATTTTCTCATTGAATGGAACTTGGCACGAAACTTTTTTCATAGAGTTTCTCATGGAACTTCGTATAGTTCTTTGGAAGATTTGAAGAGTGTTCCACATTTCTTGTATTTTAGATAAGCAAAAGGCGACCTACTCATTATGGATTATGAAAAAAATATGTAAACGACAGTTGTGATTACCGTTTAAAGGAAACGAAAAAATTCTTTTCTTTGTTCACAATCGCTTGAATCGTGTCGATTTATCTTTTAAAGCATTTCGATTGGTTCGATTCGTAATAATTCGTTTCATGAAATAATTACGAATATTCTTAAATTACTGTGAATTATTCGTATTTCCATTAATTCGCAATTTTCGCAAAACATTTATTAATTCCTCGATAATTTCATAAATTTTTCTTCGAATTTTTCAAACTTTTCTCACTAAAAATTCTGTTTTGAAGTCAAATAAATAAAATATAAATAAAATATAAAAATTATAAGAAAATTAAAAATATAAGATGATAATTTTTTTTGGCAAAATTACTTAAAAATTTATAGAAAAAATTCTGCATTCAATCTGAATTATCTTTTGGTTAATAAATTTTTATAGCCAAAAATTTCTAACTTAAAAGGAGAATCGTTTAAATTTATCGGTGCACTTTTCTGTTTTGTTTCAATTTTTGGATTATAATGGCTAAAATATTAATATTTTCTTTCTTTCATATTTCTTTTCATAAAAAATTCCCTTTCTAATCCCACTGCCTTAACCTCAGATCTTCTACCAGAAGCCTGGAAGATTGAGAGTTCCATGCAATTTCATAGCTATTAATTGCGCTCTTCTGGACAGAATCTCTTCTTTATTCTTAGAATTTTCTTAGAATTTTTTGAAGCCACTTTTCTAATTTAGAGATTACAGTTCCTAGTGCTCCAGTAGCCACTGGAACCACTTTCATTTTTATTTTATATATATATATCTATTTATGTAAAAATATTTTATCATATCAAATATATTTTATTTCAAATTTATTACCGTACTAAAATTACTTTTTTGCGTGCATATTCATGCATCAAGCAATAATTTATTATTTGAAGAAATTTCGCTGTGTTCAACAAATATATTCATCCTTTTCGCTAAAAATTAAAAATTTTGCCATTTCATTGAATGTTTTTATAAGAAATAAAATAGCAATATTCTCGTAATCTGTCGAAATTAATTAAGCATGAAATTAGTTACTGAAAAGTTCTAAAGTGAAGTTTCAAAATTTGAGATGAAGTAGAATGATGAAAAATGAGGAACAAGTATCGTCATTTCTCGATGTAATTTTTTTAAAGCATCGAGTTACCATTACTGGTTCGACTCGCTTCTCTGTTTTGTCGCACTAAATATGCTAGGGGAAGCGATTTGGCGATCGAAATACAGATGAATCGCCAGCACGAGCCGGATTTTTGGTTTACTCCTGCCGGAAATAGAATCTCAGCATCGGTCCTCCAAATTCAACAAAAAACCCACTGAGTCATCCCACTGTCTTTTGTTTCTATTTGTGGTTCCGCTCAATGCAATTCAAGTGCTTGAAAATTAAAAAATGTTCTCAAAATTTTTTGATAATTGAATTTTTTAAAATGAATTAAAAAATTTAAAATTCTTACCTCACCTGAATGATTTGTTGAATTGCCAAAAAAAGCAACTATAATTATTCGTAAAATAAGAATCTTTGGAAGAATTTTCAAGCAGATCCGTTGAAGAAAACTTGTTTTTTGAACCGATTTGAGAATTTCGAACAATCATATACCCTGAAAAATTACAAAGCTTTGCCAGTAATAAATAAGAGGAATACCCGAAATTTCTACGTCCAATAAAATTATTTATTATATTATATTAACACTGAATGAACAGAACACCAGAGTAATATAATACAATTTCTTCTTCCATCATTCATCAGTTCTGACTGTATTGGTTATTATGCCATCATTTGGTCATTTCCCGAGGACAATTTCTTAGAATTTTAGGTGGTTTCCTGGCATCATCTGGATCACTTTTAATGATAGATACACACCTTTCAAAATTGGACCTATGGTGATTTACCATGGTTCAAAGGAGCATAACTACACTCAACTACCCTATTCGTTTTCGATTTATTAGTTTCACTTATAAAGCCAATAAGAATTGCGAAAAATTATATCAGTAGATCAAAAATATATCGTCCATATTATTCTTACTTCCAAATTGTAAATTGTGGGCAAAATTTTTTAGATAATTTTCCAGGATAAAATTTTCCAAAACAAAATTTTTTTGATAATTTTTTGATAAATAGAAGATAATTCATTGATTTTCAGCAATTTCTTGTATTTAGTTGATTCAGTAGAAAAAAAAAATTTAAAAATCTCAGTTCCCTTTAAATTTTAAATTTCATATTTTTCCTTATAAAATAAATTTTATTAAACCAATCGATGGCAAACAATTGTTTATTTCGTTTCTTATTAACCTGTTCACCGAAAATAAATAAATAAAATTTTTTATTTCCTGAAATATATTTTTTCAAACGAATTTATTTTTAAAAACGTGCATTTAGAAAAAAAGTTAATTAGTAATATTTTAAAAAGAAAACAAGTTTATTTAAAATTTTAATCTTAAAATTTAAAAGATGAAAATACTTAGAAAAAATTTAATTTTCATAATTTCCTTGGTTAGTACCGTTGCGTTTGAAAAATTTTGGGCGAAAAGAAAGCTTGTCGATGCTACAAAATCAACCGAAACTGGTCAATATAATTTATTTTACTTGTATATTTAATTTAATTATTATTTTTCATTAATTTTGCTAATTTGTATTATTGTATTTTACCCGCACAAATTTATTCAATTTACATTTTGTGGAAAAAAATTAGTAAATAAATATTTGAAAATTCGAGTTGGTCGGTGTGATCGAATTTTCTTTCTTCCTGGCTTATCTGAAGAAAAATAAACCTAAATATTTCTTGAATGACCTGTTGAACCATACTTGTGCACATGTGGCTTTTGGCATTCTTCCTACCTACGCTTTTATCAAGTTTTGCACTTGCAGCAAACGCTATTTTTAGTTGAACTGCTTCTGCTGCAAGTGTGCAAGTGTAAGACATTTCTATTATTTCTATTATTTATCTGCCATAATCGAGCAGAGCGATATGATAATTAGAAGTATGAAATAAGAAAAGGTACGATGTGGCACGAAATTTATGCCCAATATTTGCAAAAATTTCTTCTCAACTTAGTTGTAAATTCATTAAAAAAATAGAAAAATATATCAAAATATAGTTTTTTTCGAAAATCTTAACTATAAATAAATTCCTTGGATTCTTGACGAATTATAACATAGATAAAGTTCGTTTGATTCCACCTTTGGATCCTTAGGGCTTTTACATCATTCTCCAAATGATTCCTCGACAAAATGGTTCTACCATAGCAGACAAATGAAGTCAGCCAAACCAGAAATATCGCGGACTGTTATACTATAGAGAAGAACAGAAATATTCTTGTTCGCAACTCACCGTTTAATAAATATTTTTTTTCAAATAATAAAAATTGCCTGATTCATTCCACAAATATTTCCTTCAAATTTTTCGTTTCATTGTAAAAGTGAGAAAATAATAATTGAAAAAAACTAATCGATTTAACAACAAATTATCGTTGAGATAGATGTACATTGAAATTCGATACATTTAACTGATTATTTATGAAAATATTATTGGTGGTAATATGGTAGAAAAAAATAATGATCGCTACTATTCTACATTAAATGCTTCTTTTGCCTCTCATAACTCGCTTCACCACTGCTTTGGCTAACTTAGCAGACTGTAAAAATAAATCTTATACAAGCTGCTTAGTGCTCTCCAAAATAAATTAGCCAAAGGAAGTTTTTAAGAGAAAAAAGTCATATTTGATTAAAAGCAAATCGGCATCGGTGGCAAAAATTTATTTTCTCATATATCCCTTATTTGAAGGTATTTTTAGTAATATTTTATTCGAGTTTCAAGAATGAATTCATTAATTTGTTTTGGAAAAATTTTTGATTTTATCAATAATGAATCTAATCAGAATTTTAATTCGAAAAAATTTTAATATATATATTTATCTTCAATATATATTTATATTCAATAATTTTATTAAATTTCGATTTTAAAAATATTTTTTTAAAAATTTCTTATAAATTTATAAATGGGAAATATTATTTAAGAATCTTTATAGTTTTTATTGCTTAATCCTTGTCATTTTTCCAATTATTTGATACGCCTTTCACTGAGATTTTGATTTGCCTCAATTTTAAAAATAAGAAAATTAATAAAAATGATATTTGAGTACAGTAATCAATATAGATACAGTAGCCACAAAAATAATATTGATTGGTTTGCGACCTTTAAAAATCGTAAAAATGCTTGATTATTCTCGAATGTCCTCCATACGAAATATACAGTATTCATATAATTACTAAAATTATTCCATTTTTCTTTAATAAATTTTAAAAATTAGAAATTTAGAAAAATTATTTTCACTAATGCTTATAATAACTTATTTTTTTCGATACTACAGAATTTTTTAAGATTTTCTCTTAAGAATAGTAAATTTAAATTTAAAAAATTTAAAATCAAAATTTAAAAGAACTTTAAAAGTAGTAAAAATAATTTATTGTAAATTGTAATTTTATCATAATTTTTATAAAAATTTTCATAAATTTTAATAAAAAATATCGACGAAAATGAAAAATAATCAGAGGGCAATGTAAAATTCGACTGAAAATTTTGCCTAAAAAGTAAAAAATTTTGGAAATTTCTTTTCTAAAATTTTCTTTTCATTTTCCTATTGAACGATTATTTCACAAAAATATATATATATGTATGTGTACAATTAATCAAATAAATAAAAAGTTAAGTAAAAAATTTTGATTTATTATTATTTCCTTCGGATTACCGTACATTCATTTATAAAAATACGATAGTAACAAAAAACAAATTATCCTTCTAAAATATTAAAAAAATTTTTATCAATATTGTCAATATGGAATAATTAACAAAAAGTACAACGAAAGGCAACCAAATTTCAAGAAGTAAAGCCATTTAAGAACCTCGAAAATTTTAATTGAAGGAAGTGATAAGAATGATAAAAAATTCGAATGAGGTTCATTGGTAAAGGTAATGAATTTGGTTTTTTTGGAGTTTTGAATAATTTTGCGAAACTGAACAATGAAAATTATATTCTTTATGAGATCTTATATGAATGAAAGTAGTGCTCATGGTTATCTTCAAATCCGATCACCACAATCACGATAAAAGCTATTTTATTCATCAAAATAATGATAAACAGTAAGCAAAACAAAATCTATCGATCCGAAAAAAGAGGAAAATCTGAGAATAGCCATACGCTTAGCCAACATCTGATGAACAATCGCTTCAAAAGAAGCCTTCCCAGCGAAATGATAAAATTATTTTAGCAAATTTCTTGATTTTATCAAAAATTCCTTCATTTTAATCACTTTTTAAAACTATAAACGTTTAAAAAATTCGAAATATATGAGCTAAACGTGAAAAAAGTTCAAAATTTTCGGATTTTTATAGAAAAAAAGAAATCCAAAATTATTTTAAAATAGAAAAGTTTACTTAATTAAACTAAAAGATGTAAAGATTATTGGTGACATAGTTGCTTAGATTTTCTAAGAGATGTGAGAAAGTGACCGAACCGAGTTAATAGCCAAACTTTCCCGACAAAATTACAACTCCCTCTATCTTCCATCTCATCTCTGAGCATCGTTCTTCGTTTTTTTAATTTTTAAATTTATTAATGTCTATTTTAATAATTATTAAAAGTTTCTTAATACTTTCTAAATTCGCTCAACAATCGCATTCCGAAAAAAAACACATCTTTTAATTTTTTTCGGAATTTTTTGTCAAAAAATTCTTTTCCGCCAAATGATTTGACGAAAATTGGAAAGGTACTTTCCAATTCAAAGAAAATTAATTTCCGTCTGACAAAATTAGAAAGTTTTGTCAAAAAACGTTTTTCTATTTCTTGAGTCTTTCTCTTTTCTTTTTTTTTTCAAATTTTCAGTTAGATTTACCAATATTTATTGCTTTTATAAAAGAGAAATTTTTAACTTTTTCATGTTTTTCTAAAAATCTCGAACAGCAAGTAATATTTCATTTCGTTTCATATGATTCTTAATATTTCTGCTTTCAAATATATTTTTTTTTAGCATAAATTAAGGTTTTTTTCATTATATATTGCTAGTGTTCTAAATTCAATGACCGTTATTCTAAAAAATATAATAGTAGTAAATAAAATCACGTAAATTACACGCAATGAGATGAATTTCACGTATTGAAAATCTAGCAGTATTATTTAATTATAATAATTAGTAAAAAAATAGTTATTTAGGAAAATACTTATCAAATTTAAGATGAATGAATTAAGATGAACATTGATGGTTAACAATAAAAATTAAGAAAAATTACCCAAATAAATTTTAAGAAGAAATAATGAAATGAAATCAAATGAAATAGGGAGGAAACTATTTGGAGCGAACCCGAAAATTATTTATGAATCTTCGATGACGGACGATCGAAAGATATTCAAAATATTTTGACCTTACGACCCTTGATTTATGACTCGGTGCGTAATTTATTATATTAATTTATTGTTTTTAAAATCAGTTTTTATGATAATTTCCTTCGGTAAATCTTATTTAACCTACAACAAATAAACTAGAAAATATTTATAATATTTACTTATCATCTACTTTGTATAAGCGTAATCGTGATAAGTAAGTGAATAAATAGGCTCTAAACTTCTGATTAGGCCTACTCAGCTGCTTATTATTAAATAAATAGGCTCTAAACTTCTGATTAGGCCTACTCAGCCGGTTATTATTAAAATTGACAACACAATAATCTGGTCGGCAATCTATTCGGCTATTGTGGCAAATAGAATAGAGGCAATAGAAGTTCCAATCTCCGAACACAATTGCCTCGGCTTCTACTTTTATTTATTTAAATATTTATTCTTTTAATATTAATTAATTACTTAAATAATAAGAACAAAATCAATAAAAAACAACTTTATTAATTAATTTATTAAATTTTATTAATTTATTAATGTGGATGAATAAAATTTGTTTTTTTTTGAAAAAATTTTATTCCCTAATGAGAAAAATTTCCGAAATGAAATAAAATCGAATTTTTTTAAAAAATTTCCTATCAAAAAAAATTGTAAAAATTTTTTTATAAAAATGTGATTGTCAACAAATTATTTCATTAAAAATTTTCTTAAAAATTTTCATCAATTTTTTTGTAATTTCATTAAAATTCCATCAAATAACACGATTTTCTCTCTCTCTCTCTGTGTTTCATTTTTTTTGCAGTACAATCTTTTAACGTTTAATTAATTTTATATAATATTTATTCATAAATCAAGTATAAAATAATAAAAGTTATTTGTAAATTAGGTTCTTCTATGATTTCTATGATTTTTGTAATATAACATTCTTAAATGTTAATCGCAACATTACTTCTTTTTCCTTCCCTAACAACTTAACTTGAGTTTTTCATTTTTTACTGATTATTAGGCAAGTAATTTGAGGTAAAAGTTGCAAGTTGGTTGCAGCAGCAATCGCGGTATTCGAATCTATTGGTGGCTTTGCTCGGATTGAAATATTCAAATCCATTCTCTACTGTTATCAGTGCTATCATTCATGATTTGTCTCTTATCTCTGATTAGATTCGAACGATTAACAACGAATTTAAATACAATCCCATATCTCCTTCATCTAAAAACTTTCAATGTTTCTATAAAAATATGTTGACTGACAATTTCTAAATACTCGAATGAGAGTTTTTGCTCAGAGAGTCAGTTATTTGTTGATAGAAGTTCCTCAGTGATAGTCGAATAGTTTCACGTTTAGCGACTGATTTTTTAAAAAATTCGAATCGAATCTATGAATCTAATTTTTTAAAATTATGGAAAATATTTTTAAAATAATGAAAATAACTTTTAAAAATAAAATATTTTTAAAAATTATTTTTTATAATCTAAAATTCGCATAAACTTATGGTTTCCAAAAAATGAGATAGATTATAATGAAATTTAAGGCATAATTTTATGATTTTTTCGATTTTTCCACTGAAAAAATCTGGTTTTTGGCAAAAAAAAGATTTTAAAGATTTTGGTCTTAATTTTATAAAAATTTTTCAGCTAAAATCGAAAAAATATGCTTTTCTTTTTCATAAAATTATTCTAAAAAATTATTTTTTAAAAATAAAATTAGCATTTTATCGATAAAAAATCGATAAATTTTGAAATAGAATCGATAAATTTTATCTGATTTTTTCATTAAAATATGATAAAAATCAATAAATTTGAAATTTTTTAATTTTTTAGAATATTTATAAAAATTTCAAGTTAATTTCTTGCATAAATCAACGATTAAATTCGTTTTGAATTTTTCATAAAAAATTATTTTCGAGAATAAAAATTTTTAAAAAATTTTAACTTTTTTTTTGCTTATTTAATAAAAATTAGAATTTTCTCGAAAAGAATTTTATTTTTAAGCAAAGAAAAGTGATTAGCGCTCACCATTTGATTAAATTAGCACTGTTGGCTGTTGATTGCGATTAGGAATTTTTGCTGGGGAAACACCACTTGGATACTAGAAAATATACGAATTGGACTGGGCTCGTCGCATTTTCGCATCTCCCGAATTTTCTAATGGTAACATTAGTGAATCGGTAGCGACGGAACTCTAACGCGCTCGACGCGATTATTTGAGCAACAAACATTCGACTATTTTACCGCTAATTAATTACTTTTTTTGCAGATTTGCATTGTTAATTTTTGAAAATTTCCAGAATTTCGTTAAATTAAAATAAATAAAAAATTATAAAAATTAAAATAGGTTTTTTTATGAATTTATTTTTTAATTTTATTATTTAAAATTATTTAAAAAAATTTAAATAAATAAAAAATTTTTATAAGAATTCAACGAAAAAAAAATAATAAAAATTTTAAAAATTTGTTTGAAAAAAAAATTGAAAGTGATCGATGTTATAAGATTTTTTTTTATTAAAAAATCTGGTCTATCTTTTTTTATTTTTCTCCTCTTTTAATATTGATGAATCTTTAAGAAATGGTAGTTTCTTTTGATCTAACCGATTTCAAAGAAAATGCCGACTTTTTATTTTAAAATAAGAGAATTAGAGAGTTAAAGAGAGAAGTGAACAGATTGATGGTTAAACTAAGAAGAGAACGAAGAAATTCGAAACCCCCCTCCCCTCTTTTCCTTTCCCCATTTTTCCCTTCCCTTCTTTCATTTCTTTGCCATTTTCTGCAAACATTTATATAAAATATTGCTCATTTGGATTTGTCCCACACCTTTCATAATATGCCCGCCCAATTTTTTATATTAACCAATCAATTTCAACTACCTTTTTTTTTATCACATTCAACAATATATATCATTTTGCATACTTTCTATTATTTTTATAGGTTTATTATATATATATAAATATTATTTTTATTTATTATTATTATCACTGAAATGACGTCATCTGATCAATATCAGCCTGATATCACTAATTTTTATTATTCACAACAACAACAACAACCGGGAACAACAACAACAAATAATAATGCATCAAATTCGACATTTTATCAAGCGAATCAATATAATAGCAACAATAACAGTATTACGGAGAATCAAGATCCAGTAAGTTGAAAATTTTTATTAAAATTTTAAGAAATTTAAAAAATTCAAGAGAAAAATATTTTAAAACCAATTGAAATTGATAATTTTTAGATTTGAATTTTAACATTTAATTATGATTTAATAAAAAAATTAAATTTTTTAGTGCAAAAAGCGAATACAGCTAAGCATTTTTGATATAACAAAGTTTTGCTAAAATTTTCTAACAAAAATTTTCCGATTCATGATAATGACACGAAATTTTATCAGCGGAAAGAATTTTAATAACGGTAAAAAATGAAAGCACAAAAGTACAATTTACAATTCATTAATAGAAAATTATCGTTGAAATGATAAATATAATTAAAAAAAACTGAAACCTAAAAATTATCCAAGTAAAAAAAATGCACTTTTTCTTCAGTCTTTAGAGCTTTTTTCAGTAATTATTTTTTTGCTACCATTTAACGAATTTAATATATGTTTGTGTGTTTATGCGTGTGTGTGTATGTATGTGTATGTGTATGATTAAGTTTCTTTAACTAGTGAATGATTGCCATCATTATCAATATCACCATCACCATCATCAACATTAACATCAAAAAACACGCACACACATACACGCACACACACACACACACACAAGCACTAAAACTTATTGATCGCTTAGATAAGAAATGTATAAAATATAAAAAAAATTTTACTATGACATTAAAAAAAATTTTAATTTCTTCCTCTAATCACTAGTTATCACTAATTTAGTCGAGTTTACTGATTATCAGATAGTCATTTGGAGACAGAAATACAGATGAGCCATCAATAGACTATGAATTATTTAATACAAATTTCACGAAGCAGGAATCGAATTCGTGGTACTCGAACTGAATTTAGAGCTATGAATCAAAAATAATGACTTTTTCATCCTTCTCTTCACAAATTTTCAATAAAAAACTGTATAAATTTTATTTCAGAGCCCATCATCTTGTGGTTATAACAATACGGAATGGATTAAAAATAATAATCGAACTAAAAATCATCATAATAAAGCTAATAATAATAGTAATAATATAAATGAAGAGGATGATGATGATGACGATGAAAATGATAAAAATAATGTTGCTGTATATCCTTGGATGACAAGAGTTCACTCAACTAATGGTTCATTTATTTTTATTTATCATTTATCAATCAGGTTCCCACTTATCATTTATCACCAATACATACTTTTAACTGTCATTTTATTAATATTTTACATGAGCAATTACTATCAATCATGTAAATTATTGCATTTTAAATGAATATACTTCAACATTTTTGACCATTTTTCATGATCGTAACAATAAGAAAAATTATTTATAAATTACTATACTTCTAACGGTTGATAAAATAAGACTTAGCGAATCGGATTAGTATTCTTAAGTACCATTCTTTTGCTTATTTCCAGCTCGAATCACAATAATCTAGATTGAAACAGCTGTAGATTTATAGATAAATGATATAACTGGTAAATATTTTATTGAGAACTTTTATATTTGTCAGACTTTGGTTTGATTAATTTAGAATTTCGATGGCATTCATTGCTATTTCCATTCGCAAAAACAAAAAGTTATTATCTTATTTGCTAGTATAAACCAGAAATGAGAAATCCTGTGGAAAAACTTTCGGGGAGCACAAATTATCACTTAATCTAAGAATTAAGGTAAAATAAGATAAGAGGTTAACTGCTGATATAGTGGAAGAAACAAAGAGTGAAATTTAATCTATCTGTTAAGCAATGATAATTAGCAAGGAAGACATAAGTCATAGTCATCTTGCTAAAATAGTTCAGTTAATATGCATGCATAAGTGAGATGTATTACCATCGTCATTTTGTTAAATGATAATTTCGACATACTTAGTTTAGATATATTGTTAAAGTAGTCCTTTGCAAAAAATTGTCGCTTTAAAAGAGATAAAAATTTTACGATCATTCCAAAAACAAAATTAATCACTTTATCATTTTTACCATTTGTAAGTTTTATCATTCATAAATTAATATAATTAAAGCTTTTTCCAAAAATGTTTTTTGAATTTTTTATTTCTATTTTATTTAGTTTTTTTTTGTTCTTCCTAAGAACAATTAAATGATTGTTTATCATTATTATCTGTAATAAATAATATTTTTCTTTCAAAGATTTTGATAATTTATCAATTTTTGTCATAGAAATTTCCTTCTAAAAGCAGTAAATTTCAATAATTACATTAATAATATTGTTTTGTTTTCAATTTTTTTTCTCTTTTTTTCCTCTACTGATAAGATTATCAAAAATTTGTATCTTTTTAATTGATTCATCACGTAAATATCGATAAGAACATCGCCATTCGATTTAATCGATTTAAATTTATTTTATTTTTATTAATTATTTTTAATTTTCTTCCAATTTAAATCACTATTTAGAATTAGAGTAGATTGAAGCAAATGGTTAGCGCCCAGCTCAACCCATCGGTTAGTGATTAGGTTCGAAATATACCTGATATCCATAGCACATTGGGTTTTACTTTTAATAAAAGATTTACTTCTGCCTAGTTATCCGAAATAAATGAGTTAGCTTTCACCATTATTCGTTAGGCTAACTCTCACAAATTGGAACAGTTTTATTACTTATTACAGTTTTATTACAGTTTCATAATAAAATTATTTTTATTACTTAATCTATGAACATAACCATGCATAAGTCCCCAATTATTTCAAATATAAAATAATATAAAAATAATTTTTGTGTGAATGAAAAAGATTAATAAATAATAAAGAGGCCATAAATAAATTAAAACAAAAAAGTAATTAATTATGTTTGAAATGGAAAATAGAATTTTCTCCCTTTTTTTTCAGTAGATTTTAGAATAAATTTGCATGATTAACGGATAAATAATTTATCTTTTCGTTTCAATTTTATCACTTTTCTACTGTAAAAATTTTTACTGTCGATTAATTAAACATTTTAATTAATTAGTAAAAACTTTTTAAGTTTTTTCAATAAAAAAATTTAAATTACAAGTTTTTTGAAGAAAAATAACGAAATTTTATATACTTTGGCACTCGCTTACTTTTACTCTAAAGTTTGAATGGAGTAACTCCATTTTTATTTTTGTCTCTTCGCCAACATAGATTTTTGTACATTTTTTCATTTTTTCCTTAAATTTTATTTAATTCTATTTATTTTTTAGTTTTATTTTGGTTTTCTTCTTAAATTATTTGGCAAATAAAATTGTTTTAAACCACCAAAATTGTAAAATTATCGCTAAAAAAATAATGATTTTATGACTGAGTGATTTATAATTTTTTTCAAAGTTTAAAGTAACTTTTCGAAAATAATGGCATCATTAACAAACGTTTTTTATATCGAAATTACTATAATTTTTCATTTTTTTTGAAATAATTCAAAATTTTGAGTAATTTTGCTAAAATTATTTTAATAGGAGAAATCTTCTGGCAGGCATATCATTAAAAAATCCGGGTATTGTTAACGATACACTTGTTTTTCTATCGCCAAGAGATTTACAACGCTTCTGTAAAAATTCTTTTTCGCATCGCATCATACTAATAACTAATGGGAGCAACCTTACTGGGAAACGATGAGCACCACTCACAAATTTTACTTACTTATCTCAATTAGTAGTCAATTAGCAGAATACTCTTTCTTTATTGCTATAAATTACTAAATGAGATTAATAATATGATTGCTATGATTCAAAACTGGTTTTTTGACGTTTTTTTCGTGAATATTTTTGAACTTTTATTGTGTTGTTACAGTGTGATAAATCACGTATATAAAGTAACTTTGTAACCTGATTCAAACAATAGTAGGGATATCTGAAATTCTCTTTAACGTTCCGAGAAAAATTTAAAAATGCCGACAGACGCCATGTGGAGTACTTATACCACATTGAAAACCAGGCAGTCACCGTTTTACTTTACATATTTCCCGCTGTGTCGGAGCTCCTGAAGTTAATGAACAGTCAGGAGATAAATCGTTTAACATATATTTTTCAAATTGTCGGTATTTGTCTCTTATTCATTATCAAAAAAAAGACGATTTATTTTCTATTGTGCAAGAAGTGCAAATGTTCGATGGACAAAGAAAGGCATTCGTGGTACCGGATATTTTCAGATATATTTTATAAAACTCATCTTACGAGTTTTCGATGCGAGTTTTAATGAGAAAAAATCTAGTGAAAATTTATAATAAATGATTTAGGAGTGTAAATAATTTTTAAAGCAGTTTTATTAAAAATATTATAAAAAAGCTCAATTTGGCCATAGAATAAACTCAATTAAAACACGCCTGTAATAAAATAAGCAATAAAATAATTATTAATTATTAATTAATAATAATTAAGATGTTTTGAGCATAAATAAAGGGAGATTGCTCCGACTAAGGTCAAGATCAGGATTAAGGTCAAGAACGACACTATAGTTTCGATTTGTGGCCCTCGTTGGCAATAAAACTGTCACTGAAAATATGGCGATCCCAATGGCGAATCTCAATATTCGCATAAATTAATTTTTCAAATAATAGTCATTTTAAGATGAAATTAAAATTATTAATGTGAATTTAAATGTATCGGATAATAAATTTAAATGTATTATTGTATTATTTTTATGTATTATTTTTATAAAAATAATTTATAAAAATATGTTTTCAACTAAAATTTCTAAAATTTCAGCTCGAAATTTAATCATCTTTAAAAATAATTTCATGGCGAATAATACACATCTGCATAATATTCAGTATTTTTATATAAAATATAAATTCGACCATTCAAATTCCCCTTTCCTGTAATTTATCATTGAAACGAAAATTTACAAATATAAAAATGACAGCCAAATTACTAATTCTGAAATATTTAAATATAAATGTATGAATGAATGATACCATAATTTTTTATAAAATAAGAAAATTTTTATTTTCGATTAGCATGCAAAATCTCATTATTTGTAAGAAAAAATTTGCATAATTCTTCATTTTTCTTTTGAAATGTTGGCAGTTTTTTTCCAAAAAAATTCATTTTTACCAGATTGAAATTTTTAATTGAAATTCCTTATGAAAAGAAATTTCTTTTTTTTACGAATTTTTTCTTTACATAAATCCTAATAGTGAAAAATAGTGAAAAAATTCCCAATGTGAAATTATATCCCCATGTTTTTTTAAATTTTTCCATTTCATCTTTTTATTAATTTCTATTTTTATTCGTTTTGAATAATATTCTAAATATTGATTCTCAGATAAATTTCAGTGCGAAAAATGAATTTTTTTCTCCAAAAACTATAAAAATGTTTGAATAGAGATAACTTTTTTCCTAATTTTTAGTCATTTTCGAAATAAATAAAAAAGAAATTTATTGCTGATTATAATGATAACAATAGTAATAATAATAGGAATATTTATAAGATTTATATGAAGAATAGCAATAAATTATGCACTTGAAATATATCTATATATATATAGTTTGATAAGTCATAAATTTTCAATAAATATTGATCACGAATAAAGATATTTTGGCGAGAAAAGGCAAATGTGGATGCATTTTCGATTTTGTGATTTATTGCTTCATTCAATTTTCGACTTTAATACATTTTATTTTATTCATTTTATGCAATAAAATTAAGGCAATTATAAAATAAAATTTATTATATTTAAATAATTATTTTTCTAAATTCATAAAAAGCAAAGTTTTAATTAAAACATTCGAAAAACATTGAAATTCGACTTATATTTTAAATAAAAATCAAAGAAATTGGACAAACATTTCTTTTTCTTTTTTTTGCAAAATTTAATTGTAAAATATAATGAAATGAAATGGATGAAATTAAATGTATTAAATGTGTACTATTAATTTGCCACTCAAAAATTTTCAAAAATTTCTAAAATTATCAAAGAATTAATTTTTTAATTTTTTGAAGTTTTTTAACGAATTCTTTGAAAAAAAATTTCGAAAATTTTTTTAATAAATTTTTCAATTTTTTTAAATAAATAATAAATAATAATAAATAAATAAATAATAAATTTTTTCAATTTTTTTTATTATTTAATAAATATTTATATTTTTATTATATTTTATATTTTTTTAAATAAATATTTCAAATAAAAAATTAATTAAAGGTAATAATCGTGGAGAGAAACGACAACGAACTGCATATACACGTAATCAAGTATTGGAATTAGAAAAAGAATTTCATTTTAATAAATATCTTACAAGAAAGCGACGAATTGAAATCGCACATTCATTAATGTTAACTGAACGACAGGTCTTATTTTTCAAATTTTTCTAAATTTACTGCTTTTTACTAAATATTTATCGAAAAAAAATTCGTAGATCTAAGTTAAATAATTATTTAGCAATTAAGCTAGGGCTCATTCCACTCGCTATTAGCACGACTTTACCAGAAAGCCACTTACTGATGGAAATTGAGGTGGATTATCAGCATTAGCCAATCATTTAGATTTAAAAAATACAAGTCTGCATAAAAAATTTAAAAAATAAAACAAATCAATTAATAAAAAATCGATGTTTCAAGCTTTCTTAGTAAGTAGCAAAAGTATAAAAAATATAAAATAATTACAAATAATAAGTAATAATGATTTACAATTAATAATAATAAAAAATAAAATTATAGGTGAAAATTTGGTTTCAAAATCGACGAATGAAACATAAAAAGGAGAATAAAGAAAAGCCAACATCATCATCCTCTTCCACAGTTTCATCGTCAACAATTCCTTTTCCAACAACAACAACAACAGCTTTACCATTTCATCACCTTACTTCATTCAATACTCGTAATTTTCTTTTAACTAATAATTATACATAAAAAGAATAATTTTATTTATAGTTTTCTTTGTTTTTATGCCAAAATTTATTGAAAATTCGCTTTCTTCCTTTTTTTTTTCAAATTTAATATTTTAATAAAAGTATCAATAAAAGAAAATTTCTACAAAATTTATCCCCACTTGAATTGAACATATTTTCCTAAAATCCACACTTCCTGCGGGATAAATCTAATAGTTCTTGTGGAATAGTTCGTTCGATACTTTTCC
Organism: Dracunculus medinensis; assembly: GCA_900625125.1. NCBI lineage: Eukaryota > Metazoa > Nematoda > Chromadorea > Rhabditida > Dracunculidae > Dracunculus > Dracunculus medinensis. Next base: position 273,827 of record UYYG01001151.1, on the reverse strand, counting down.
TTTATTAATTTCCGAATTTGGTGGCAAAATTTGGATCACTTTTTTTTTTAAAATTTTTCATATAATAATAAAATCTCGACAATCATACAAATTATAACCATCAGTATGTAACCATTTGTCTTTATTTTATTGATACTTTACATCTGTAATAATAAAAATTTAATTAATTTCCAAAATACAGGGTTATTATTTATATATTAATATTATTATTATTAACAAGGTATTATTATTATACAAGGTAATTTTCTTATAAATTATACAGGGTTCTTCTTTTTTTTTTATTAATTGTTCCCTTTCATTTTTCTTTTGCATTAAATTAAAATATTTTTCTTTTATTTTCTGCAAATCAATGCAAAAATAACCAAAGAAATAACTTTTTCAACTAGTACCTTTTTTTTAAAAAAAAGTTATGTGTAGTGTGGAATGTAAAAAAAAGAAAGCAATTTTTATAATTTTTTTCACTTTTTTCTTAAATGCTTTACTTTTCACTGTTCTTTATTAATTTTGCTGTATTAATTTTAAAGTATTTTCTTCCTAATTTTCTTCATTTTTTCTTATAAAATATTAATTTAATTCTAAATTTAATTGATCAATAAATCAATAAATTGTGTATACAATCGCTGGTAAATACGGTACTTATGAAAATAGCCAATCAAATGGTAACGAAGGAGGGGCAAAAATTAAAAATTATGGAAACATTATTAAATATTTTAAAATATTAATATTAATAAAAAAAATATAATTAATGTTACAAAATGAAGAAGAACTTGATTAGTTTCGCTGAATAGTTTACTGTGGCATTGAATGGCTTTTTTTTTTATCGAAAAATGGACAGAATCTGATCATCAACTGCATGAATAATATACGAATTATCACTGAAATACAATAGGAAATTATAAATTTAATTTTCTAATAAATGACCCAAAAATAAGAATGATTCAAGAAATTTTTTAAAAAATTCTATTCTAGGATTTCACCGAAATTAAATTTTTTAAGATTTAAGAATCAACCAATAATTCAGTTTTTTCTGAATTCGTATATAAATTTATTCCGAATTCGGAATAAATTTTAAAGTTTTCGGGGAAATTCTAGGAAAGAAATTTTGGAATCCACAAAAATTGAATTTTCAAAATAACTTAGATATTTAAATAAATTTCTAACATTGGAAGGATCGTTGAATTCTTTTCACAGTCCATAATCCATTCCGCTTTTATTATATTAAATTCATTTGCCTTTATTAAAGACTTTATTTTTATATTATTTGGCTGATCGGTTAAAATCAAATTTGTATTTTTCCCTTAATTTTTTTCATTGAAAATTTTCAAATCTTTCTGATAAATTCAACTAATAATTAACTCATCACTATTATTACTATTATTATTATATAATTATTATTAAGTATGGCCATCATTTAAAGGGGGCAAATTAACAGGACAAATGGTACCATCCATTATCAAAGAATGATATTTCCAAATTCCTCAATCGCATCATTTTTCTTTTGTTTTTAAATAAATTCCTTCATTTTTCCTTATCTATTAACTAAATATTTTCGATGTCGATTGATGCCAAAAATCCGATAATTTTTCGTTTTTTATAAGCGATCCCTTTGTAATCATTTAAGAAATTTCAGCTAAAATTTTCGCACTAATAAATTACGATTGTTTAAATCATAAAAAATGAAGAAAAAAAGTGCACCAGGATTTGCAACAAATTTTCCACCAAATGATTCAATAAATTCCTCAATATTTTCTTTCATAATTTCACATTTCAATAAGCAAATTTCGATATTTTCTAATTTATTCGAAATTTTTTTAACGATTTTTTTACTTTTTCCTTTCGTTTCATTGTTTTTTCCTTTTTCTTCTCCGAAATTCTCCGATTTTAGATTTATTAAACTTTTCGAACGTTGATTCTAAAATTCTTTACAAAATAAATTGTTATCATTATGAAATATTTTTTTAAAAATATTTATTGAATAATTTTTTCAAAAAAAGAGCCTTAATAATGTTTTTCTTTTTTACCAATTATTGTAATTTCATGAAATATTTTGAAATATATCGAATAAACTATTAAATAATAACTAATTAAATATTCCGCTAAAGTGATAAAACAGCGATAAAAATGGATCGTACATTTTTGCATATTCTACGTAAATCAGTAAAGTATTTAGTATTCACTAAAATTATTATAAATTAATCAAAAACGTGGTACTTTAAATTTCCGTTAATCGGTATCTTAAAGCTTATTACACAAACTTTTAATTTTAAGCTATTAAGCAAAAATTAATTTATTGCATTATTATCGCTATTAATTTTCACCACTCAGTGATTTATTATTTTAGTTAAGACAAAAAAACGCAAAATTCCTTGAAACAGAACAAAGAAAAATAGAATTATAGAATTTTAGAATTTTAATTATTTTAATTTGAATCAATAATATAAATTTCATAATAATTATGGAATTAAATAAATATAATATTTATAATGTTTATGATTTCCGATATAAAATATTTATATAACATTTATAATTTTTACACTAAAATTATAAAAGTTTTAATTTTTTTTTTGCAGCATTTGACCTTCGCTTTTCCTATCCCTTTTATTTAATTCTCATTATTCTCGATCTCATATAGCATAAATCATTTACAGTTGTAAATAGAGTTCCATCCACCATTACATCAGAATTTTCTTTCTATTGGCGATTAACAAATATTTAAAATTTTACTGCAAAATTCCTTAAACCAACTACGATTTCGAATGAACAATATAAATTTGAATAAGTAAGATTAGAATAATTTATTTTGTGAAGGGTCACGTAAAAAAATCTCAAAATTACTGCAAAATTCCATTAAGAATATAATCTTTTAATAAAAAGTGACCTTCTCATAATTAATAAAGTCCTCATAGGTATTTGCATCAATTACTAATTTGTCATAACGATGAAATAGAATCGACGGAAACAATAATTTCCCATTGATGATTCCACTCGCTTTTATCTTAACTAATAAAAAATAAAAATTTTCAAATAAAAATATTAATATAGAAATAAATAATATAGAAATAAAGAAATGATGCTGTATTTTTTGTCTACTTGATAGTTTAATTGAATCAATAGGACTTTTTGAATTCACCATTATCAGAACTATCAACGATGAATAATAAAGGAAAAGTTATTAAAAAATACAATACAACTGACCCAATATCCCTCTTTTGTCAAACATTTAAATGAATAAAAATAAACGAATTGAACATTGAAGCCAACCTCGATAACCTGTATATTATCCTTGTAGACAAATTTATGAGGAATATCTTTCTTATTAACTGATTCCTTATCAATCCACTTTGGAATCATTTTATTCGTCAATAATCCATCGTTCTTTTTTAATTTTGAATTGATAAAATTACGAGTGACATGTTTTAATCCCATCGATACTTTACCGATTATAAAAAATTTTTCATCTAAAAAAATTAATTCTTTTGTGCAAATATTACTATTACCAACATACCAAATATTGCTTATCAGCACTCGTGAAATAAATCTTTAAGTATTTTTTCAAAAATTAAGAGAAAAAACAATGTTCAAAATTATAAAAACAAAAATATGAAAGGCTTACTTTTGATGACAGCAACCGAGTAATTTTCAATTTTTCCATTTGCTCGACAATCAACTCCAACGATAGCGACGTCAAGACTTTCGTTACTTATATGGAATGGCTTTATCTTAAATTTATTGAGTCATAAAATTTTCATCGAGGCGTATAAATAAATTCATAAATTCATCAGTAGAAAGTAAGAAATCACTAAAAAATATAGGAAAATTTTTATCGCCTATTTATACATTCTTATTCTATTAGTATAACAAAAATTTCTAATGGATAAAGGAAAAAAATGCTGAGAAATGAGAAAAAAAGAGAAGCGTTTGTAATAACAAAATTTATCAAAAATATATAGTATTCTTTTCAATGTATTCTTTTCAAAAACGCAACCTTAAACCAACCATTTACTGCATTCCTTTCACCGATTTTATAAACAGAGTCAATTTTTTTCACAACTATGCCTTCTTCACCATTTTCTATTGCTTTTTTGTAGAAACTGATAAAATCTTCACTGAAATAATCAATAAAAAATAGATTCTAGAGCTATTATTAAAGATTTGTTCAAAAAAATTAAAGGAAAACTCAAGATGGGACATAAATTGAATAAAAGAATAAATAATTATTAGAGTTAGAATAGAAGATTATTTTCAACAGTATGAAGATAATCAATTAAATATCTGAAATAAATTTATATTTTTAAGCCCTATATGTTAAATATTAACGCTAAGCCCAAAGTTGTCAAAATATCACTCTTGTCAAAGTGTTGAGTGCAAAAACAATGAATGATGACACTAACATCTACTAACATCTTTCCATTCTTTTAACTTGATGGGCTTTACTAGGATAAAAACTTTCGGCCAGAAAAACAATAGGATAGAAGTTAAGGTACAGCATCAGTTTGAATGGATGATAACAAAATTGAAAACATCTCGCAAAATAAATGCGAATTATTGAAAAACTTGTAAAAGCCATCATCAATTTTTTTTAAGAGTCCTCACCATTACTGGTTAAACTCGCTCCAATGGCTTGTCGCATTGGACCATATGCCAGGGAGTCCCTTGGCGATAGAAACACAAGTGAGTCACCAGCATCACCCAGATTTTTGTACAGGTTTACTCCTGCAGAGAATCGAACCTGATTAACTTTGGTGATAATGTAACCAATGAGACTAATGTAACCCAAGGTGAGCTGGTTGATAAAACCATTATCAGTAACCTTGAATAAATCTTCGTAAACATTGATATGAAAATAAATTCTTCATCTGTACTGCTGAAGATTGAATTATCATATAAATACTGAATTCTTTCCTCGAATTTTATATCTAATAAAGAATTATTATTGAAATATAAAACATCAAATACTGCAACACGTATCGTTACGATATCGCTTTCTTTCAAATTTTTCAAATCGTAAATGCGCCCGTCGCTCGCCTTTTTACCTTTTCCAACTGAAAAAAAAAGTAAATCAAATTAATAACAAATAATTAAATATATTTTAAACGATAATTTACACTATTAAAACTATCAGAAATTCTTTAATATGATAAAGTGTCATAACTGATAATTTGTTATTTGTACCATAATTTGCGGGTGAAGGTGGAGGCACTTCTACCGCCAAAAGACTAGCTGGCATATTTGTCTAGTGCGACAAGCTAGCGGAGCGAGTCTAACCAGTAATGGTGAGGGCTCTTAAACAAATATCATAATTTATAGGAGAAACGTCATTCCTTCACATTATCTGCAATCATTCAATTCTTATTTTTTGAGTTTGTTCCCCACATAAACAATAAATTTCTTTGGATAATTCCTTGGTAGAGCAACCAAGAAATAACATAAAAACTTCATAATTGAAATATTAGAACATTCTTTAATGATAATACTAACCATATCGATTTGCAATTTTATCATATAAAATCAATTCGACATCCAAAATGCAATTAATAAGCGATGAAGAAAAGAACGCATTGATGCGATTATTTAATATTCCAGATAAATTTTCGGTAAAATCGTTCTGATTACGAGAATAATATCGATATTCTTGTTCATGATTTCGATGAATTAAAAAATGTTCACCATCGTATTTGATTTCCGCATAAAAAACATCACCACAATATATTTTTAACTGAAAAAGTATAGAGTTATTAGCAAAAAAGATTCGTTCCATAGAAGTTTTCAGATCCGAATACCCTCTCTGGCCCTTTATATTCCTTAACACTTGGAATCCTAATTAGGCACAACACGATCAAAGTGACATAAGAAAAATTCAGTGGGATTTTGGCAATATTAAGAAATTAATTAAGGATGCATGATGAGATTTTTCACAGAAACAGATTTCGGAGGATATCAAAAGGTCTCAAAGGTCTCTTCAACATGATTTTTCCTGGACTCCCGGGTAACAGGCAGTAGAGCTTCCTCCCACTCCCAAGTAAATAATTCATATACTAATTAAGATTTATCATGAAGCATTTGCTAATGGATGATTTTTCTATTAAATTAATACTAAACTACTATTCTATTAACTAAAAAATTTCATTTTTATTAACTGATTCTTATAAAATCATTAAAGTCCAATTTTTCAAAGAAAGGACCAAATTAAAACGAAACTAACATTATCGTAGATATTTTTTTTATGTTTCTGCTCTATTCGTGATAACAACATTGGTTCAAACATGCTGAATAATAACGAATAATTAAAATTTTTGCCTCCTGAACAAATTTCTTTTAAATCGATTCCCGACTGAACCATCTTTATGTTTGACGGATTTAACCATTTTAAGATCAGAGATGAAGGCAATCCAATTATTCTCTAAAAGAGATTATTTTTTATTATTTATTATTTTATTATTTTATTTATCTTGATTATTTTTAGATTTCAAATTTTCGGAGGATATCAAAAGGTCTCGAAGGTCTCTTCAACATGATTTTTCCTGGACTCCCGGGTAACAGGCAGTAGAGCTTCCTCCCACTCCCAAGTAAATAATTCACCCGATTGTGAATACTTGTGCAGACAGTTTCTTACCATACGAGGGATAAAATTAGCCAAAAGTGGAAAAATTATCATCTAAAATGATATTAATTTTAACAAGTATTTATAATATTTTTTTCAAATCTCAAAATTATTAAAACGATGAAAAAAATCAAATTACTTCAACATTTCGGATAATTATATTGATAATCCAAAATAATTGCTGCGAAGATATGAACGAATGAAATAGTGTTTCAAGTTGAACTGAAAAATTTGCATGTTTTTCAAATTTACAAGTTACAATTTACAAGCAAAAAAAGTTTAAAAAAAGTTTAAAAGCTTCGACAACCTTTAAATTTTAAACTTTAACTCAAACATATCAATAAAAATCAATTTATGAAAACAAACTATTCGTAAAAATATCATAGCACTTTATGATAACAATAAGGATAATATCAATAATCAATAAAAAAAACAGACTAAGAAAAAAAGTAAAAGTAAACAAACTTCTATTCTCGTGGAGTTGATCTAGCAAACTGTTAATATCATAAATAGTTAAATTTTTATTCGATGAAGAATTTCTTTCAGCCAATTCCACTGATAAATGTTTTATTGCCATTATTGAATTCTTAAATTTTACAAAATTTTTACGAAAATTAAAAAAATTTATAACCGACATTTTTGGAATTCTCATAGAATGAAAATGGTAATTCGACTGGTTCACCGGATAAGAAAGAAAAATTTATGCAGCTTAATTTATTTATTTATTGATAACCAGCCAAGAAGGGCGACAACGCCATGTGCTTGTATTAATAATTATTCCATGATATTGCCATCCTTAGATATTTTCGATATTGCTACTCCAGAAAATTTGAAAAATTACGAATTTATTTTAGAAATAATTAGCAATTCGGTAGAAAGTTATATTTATCGAGTTTATCAATGACTAAAAAGTGATAAAATTTTAAGTGATCAAATATTTGATTGTTATTAAATTCAATTAATAAAACCTGTGATTGAATCCGTAATAAATTCTTTTTCACATCATCGGGTAGAAAAAACGATTTGCAAGTTTGCATTATCAATTTTCGCTAAAAAAAATTTATATTCAACTGAAGAATATAACAAAATTTCATAATTAACCGAAACCTAAATATCTTTTGGCTATGAAAGCAGACACCGCAATTTTAAATTTAATAACAATCAACATTCGGGTAGAAATTAACCAGAAACTTTCAAAAAAAATAATATCATATTTCTCAAAATGATTTTTTAATAACATTCTTTTCTAACTGTCTACCAACTTTCTATATGAAAATAAACCGCATAATGAATCGGCCAGCGGACCTATCTGTTTTTTTATACTGAACCATGCAGAAGGAAAAGGCACTTATCAATCCTTTTACACTGAACCGTACAGAAGGATAAAGGACTTATCCTTACACTTATCGACCCTTTTATTCCTAATCATACCTCTTGTGAAATACTTATCAGTGAAGTTAAAAATTAAGAAAAAAACAGAAAAGTTAAGTGAAATTATGAATTTTAGGAAATTTTTTATATATGAAAGCGGTTCTATTAAATTTTTTTGCAATTAATCTTCAAAAATAAATAAAAATAAATTAAAGTTCACTCACTGATTTCATAAAGAATTTCCTTTGATCATAATTGTTAATGATAAGTCTTATCAATGGAAACAAAGTCGCATTATCGGTTGACATAGAATATTTCTCGATTAATTTATCAAAAATTTTTTTTCGTAAAATTCTTTTTGCTTTCCTTAATTTCCACAGTTTATCTAAATAATCACAAAGGACGACGAATTCGAATTTCTTCGATTTTTCATCACCAACATCAATAACATAATCACTATCAATTTCTCTATCGATATCAATTTTATCGTTATCAAGTTTACCACATTTTTCATCACATTTATCATCATCTGCATCCATATCTATAAATATCATCGAATAAATTAAACATGTCTTATAAATACTAACCAAATTTCCAGAAAACAATCATCCACACTAAGACTAACATTCTTTTTTAGCTATTCTGAATCAGTTCATCCATACAATACTAAACATTGCTAATTGCTAATTGTACACTTTGACGGAGCTCCCTCCTTGGATGATTAAATGGCCTATTTCTATTCACCAAGTACTTCGATTAACATTCAAAGCTTTTACATTTCTTCAAATTATTGATGGTTAAAATTAAAATTTATTTCCTAGAAAGAAAAAAACCAGTGATAATATGATAACACTTTGCCAAAAAAATTTTAATCCAAATCATTTTCAGCCATTTTTTTATTCGACAAATAAAATCAATAAATAAAGTAATAAGCTAAACGAAAAAAAAGATTGCTTTTTTTAAGAAAACAAATATTTATAAAATATTCACAAAATATTATTATTTAACAAAAATTAAAGTATGATCAGGTGCAACTGAAACAGAACGAGGAGAGGAACGAAGATTGACTTGAAAAGGAAAGAACTGATCCTTTTTATGACCGAGACCAAGATGACAATAACGATTAACACCCCATGAAAATAAATTATCATTATCACTTATTGCAAACATTGATATATTGCCGGCAAAAATATCTTTCACTTTTCCATTATCATTAAGTCCACAGCGAAAAATATTTGAATCAATAAGCATAGGCTTGTGAATACAAGTCACATTAGGTCCTAAACCAAGAATGCCAAAACCCCACACATATACATGACCCGTTGATGATAAAACGATACATGAAGTTGCTGTTGAAGCGGCTTGAATTACCTTTCCAATATCAAGTTTAATTTCTAATGGTTCATGCACCTGCATTTTATTACAAAATGCTTTCATCTGCCCATATTCGTTTTGTCCCCACATGAATAATCTTCCACCATTCGAGACTGCCATCAACGTATCACTGCTACCGCTTATCGATGTAATTTTTTCACTAGATAAATTCAAATTCTCGCCAAATGGCAAACATTTCCAATCATAATTCATTAATCCACGACCTAATTGCCCATCGGTTCCCAAACCAAATGAAAAAATTTCACCCGATTTAAGTAATATAAAAGATGTATCAAAACTACAGTGTACTTGTTGAACTTTTGAGGAAGACGGAATCCTCAGCGGTTCGTTTAATTCGTCCTTATTCGGTAATAAAAAAGGTAATTGTTTTGGATCAAAACCGCACTGACCATGAGTATTATCACCAAATGAATAAACGTTATCTTCGGTTGCAACAAGAAAATGCCTTCGACCTGCCGATAAACTTATTACCTTTTCTTTCATATCGATCTTAAAAACACCACCACAATCACTCTTCAACCAATGTAAACCCGGATTTTTAATACTTAAATTATCAAAAATATTAATTCCAGCACCATAAATGCAATTTTTTGAAGAACAAACGGAAAAGCCAAAGCCTGCCGCAATATGTTTCACTGTTTTCCTCTTAAAAAATTCAGCTAATCTAGGCGACGAAATTTCTGGCGGTGAAGTATTTATGTACAAACTGCCTGATGCAGCCAAACCGCAAACAAGGACAGATTTTGAACGTTTCGGTGAGAAATATATCAATGAAACCAGGCCATCAGATAATAATTTTCTTCTCGAATAGCCAAAAATAGATTTCATTTCCTGAAAAATTCCAACCAATATAAATGAACCATAAAATTATATAAAACGACTTAAAGATGAACAAGAAACGAGGAATCTATAAATGAATATCAAAAAAAAGCCATAATAAAGCGACTTTTCGGTGTCTCGAATCTTTCGAATTCTTTTTTAGCAATTTTAAAATATTCATATCACATGCGAAATGTCAAAGTTCATGGCCGCAGATTGGAAATTTGATAACACAAATAACGACTTCGTTGCTCCTCTTATCACTTTCTTATCACTTCGTTAATAACAATAAAGCATCGAGTGAGAAGAATAAATCTGAAAATTTACTAAAAAAAGAAGTAAAAAAAATTAAAAGTTTAAAAAAGCCGAGAAATAAAGATGAAATAAAGTGATTGAATAATTTTGGTATAAAAAATTACTGAAATCACTATTTTTAGCGAATAATAATCAAAGTGAAATTTACATTAAAATTGAAAATTATTTATTAAAATTTGAAAAAATAATTTTTTGTTGATATAATTCGTGAAGCTAATCTTATAATGAAAAATTCTTCTTTGTATAGCGAAAGTTTTCAAATTCCATTGAAATCTAACCTTAGTACCACTAAACCTGGAAAAAAAAGTACGGGCTATCATGAACAATTATATAAGTACAAACAACGGTGAACACTAAGGCATTAACCGAAGCCGACATATCTCTGCGCTGAATGTTAGTAATACTATATAACGGCGCGGTCTATTTAGCATCAAATTTATAATTTTAATGGTTCTTTGGTTTCTTTCATTTTGGTTATTCTTAGAGAATGTTTTGATTCGCTTTTATGATTCATTGAAGTGAGGTAAAATCTAATTAATTATAGTTTAATGGTTTATATACTTTATTGAAACAAAAGTCATTCTGCATTAACAGTGCGGATCGAATAAAAATATTTGAAAATTAATTAACGTTTGCATTATTTTTTGGTTCCAACAATTCGTTTCAATTAAATTAGAATTTAAGTAAATCATATAATTTTTTTTTGCTTTTATTCGCTGATTTCGCTGAGAAAAGTCAGGTGGGTGGAATTTTTTTAAGTATATGGCTGCAATTGTTGAAAATGCATTTTTCGTTTCAAGACCATTCAACGTGAATGTTGTTGCGATGTTTTCCATTGTGCAGTTGGGTGACGTTGTTGATTCTTTCCCTCATAGTTTATTTTTTATATTTATGAATTTTTTTTTCAAGAGTCATCGCCATTGCTGGTTAAGCTCGCCGCGCTGGCTTGTCGCATTGGGTAATGTGCCAGGGAGTCCCTTGGCCATAGAAGTACAGGTGAGTCGCCAGCATCCCCCGGATTTACTCCTGCGGAGAATCGAACCTCAGCATCGGCGCTTCCAGTTGACCAACAACCCACTGAGCCATTTACTATTTATTAAAAGGTAAAATCGATCGATAAAATAAAAACAATTTTAAACAAGTTGAAATGAATTAAATTATTTGGATAATTTGGCGTGTTTAAGTGTATTTTTTTATTTCTAATTCAGCGATTAATTTTGATTTTTTGAACATTTTTTAAATATGTACAATGTAATTTTCTCGATTAGTCCTCGTTACTTATTTATTTTTTGAAGAATGTTATTCTTAATTTTTTTATTAATTTTTATTAATTTTTAATTTTTTGTTCCTTATTTTTGTTAAATTCGCTCCATCTTTACTTATCGGATCAGACAGATATTAGTCACTAAGTCAGTTTACCATTACTGGTTGAACTCGCCCCGCTGGCTTGTCGCATTGGAGAGTTATAACAGCGAATTCTTTGTCGAAAATACAGGTCAGTCGTAGTATTACCCAGTCATTTGGCAATAGAAGGGTAAATAAATGATTAGCATTATCCGGATTTTTGAAAAACTTGCCAAGAGTAGATCCCCAATATCGGCTTCTGAAAGGAAAGAGCAATTGGATTCTTTAGCCATTCGATTCTGTTAATTATTCAGTTATTAATTTTATGATCTTTATCTTTAGAAAAATTTCTGGTCTGATTGGTTACTGTTATTAATACAACTCCGCCCAAGATTGTTTGTTGATTCGATGAGGTCGTTATTTGGTGTTTTATGAATTGAAATTTATTTTTAATATAAATCTTGCAAATATTATTTTAGAAATGGCTGATGAAATAGAAGTTCCTCTAACGTTTAGTGAGCGAATAGCAAAATATGCAGAAGCTGATAAGCCATTAAGAAATCCAGATTCACCAGAATGGTTCAATAAGGAAACAAACGAAATGTATAAGAAAACGTTTTTTTGGGCAGCACCATACGATGCACGTTTTCCACAGATTCGTAAACAGCGTCAATGTTTCACGTATTATGTTGATTTTCATCGTTGTAAAGAACTTATGGGTGACGATTATAAACCATGCAAATTTTTCGAAAATGTTTATAGAGATATTTGTCCTCGATCATGGATTGCACAGTGGAATGAATTAGTTGAAGAAGGACGTTTTCCAGCGAAATTTGATCGTTAATTTAATGTTTTCTTTCATGGAATTTCTTTTAGAAAAAATTTTATGTAAAATCTTGAGTTTTGTCATTGGATCAAATAATTTCGTCGAATTGTATATACGCTTATGTAAAATTTTTTTCTAGTGAATAAAAATATTTTTAGGTATGTCAACAATTGATGAGGAGGAATTGAAACGTCGTGAATCATATCTCCGAGCTTGTAACCGTCCATATAATCTAGTTGATCCGTTTACCTGGTCGTATCCGGCAAAAACGGCCACTTTTACATTTTTTGGCCTTTTCTCACTTCATTGTTTTTACGCAGCTTGGTCAAGGAAACCAGTCTATTTTGGTGTGTTTGTGGCATATTGCGTAATATCTAACCATGAATTTTATTTTTACATAACTAAAATGTTTATATTTTATTTATATTTTGTTCGTTTTAATTTTAATTTTACCCATTATTTATGATTTATCTTCCATGATTCTATTTCGTTTAAAAGTTATTAGAGAAGAGTGGTGAGGGTAAATTACTAGTATCCATCTCCATCCCAGTTATAAGGAGATTTGTTTCTGTGGGCTTGCTCGCCGTAAATTCAAGCAATCGAAGCAATTACCAGTGCTAAATTTTTTAAATTTTTGTTAAATTTTAATAATCCATAATGTTTTTCAGCTGGCGGTGCTCGTTTTTTGACGGCAATTGCTCTATCAGCTTTCGGTTACGGTTTAGCAGTTCTCCGAGAATATCATAATAAAACGCGAGACGCAGTAACAGAACATTATATATCGCTTCATCCGGACGATTTCGGTCGCGTTCTAGATCGTAAGCTTATATTTTTCGAGAATACGATATATGAGAATACGAAAATTCATTTATTTTTCATTTCTTTATCGATGAAATAGATAATTTTTTATTCAATTCAAAAATTTCTAATTTCCTTTTCAGATTACGGTCGACCATATTCGCAATTACTTTTACCTTGGATCCCTCGACGTACTCAATACAGGCGATACGATTAGCTGTAAAAATCAGATTTAGTGGGCTATCTTTATTATTTTTTTAATTGGCACTGTCAGCATATTTTTTCCAGTAAAGTCGTCCTTATTATTAACATGGAAGAGAATAGTTTATTGAAAAATAGCATTGAAGAACTTCGGCAACGAATGATCGCAAAGTTAAATGCCCGTCATGAAAATACTACCACAGCAAATTGCAGAAGTAATACTTCTTTGGATCTCATCAATGATCTTTTATCTCGTACCCAAGATTTTTTAAAATCATCGAGAGAAGATGACGTTTTAAAAAAAAAGTTGGATGAAGAAATTCAAAATGCTTTGTTATTGGTTCCTAAAGGTTATCATTCTCGACTTTTAATCGATTCATTAAATCAGTTGCATCATAAAATAAAGGATGAAGGCGAAAAGAATACTTTCGCATTTTCATCGAAATTGGTTCAACAAAATACCATGGCTCCTAAAACCACAGAAAAAAGTGGTCAAGAAGTATGCAAGATGGATATTAAAAGTCGATCAAAAAATTCAGTCGAGCTTGATTCTAAGGTTGTTTTGTTTAAACCTTTTGTTATTCCTTTTCCTTTCTTATTTTTAGAAGTCTTTCTATAATTAACATGTGATAATTCTTGATGTATTCTAGATTTATCTATTTTCATGTAATTGGTGCATATTTAATCATAGAATTTCAAAAACAAAACTAAAAATTTGTATATTAAAGAACAAATTTGAATTGATTTGATAAGGACGATTATAAATTTTTCGCGAGTTTTTGTAAGTAATGCTCTTTATCTAATTATTATTGACTGAGAGATCTTTATCTTCTTTTAGCATATATTTATTCTCTTTAAGTAAAAAAATTCAGGATGCATAGTCGCAGTTGTTATAATGCACTATTTGATTGTGCCGTTCTAGATTTATCTATTTTCATGTAATTGGTGCATATTTAATCATAGAATTTCAAAAACATAACTAAAAATTTGTATATTAAAGAACAAATTTGAATTGATTTGATAAGGACGATTATATTCGCCTTTCTTTTTTTCGTTTTTTGAACCAATTTGTTCTCTGTTAAAATTTTTAACGATATATTTTGTGATTATTTTTATTTTTAGGATGGTGTAAGTATGAAATTAGACGATAATGACGGCAAAGATGTGGTCGTAAAAAATATCCAGAATAGTCAAATATCGATTGTTTTTAATGCTTCGGCAGTATATCTTAACCTAATCAAAGCTTCGACGTTAATTTTCAAACCAGTATCTTCATCAATTTTAATAAGAGATTGTAATGATTCAGTAATTGTTGTATCTGCACAACAAATACGCTTGTATAATTCTCATAATATTATGCTTTATAATGCGGTACGTAGTTCTATTGTCATAGAGGATTGCACCAATATTAATGTTGCTCCCTATAAGGTTAATGGTATTACTGTAGATTTTTGTGATAATAATCATTGGTGTAAAGTTGAAGATTTCAATTGGTTGTCCAGCGATGTTCCTAGTCCGAATTGGTGTATTATGGACAAAGCGAACTGGATATCTTTTGATTTATAAGGTTGTTTCTATGCTTATTTCGAAATTAAACTTAATGGATGGATATTGTTTAATCTTTAATTGCTAGATTAATCGTTTTTTGTTAGATATTTTCTAATTTGTTTTCCTAGTTTTTCTTTTTTATTCTTGTTCTTTTTATTTGATATAAAACCAGCTTTTATTAAATAGATTTACGTTGCAGCATTCTTTACACATGGCGAAAATAATATTTCATGCGTAAAAAATTTTCTTACATTTGTGGAATCAAGGAAAAATTACAAAAAAAAGAATTGTTGTGTGCAATATTCATATATTGAAAAAAAGCGAGGCAATTGTGCATTGAATTTAGTGGTGATACGTATTTTATTTTTTCGAATCCCGTAAGTGACGACAGTATATTGCTTAGGTTGAGTTATAGTGCAGTCCCTTCATAAATGAAGTAAGCTTCCACAGTAAAAATGAAAAAGGTATGGGAATGGCAGTCCATATGTGTAGTATTTTCAAGTTACCTGATATAAAGGCCATTTTCTGGTTAACGAGTGGAATGGCGCAAAAATTTTGTGCAAGGAACTATCGAAGGTCATAAGTTTCTCAAGTTTCTCCAAGGATTGTGAAAAATTGCACCGCAAATTAATTCCAGTATGAACTGTGAGATAATATTGCTTCTCAAAATCTTGACAATCATTTGGAGCGATACTGGTGGCTTTTTTAAAGAATGGGCTCGTTATGGGTGTTATCGTCTTAGGCAAGTTTTATCACTTTATCACGGAAAATCACAACATTGATGAGTGGTCAGCATCATCCGAATTTTTGAAAGATAGTTTCCTTCTGTGGAACCATCATGTGTATTGAGCAACGTCTCGCCCATTTTGCCATCTTTTAATTTTGCCGGCACTGCAGTTCTCCATTCTCAACTACTAAAGTTGCCGATGCACCTCGTCACTAACTAAGCAAATTTTGATTATTTTTTTATATTGAAAGGTGTGATTCGAATCCCCCTTTGCATTAGAATTATATGCATATTTCGTAAGAGATATTCTACTTTGCCTTAAATATGGACCATTTTATCTATAAAATATCTAATATATCAAAAATATTTTGAATGTAAATCGTTTTCTTTACAAAATTAACTTCAAAATAGACTATTTTTTCTATATATGTTTACAATAAACGCTTCAAAATAATAATATTAATAATATTAGTAATAATAATAATATTAATGGTATTAGTAATAATAATATTAATAATATTAGTAATAATAGTAACAATATTAATAATAACAATAGTATCCCTCAGAAATTAATACAAATAATAATGGTGTAAAGAAAAATAAAACAAAATTGCTTTCATGATTTAGCGATATTGTTAGATTAATTGAGTGGATTTTCTTGGATCTTTTCGTGCATGTGAAATGGTAAAAAAGAAGAAAAAACGTTCACGATGATTGATTTATGCGACTTACATCTTCCATCTAATTTTCTTATTATTGAATTCAAACGTATTATAACAAAAAAAAAGAAAATTAATTATTATATATCACTATTTTGTATAAATTTTTTAAAAAAAATTTATAAAATTTTTATATAAAATTTTAAAAAAAATCTATAAATAGAAAAATAAATTACAATAAAAATTTAACGAAAAATAATTGCATTTATCGTTTATTTTCGTTTTTTTAGGGAATGAAATGGAAAATTTTATTTTTCATTTTTATTATTTTTAATAAAATTTTTATTTTTTTATAAAAAAAATTTATAAAATGTTAAAAGCCTTTTGTACCGTTAAAACTACAAATATTTCGTCTATCGTATCTTTCATTAACATTTGCTATAATTATATCAAAAATGACACAAACACAATATGAATCAGTCAATCAAAAATCGAGAGGAAAAAAAATTTTTTAAATATATCAGAAGTACGGTCGTTAAACAATGATTATCTATATGTGGTCGAATATGCATTATCATTTCCAGAGGTTCGATTCGGCATCTGCTCTTTGCACGGATAAAACTAACATTAAAGAAATCCGAACGATGCATTCGCTCATATTTTTATCAATAAGTTTGCCATTTCCTGGCGAATTTCTTATCAGTAAATAATGTTTAGCTAAAAATACTGAAAGTTAATCGCTCATTTATTTATCACTTACTATATCCTTAGAGGCGCTTTTCTTTCGTAAATTATAATAGTGGAAATATTTTATTTATTTTTTCTATTTTTTATGTAATATTTCCGTATTAAAATACTTGACAGGTGAAAAAAACGAATGATTTTATTTCAAATTTTAGTTTGATCGATAAATTTTTTTTTATAACCTAAAAATAAGTTAAAGTAAAATAAAAAATAAGTAAATTTTTTGCATAATTTAATTGATTGAAATTTAATTATAGAATTACTTAAATATTTATTGCCAAGGTTCCATAGGAAGCTGCATTTTAATAGTTTTCATAATCGGAGGACAAGTTCCTACTTTTGTGGGTAATTTTATATGATAATCTAGTCGCCGAAGTTGTCGAAACTCTCATGAATTTATTTTTTTTGCATTTTCTATTTACGGATAATATAGATTTTTGAAATCCAAGAGGAATTTATTCTTTTACTTTAGAAAATACACATGGACGATTTCCGATTTGTCATCGAGTAAAGTAATGCTTTCTTTTAGGTTTGAGAGTAAGTATACGTGGCTCTCCAATAGTTATCTCAGTTTTAATGGCAAATATACTCTCATCGATGGACAATAACTGAATCCACGTCACTTATATCAAAAGATTTAACTTTAAAAATTTTCCAGAATGGGATATACCTTGACTTAGCTTCACTAACTAATGTGATTAATGGAGTTAGAATTTTCGCTAAGGAATTTTTACTTTTAAGAAATTCTTCAAGGAATTTTAAAAAAAAAAAAAATTTTCACTTGGCCGGCGATAAAAAAATAAGTGAGTACTCGGATTTCTTAATATTTTCAGGTTTTTCTTCGCAAAGAGCAGTAATCGAACTCTTATCTTTGAGCAATAATTTAATCGAAAAGGAAATCTAAATTTAAATTCATAAATTCTCCCAGAAGAAGTGAAATTCCCAGAAATTATCAAAATTAATAACTCCTAAAATATTTTTCATATAATTTGAAATGTTTTAAACTTAAAATTAAATTTTTTTTTTTGCTATCAGCCAGATAAATAAAGCATTTTTATTAAAAAAAATATATAAATATCATGGATTCGCTCATTTACAATGTTAACAAAAAAACATTTACAAATTGTTTTCTAATAGGAAATGCAATTTAAAAAAATTAAAAACATAATTAGTGCAATTTCAATATTATATTTTTTAAGCAATTTTCGATATATTTTAATATCATTAGCTATTTAAATCTAAAAATATTAATAACTATCTATAATTGATAAATATTTTCCAAAAAAATTTATCTATGAACGTCAAAAATTTTTACAAAAAATTTTTGAAATAATTATTTTCCGCGAATTTAGAAAGGAAACTCAAGAAAAAACCTTCTAATAAAAAAAATCAAAAAATACTTTTATGGAATCTCAGTAAAAAATTTTATAAAAAATTTTATCTAAAACATGCATGACACATGCACTTGGCTGTTTTCGAAAGGTTCATTAAATCTCTATAATTTTTAAAAATTCTAAAAGAAGCAAACCCATTTCTCTTTATACTTAAAGTTCTTAAAGTTGAAGTACCAAACATAAACCTAGCAACTATATTCGGTGAAGATCCATGAAATTACAACAATTTACACCAATTAGCACTGTCAATTAACTTTAGTGCCAAACATAAAAGTATTTTTTATTGTATTTTTTAATTTGAAAAACTGAGATCAAATAATAATCCCATAGAAAAAAAACTTTTGTAGAACAAATTCGATAAAATTTTTGTTTCGAAAAATTATTAGAAATTTTGAAAATGATGATTTGATAAATACCCGTAAGGATTTATGGATTTAATCCTACCCAGTCATTTGTTCATCGCCACTTTCATCACTTTCATTGGTTGCATTTATTTCACCTTTGCATTCTTTTTTATGCTTCATTCGTCGATTTTGAAACCAAATTTTTACCTAAATTTATTAAATTATTATTAATAAGAATTGTTATAATCATTGATATAATTAATATTAATTAATATTAATATTAATAAAATCACAAATGCTAAGAAATTATTTTAAAGTTGTTTTTTTTCTCTAAAAAATTCTTTCAAAACATATTGAATTAAAATATAATAAATTTAAAATTTTATTTTATTAAAATTGGCTTTTTTTTCATTTAACCGTTCAAAAAGAAATTTGAGAATTATTTAAATTTTAAAAATAATATTAAATTTAAAATATTTTTTACTCATTCTTTTCCTCAATTTGCCTTAATTTTGTATTGAATTAGCCAAGTTTTCATATTTTTTTCCTTATTTAACTGAATATGGCTTAATGCTATAAATAGATCTTTAGATAGATCTTAAATAGATCTTTAAATGGATCTTGAGAGGCAGAATAGCCGACTGGTTTTTGGTACAGATCACCCGAATAGTGTTGAAAACTCATCTATATGTATACCTTTATCTTCAAGTGATCCCCAATCAAAAATTACTTGCTGCACTAACAACACTGGAAATAATGAGAGCTAAGAAATTTTTTATGTCTTTAGATCATTTCAGCTTATCAAGCAATTATTAACAAATTCAAAGTTTTCCAGCTCGGAACTTTGACTTCAATCCCGGCTATTTAAAGGCTACTAATTGTCCACTGATGTTTTCTGTCTTTTAATATTTAATATTTAGTATTTTTTTCAGAAATCTCAAAAATCATAAAATACTTTCTACAATTATCGATAAATTAATACAAATCATTTTATTTAGATGAAGAATACTTAGTTCGCTCTTTTTCGCTTAAATTCGCCATTTATTTCATTTTTTCTTATCCCTTCTTTAAATAATGGAAAAATGATACAATCGGATCCTTACAATTTTCTTCTTTGCGATTTTTAATTATAATTATAAATTATAATTATAATTATATTAAAAATAAATTTATATAATTTATATAACTTCTATTTTCAATCATTAATTTAAAATATTTGAATTTTAATAAAAATTTAATAAAAATTTACTTGGTTTTATTTACAAAAAGTTCGTCATTATTATTTTTCTTCGGTTGCTTTTTAATCACTTTTCTAGTGAATTTGCAAATTTTGAAATTTTTTTGCAAAAAGAATTTAATGCAAAATCATTTTGCGATTGACTAAGTCGTTATTTATTATTGCTATTCTTAAAATTTATTACTATTATTATCCTTATTATTAGTGTTATTATTAGTTCAATTATTTTCAACTACTAATTATTATTTATTATTTTTATCGATAATTTATTTCGTTCAGATTCTACTATACTGCAGAATAGTGCAAAAAAAATGTGTATATACATAATTGAAATTTGTGTTTCTCTAGCTTTTTATATCTGTCTATAGTGATTTTTTCATTTTGTTCATTCAAAATTTAAATAAACGATGGAACTTTGATATGAGATTTAGAAAGCCGATGAGAATTGAACCCCGAACAAGTAATTAACGCATTAATCGATAAAAATTTTCACCGATCAATAGAATTAAAGAGAAATTTATGAAGAAGATATTAAGAAAATTATTAAAATAAATTTTTATTTATTTTTAAAAATTTTCGCTAATAAAAAATAATTATATTTAAAAAATATTTCGAATAAAAAAGTTACATAATCTAATTGAGCAAGCGATGCTTAATAAATTTCGCTTATAATCGCTTACAATTTAATGGGATTTCTGGATTATCAGAAATGAAAAGTCCCTATGATGAAGATAAGGAAACTTCATTGAACCAATCTCATCCTATGGTGATAAAGCCAAGAGCCAATGAAGAGCAAATTAGAAATGGGATCACTGAATTATTCTAAAATTCGACTCATGAAAAATTTAGCATTAATCGTTCATCGATTTTATCCATCGATTAAAATATTTTTAATTTTTTAAAATAAAAAATATTTTTCAAATTTTTTTAATTCAAAAATTGATTCGAAAATTTTTTAAAATTGAAAAACGCAACTAAAATAAATTTTTGTTTTTTTTTGTGAAAATTGTAAAATTGAGAATATTTTACGAAGAAAATTATACTGCGACTGATACTCTTTTGAAAAATTTTTTTTTTAAAAAATTAAAAGGAATTTTCGATAAATGAAAAAGAAAAAGGAAAAAAAAAAGAAATGGTTTCTTAGAGTCGGTTTGGATCAAAGGAAATTCAAAGTAATATTTTATACGAATTTATTGACAAACGACCACCCACCCACCCCCCTTATTTCAAATGAAATAAGTGTATTTTTCAAATTTTCATTTTCTATTATTATTTAATAGAATAAATATTAAATTAAATGCTGTTAAATATTATAATATCAGGAAATTTTCCTCAAAAAAAATCCAATATTTATTATTTTGGTTTGAAATTTGAAAACTAAATTTAAATCTTTTGCAAAAAATTTAAATTTTTGTTTAGAAGGATAATTTTTGTTTTATTTTAATTTTATATTTTATATTAAAATTTTTTATTAATATTTAATAAGGATAATTTTAATAAATGTCGGTTGAATTATGAAAATTTGCGTAATAAATTTTTATGAATTTTTATATAATTTTTATTTAATTCCCGTAAAAAATTTTTGCATTCATTTTATCACACTGAATTTCATTCATTTCGAAAAAATTTTCGATTTTCGCCCTTTTTCGCTCTTTTTCCTCTAAAAGAAATGATTATAATGGAAATTATAAATTTGAAGATAATAACTTATAATTATATATAATATACATTTAAAAATATTTTTCAATCCCTTTTTTTCTGCAAAAAACGATCCATACGATCAAACAACAATTATTGATCAAGAACAATGAGATACGATACGATACGAGTTAGCAGCTGCATTAAATGTCATTACCGATAATGAATTGAAAAGAGATATAGGAAATATTCCTATTTATGGTATTTGTTATGGATACAATCTATTTGTTGCTTAAAGTATCTTCGGTACAATATATTCGGTTCATTTCGGTCGTTAGCACTTTAGCGTAGTACAGTAATTTTTCAGTCGATTATATTTGGGCATATCGGTGTTTAAATGATTTTTCAAATTAGTTTTTTGTATGAAATAATTTTAAAATAAAAATATTTTTTTAACAAATATTCTTAAATAAGTTTTGAAATAGTTTTGAAATATAAAATAGTTTAAAAAAAAAACTAGCATAAAATGGATAGTGAATTATAAATTATTATTTGAAATTATCATGAACTGAAATTATTACAAAAAAGTCTGAAATATTTTAATAAAAATCGAATAATTAATTGATAAGGATTGGTGATGTACTGATAACATTGATGAAGGATAAACATTCGAATTAATAAGAAAATTCGATATCTAATGATTTAGAAAATTGAGCAAAAAAACTGTAAGAGTTTTAAAGTTGTGTAATAATATCTTTTTTTTGTAAATTCTCTCTAATTTTAATGATTTTTCAACAAAAAAAAACATTTAATTTATTTTCGAAATTGTTCCTCGGAAACAAACTATCAGATTTATTAAAATAAATCTTTTTAACAAGATTTGTTAAGAAATTTGATAAAAATGTTTCAAAATCAATATGCGCGCACCATACAAGAAAAAAAACCAAGCCTATCGTATACTAATACAGTATAATAAGAAATAAAGATTTTGTGGAAGCAACGATTAAATTTGCATCCACATAGTCAAAATATGAAGCGCTATATTTTAACTTTATAAGGCAGCCAGATTTTAATAAGTCAAACCTATTGGTTCAAGAATTCGTTAGGCCTAAACTAGATAATAACAGCAGATTTATGAGAACCAACACTCCAATGGATATTGGAGAACCACGACTCTCTGGCGATGAGCGAACTGTTGGAAAGTGTCAGATATTGGAATACTAGAATAAACTAACATAGAAGGAGCCACTGGAACTTTCTTCAAATTCCTAGGCTCTTAGTAGAGGTCCAAATAACTTACACTCATGCCAAAATATCCATAATAAAAGACAAAACAGAATTCCTAAGGGAATAATCATTAGAATTATCCTTAGGAAACGCTTCTTTCCCTTAGTTTAATTATAAAAATATAAGTAGAATTTTTTTTAGTTAACAAAGATTCATTATATTTCTTTATTAAAATCACATTAGAATTGGAAAAAAGAATGAATTTTTTTTTGATGAACTTGCGTCCTCTGGTATACAAAAAAATTCTACGATTATTTGGCAATAACAGTGTGAAATATAAGCAAAAAAGACCACCAAGAGGGAGAAAAAAGCGATATTTCCAAATATTTCTTAAATGATCATAAATCTTCTCTACGCATATATCTCTTTTATACAACAACTCATATGGTCTTAAGGCAATTCTTATAAATTTATGCACCATATATCTGCTAAAATATTATCAGTAGTACCAAGAAATAAAGGATTTCCGTTATTTTAACCAGAAAATGCGTATCGTATACTTTATGAAAACAGTTACATCATGTTAATTTGAATTATTTAAATTAAAAAAATTGCAGATAATTATATAAGATGCGATGCGCAGAAAAGTACTATGAAGTAAAATATTTCAATATTTTTGCCGTTCGAGAGCCGAGAACGGAATAAATTTCTCCTAGACATCTGCTTTGCATTTTGCATTGTATCGGATCAGTATTAACATTTAAAGTCAAACACCTGTTAGTACTAAAATCTATGCCTTAAAATCAACAGCTCAGTTCTTTTTTGAAACGATTGCTTTTTAAGTAGGAAAATTAGCTACTGTTTATAGTAAGAAAGTCATCTTGGTTGAATTTTTTCTACAACTTATTTTTTCAACTTATCATTTTTTCGATAAACCACTTATCAGCTTTATCTTTGATTATTATCCTCGAGCAATCGTAAAATCGTCGATATTTAGCAAATCGAGAAGACATTAAGATTATCTTGATATACGACCAATTAACAACTAACAAATATACAATGAAATAAGCAAAAATGTACAAACCTGTCTCTCAGATAACTGTAAACTTTCCGATATTTCTTGCCTTCTTTTTCTCGTTAAATACTTATTATAGTGAAATTCTTTTTCCAATTCTAACGTTTGATTTCTACTATATGTTTGCCGAGTCCTTTTTGATTCATTTCCTTTACTACCTAAAAAATTTTTTTTCGCTTATCTTTTGGTTATAAATTATCAGAAATTATCAAATTATTAGGAAATTGATGAAAATAATATAATACACTTTATTAGTTTATTCGCTGAGTATAAGTTTAAGTTGAATTAAGACATAGTGTAATTCGATCGAGAAGAATGGACCTACAATGAGTGGTGCTGAAAAACTCATTGTGGTACTTTTTTTTGAGAAGCAAAAGTCTAGCAAACCTTAAGTATCAGTTATTGTGAGTTATTAACTAAGCTAATTAATTAATTTCCGCCATGATAAAATAAGAGAAGCAGATAACATATCTATCTATCTGGCAACGTATTCAATCAGATTTTTTCAATATACCGTAAAAACCTTTGAAAATTTATCAGAAAAATAGTAAGTAACAATTCAAAATCAAAATAAATCGAAGAAAATAGAAATACGCAAAAATAATCGTCATTAGTGGGATGAATGAAACAAATAAGACATAATTGCATGAATTTTGATGCCTTAGATAGTTTATCGAAGATAAGCTTGTTGACTTTTTGTACACAATCAGAACGCATTAGGCTATGTGCTGAATTAACAAAAACTCTTTCAAGAATCTAAGATAATCTTAAAACTTAGAAAAATCTGACTGAAAAAATTGCTTCCCTAGAAAATTAATATTTTTTGCGCTAATTACCCAAACTGTGCGAAAAAATATGCCACGATTTTGAGAATTTTCCGTAAAATTTTGTATTCAATGTGAAAGATTTTACAAAAAAAAAATGCAAATCGAAATTAAATATTACGAAGAAGAGGGATTTTTTCCCTTTTGTAAATATTTACTTTTGAATTTTGATAAAATTAATTCGTTGATTTTGATGCAAAAATAAATAATGCCAACGTACATGAAACAAAATGCGAATAAAAAGAGATAAAAATCAGACGAGAAATATTCAGCGATAACTTCGGAATTACTTTAAATTTCCAAATAAATATTTATTTATTTGTCACATTTCGTGTTTATGTTTGCGCATCTGATAAAGATCGTTATCATTATCAAAATGGCAACAATTTAGTCAAAATATTCGCTAAATAAAAAACTATTCAATTATTATTAACTTCGTATTATCAGTTAATTACAATTATTGAAAACTTAAGAGGCGAAAATAATTTTGTCAATAGTTATTCTCCTATCTAAAAATGAAAAATGCAATTAAAAGATTGTTGCACGCGCAAAATGGTTGCAAAAAAAGAAAAAAAAAACTATCTTTGAAAGCAATAAAATCGGACAATAATTAATGGCGAAATTAAATTATTTTCGCAATAAAAAAAGAAAAAAATATTTTATAAAAAGATTCATTTTGCATTTTAATGAATGTAAATTTAAAAAAAAATTTAATGAATTCAAAAAAGACTTTTTCTTTATTTCTAAGTTACGACGAATAGCACTAAGCATTTGACGGACATTCGGAAATATTTGCTTATTTTTTAAAATAAAATATTTTTCAGGAATTAATGCATTTTGTAATAATGTATAATGTCTTGTAGAGTTTCTTATAAAATTCATCCTTTTTTCATTGTCCATTTCACATAAAATTTCCAATTTTATAAAATTTTTTATTTTGCGAATTTAAATTTCCCCAGCTCGTTTACATATAATCGCCCTGTCAATTATATATTTTTTCAGCGTTATAATTCAGTTTTAATAAAACCTAATTACAGTAATTTCATTTCAAAATACTTTTCAGTATAAATAAATTAGTATAAAGCATGCATATATATTATCGAAACGAGGAATTCTGTCAGTTTACCGTAGTTATTGACATGCGAATTTTCTTTTTTATTAAAAACCTTTTTTTCCTACTTTTTCTTTTTTTTGGTACTATTTTACCATTTAAACACATCCATGTTATCCTAAATATTTTCAATATTACTTTTGCTTAAATCTAAAGCCATTTATCACTATTATAAGTTTTTCTAAATTATAGTTGAATCCCTAATCAGCTCGTCGAATGATAATGATAAGAGCTAGGAAATTAACGAGTTATTAATTTTGCCACTAATTTTACTTTTTTAATCTATAAATATTTCGGTTTAGAAAAAAGTTGACAATAATGATGATTACGACAGACAACAAAACAATATTTCTTTAAAAATATTCCTGGAAATATATCAAAATTATTTCATTTAATTACTAACTTTATGAAATTTTTTATAGTTTCTGCATATTCAATAATTTTTATCGTCTTATCACATTTTCATTAAAAGTAATTGAAGTAAAACTAAGAAAATAGAAATCTGATGAAAATTCAGTTCAATTTAGTAAACGATTTTCGGTATAAAAATATTTTTGTTGATTGGAATTTTAGAATTTTCAAAAAAAAAATTGGAATAAAAATGTTGAAAGGAAGAAAACGAATAATTCTTATTTATTGAAGCAAAAAATTTAAAGAATTTATAAAAAATAAATAACGGAATTTTAATAAAAAATATTCCTTAAAATTCATTTAAATTTGCTAAAATTTCGTCTAAAAATATTATCGATTGTTTGTTTCTGGAAAAATGCAGAATTTTTTTTGTATTTTATTAAAATCAATAAATATTTTTAATTCCAACAATCGTTTACAGTATGTTGAAAATGTTTATTAAAAGTATAAAAAAGACTGGAAGGTAATCGAGCAATATGAAATTTTAAATATTCTTCTTATTTTCCAACTAACTTTCTTTCGTATAAAATAAATAAATTAAAAGTAAACAAATAAATTAAATTACCATTGAAAAACTGTATGTTTTCAAGAACTATGAAGGAAAATAAATTGCGAATAAAACTATTGAAATATTCAACTGATTGTTTATCAGTAATAAATACCAAAAGAAGAATTTGATAATTTGATAACTTTTTTGAATTATTATTTAATTAAAATCTTAAAAAATATGCTAGAAATCATATCAGAAATTTTATAATAATCACAGATTTAAAATTTTTATCGCAAAAGATTAATATTCCCGAATATTGTGCAAAATCTTAAGCGTTCTATTGCAAACTTATCACGGAATTGGACAGAGATTTATCAAGAAAATACAACGGGATTAACTGGGCACTAAGGAACGAAACATGAAAGAGGAACATCGAGAGGCATTTAGCGAGTATAGGTGAACATTAATGCATTAAAGAGGTTTAAGGATTAAGGTTTATTTAAGGTTTTTAAGGATTATTTAAATTTAAATAATCTCGAACGAAGTCAGTAGAAGTCAGTAGAAAAAGCTAGAAATTTAGCGAGAAGAATAATAATTTTCAATAATTTTTCATTAATTTATCAAAATTTTTCGAGAAATCTTGGAAAAAAATCTATAATTTATAATTTGATTGGGCATAATCACTATAAAATTATTAGTTATAAAGCAATTATTTTATTTTTCATTCGCCTTTTTTTCCATTAATTTTTTAATTTGAAATATTCGATGATAAAAATCAAATAAGAATAAAGAAGGAAAAAAACAAAAGTGAGGTAGATTTATGCCGATAAATCGAAAATCGGAGGGCTACTGGAAAAGGATTAACCTAATGATAAGCCACTGAAAGATATGAATTCACATGGAAAGCATAAAAACCAAGATATATCATCACATTTCTGGTCAAAAAAAGGAATATAAAAAAAAGAAAAAGAAAAAGTGAAAATTGGAAATTAAAAATTTTAAAAACGGTTCTTTGATTAGTGGCTTTTAATTTTAGCATTCGGTGATCATAATACTCATAAATTATCTGTATCCAATAGTTATTTCGCTTATCATCGACGTTCCTCATTTCTATCGTATCTTATCAAAATGCGCTTTTCCTTTATTTTTTCATTTTTACCTACTAAATCTTCGCCTACTTCCCATGTCAATCTCTTTCAACTTTCTAAAATCACATTTTTCTCTCATTCATCTATTAAAAATTTTTCGTCGAATTTTCCTTTCTTCGAATACATCGAATCTGTTCAAATCTTTTAATTTTCATTGTACAGTACCATTGAAACTTATTTAATAAAATATGTAAATTAATTAACATACGTTAACATTTTCCCAGTACAAATGAAACAATTTCGTTCTCACAAACACAAATCTTTCTTAGCGACAAAAAAGATTAATTATAAGACAAATTTTATTTATAGGATTCTTATAAAATTTTTTTTTTTGAAAGAAAAAATTAAATAAAACTATTGAAACTTAATTAATTGAAAACTAATTTTAAGAATATTTTCAAAAATTCTCTTTTTTAAATATTTTTTAAAAAAAAAAAACAAAAAACGAAGTAATTTATTTGTAAAAGTCATTAAGCGATAGAGCGTTTGTTCATAAAAAAAAGTACATTTGAAAAACAGGAAATTAAAAAGAATTTTTTCAAAAAAAACATAATTTAAAGGTTAGTTTAATATAAAAAAAATTGAAAAAGTATTATTTAGTATTTATTATAAAATAGAGAAATTTACTTCCAAAAATAGTTTAACTGTCTTTCGAAATTATTTATAATTAATCAAATAATAATTAATATTAATGTTAATATTTATTCAATATTAATTGAATAATAGATAATGCGATTTTTCATAACAAATTAAAAGGTCAAATAAAGGTATTTTTAAAAGTTCAAGTTTTTTTAAATGAGAAAGAAAAATTGTGTAAAGTTGTTTGAGGTAAAAGAAAAATTGAAATAATTTTCTTATCAAAATATGGCCAGAAAAAAATTCTTTTTCCCGTTTTTTCTCCTTATTAATTTACAATTTAACGAATAAAATTTCTCAAAAAAAATTATTAAACAAAAATAAATACATTTCTAAATGGGTCATAGGTCATTAAAACTCAGCAAAATTTTCGCATTTTTACATCATTGTTAATCCCGTGTGAGCATGATTAATTGTTTTAAAGGTTGTGGGTCATTATTCATTCAAAACAGATTACAATGAATCATTTATTTTTCAAAAATGATATTAAATGATATTTTTATGGTGATAACTTTACCGCCGTTTTGCCTTATCATTTTTTTTGAAGAGAATTTTAAAAAATTTCACGTTTTTAAAAAATTTTTAAAATTATTTCGAAAATATTTTCGAAAATCGTAGAAATTAAAATCATGCAATAATAAATAATAATTAAAAAATTTCGGAAAAGTATTGAAAAATTCTATTAAAAATTCTAAATTTTTGGAGAAAATATTAAAATTTTTGTCGCTAATTTCATAATTTCAGTTTTCTTTTCGGATTAAATGACAAATTTTCCAAAATTAGTGAAAATCTCGAAACTAATCTCAATTTTCTAAGCCATTCACCCATTATTTAGACGAAAAAAAAAGATTTATTATGTGAAAATTGATCGATGCCTTGAAAATGAAAAGATTCTCTTTAATAAACAACATTAATTTATGAAAACAAAAGTTAATCAAATTATTTAAAATTTTTTTGAAAAAATTTTTTTAAACGAAATATTAAAAAAATTTAAATAAAAAAGTGAGAAAACATCGTTAACAATAATCATATCACTTCACTAATCACTAATAATTGTCATATCGCTTGAACGGATCAGAAATTTAATCTAATTTTCTATCGGTAAATTTAATAAAAATAATAGTAATGATAAAAAACATATGAAAGAGAAAGAGTTTTCATCAACGGAAATATAGATTGCACTGATCGATTATTAGGTGATACTGATACTTCATTCTTAATCACTAATATTTATCATTTTATTTTACTAATCACTAATAATTGTCATATTGCTTTACTATCCGATTTGGTTGGTTGCGCTAACTAATCTGCATGCGATTCATTCATAAAAGAGTCATTTGGGAATCGAAGTACAAAATTCGTTTTTCCTGCAGCACTCGCATTTCACTTTTTATAAACTCTTGTCAACCGATCGTAAACTTAATTTAATTTTTTTTTTTTAAATTTATTAAAAATGAAAATCTAATTTTCTATTAATAGTTTTAATAAAAATAATAATAAACCAGTCATTTTCATCCACGGAAATACAGGTTGATTAATTTGTAATGATCGATCATTAGGTAATACTGATATATGCGATGTTGTTGTTGTTGTTGGTGCTGCCGATGATTGCAATGAATTGTAATTGGCAAATCTAAAATAACAAAAATTATAAAGTGAAAATTTAAAATCTAATTTAATTTTTTTTTCTTTTAAATTTATTAAAAAATGAAAATCTATGAAAAATTGAAGATTTACTAAATAAAATAATGGAAAAAAAAAGAAAATTCTTATTTGAAATTTCTGAAAAAAATTTTTTTAGCATTGGAAAAAACAACATAAAAAAATACGTATTAGAAGAATCGACCCATTGTCCGACAGCAGCTGCAGCAGCACCAAACATATTTTTCATATAATTTTGTGGATACAATAATGGATCATATGTAACTGCGGCTGTCGATGAATTTAATATCTTATTTTGATGATGATTATTCCAATATTGTTGAACGGATTCATCGATAGATGAAGAAGACGATGACGGTTGCCAATTTGTTGGATACATTTTGAGTTTTTTTTTCCACTTTCAAGACACCAATAAAATTGTTCATAAAAAAGAAAAATGAAAAGGAAAAAAAAACGAGGAATTTGGTTTAATAATGGCGATAATTGAGTAATATTTAATAATGATAATAATAATAAAAATAATAATAATGATGTAGTAAATGGGGAATTTGGTGGTGGTAATAATGGTGGTGATGTTGGTGATGGTGTGATGCCTCTGCTAATCAGTTGGATGTTCAAGTCATGTCGGTATGATCAAAAAGACTCCGCCTATAAAATTGACCAATCAAATCAAGAGTAAATTTTTCTTTTATGATGCCGACGGTCTCATAAAACAAGTCGTAAATTTTTATTCATAGCTTTTAGTTTTGGGTGAATCTTTCCAATATATATATATATATATATATATACTTATATTTATATTTGTATTTATAATTCCCTTCTTTTAAAAACGAATAAGCATCGCTTGTTATTTAAAAGCAAATTCTTATTTAATTTTAATTTTATTTTTCATAATTTATTATAATTTATTTTTCGTAATTTATTATTATTGATAATATTTAGCAGTAAATTACCATGTAAAGAGAGAAAATTCATTTAAGTTAATAATAATATAATTTAATTTATAATTTAAAGAAAATTTAAGAAAATTTTCATTTAGAATTAAATTATGGTATGATTTTTTAAGAAAAATTAAATTTCAATTTGATGTTTCAAAATTTTTTTTCGGAATTTCTAATTTTTAAATTTAATTTTTATCTTTCATTATTTACAAAAATTTATAACAAAAAAATAATGCTGAGTATGTATGTAAAAAAAACTTAAATTCTGCACCCTTAACAAATGAAAAACTAATTTTGAAAATTGGATTTTAAAAAAAATTTTTTTAAAAGTTTTATAAACTATAAAAAATAAAACAAATCTTTATAAACGATTTTTAAAATATATTCTAAACAATGAATGTAGTTTGACGCTTTTAATATAAATTAAATCTTTATTTCTAAATATTTCTTAAATATTTTTTCATCAGTAGCGCAATTTTTTTTTGATTTGGATAAAATTTTTCAACAGATACGAACTCAATAGATGAATAAAGTAAAGTACTTTTTTAATGGCCAAATCGAATCCGAATCGGACTCCGAATTTTAGTGAGGACAATCTCATTTTATCCAGTTTTAAAGCCTTTTTCATCTTGAACGAATGCATCTTACGTAAGCCGAATAAATCAAAAAAATCCCAAAAGATATTTAACTGAGTGGTTTTCAGCAACATCGCAGATAATTCCAAATTTTTAATAATTTTACTTTTTTTTATATTTTTATTTTTTAATTTCATTTTTTATTTTTTAATTTTAATTTCATATTTTCATATAATTTTGGTACTCTTTGTGCCATAAAAAAATGGTGCAAAATTGGATATTTTGAAAATTTTCCAAGTTATTTTAAATTTTCATGTTTTTGGCACTAAAAAACCAACTCAAATATTTTTTTATTGAATGTTTGGGATCGATAAGTTTGCCAATTCCATTAAATAATCCATAATCTATAAAAGCCTCTACCTTATTTTAGTTTATAAAAACAAGCAGCGAAGATAGAAGAAATTTCGCTCGATAAAGTTAATAATTAATTTATAAAACAGAGACAGGATAACCGAGTGAATAATGGTAGAATTTAACGTATTGAGAAACAATGGCTCGATGCCTCTGAGCCTCCAGGAGAAATAAACCTGTTATTAAAGAATCTGACTGTTCCAAGCCAGCGATGCACCTGTACTTCTATCGTTAATTGACCGTCGGGAAAGAAAATTTTCAGCTATAGTTATAGCTACCGAAACAAAAAATGATTGGCTGATCACTTTCTCATTTTTATTAGTTTAATTAATTTAGAACGGTTTTTACTTCCTATTCCCTCTATCTTTATTAAATTCAATGTGGTAAAAATTATTTTACCTCTTTAAATTTAAATTTGTAATGGCCATTCGTTCACGGCAAAAGTAAATATACTCGGAAACTCCTTAAACACTCTTTTTCTCCTGAAAAACAACGATTCGTTTCCACTTTTGGATTGTCTTTAAAGGTTAAAATTCAACAATGAAAATTTATATTAAATACAATATTCTTTGATAAATTTTATCGTAATTTTCTGTTGGTTTCAAAATATAAAATAAAAAATAACGAAAAAACATTTAAAATTTAAGTTCATTATTTTATTTATTTGGCTGTTTTGAAATTAATTTTTCACTATTTTTTATTTAATCATCAAAAATCTTTAAAAATATTTCGAAAATAGTTCATAATTATTTATCAAAAATAATTATTTATCAAAGATCATAAAATATTTTTATTCGAAACAATTTCTTATAAAATAAAAATTCAATTAAATTGATATTCTAATTTAGTTTGGAATTATTCCATATATAATTACAGTTTCGCTTTAAAAAGTCTACAAAAAAATAAGAATTTCATAAATTTCAGAGGATTTTAAATCTGGAAATATGAAAGAAATTGCTGTGTGACGAAAAAAATATATCAGTGGTACTTAAGCCTTTCAAGCGCCAACGAACTAGTCGCAGCGTAATAGCGAACAGAGCGACGCAAATCAGAAACGGTGAGTAGTTTCAGAGGAATAAAGGAAAAAAGTAGAAATTTTAGATTTTTAAAAATTTAATTTCCAATGATAAAAATTAACAAAATATGTGAACATATTTATTTATAAAATTTTATTTTATTGCCATAATTAACATTAATATTTCTTTGATTTGGCCGCTTTAAAAAATTTGTTAATTTTAAATTATTTTATTTTACCGAACATATGCTTTTTTCGATTTCAATTTTACCATTATTTATTACCAAATTCGAACAAAATTTATTTATAATCTTTGACTTTCAATTTTTTAATTTTTTTCGCTTTTCTTCCGAGATTTTTATTGGAACTAGCGATGGCTTAAAGGACGATTTCAATGGTCCACAGCGATGCGACAGTCTCAAACTCCCTCCTCTCGTCTCCTAAACCCCGTTTTGCTCCGTAGCCCTGTTAGCTTATCGAAAATCCTCGCACTTCCATTAAATATTCCGTTAAATCCAAATTTAAATTTAGAAAATTCATTCATAGCATTCATTTATCGAAAATTTACTGTATTGATTTGTAAATCCGACAGAATAACGATTGCATTCACACAAAGGCCATTTTTTTTGCCAAATATGCCGACTGAAATGGATTTAAATTTCTCTTTTATGAACTCGCCTTGAACAACTAAAGAATTTTTCAGGTTTGTTCAGTTTCTCCACTTTTTTAATATTTTCAATTTGAAAAGAATTTGAAATCTACACAACTAATAAATTATTATTTCCAATCTTCAACCATTCTGGAAAATTCAATCGTATATAAATTATATGCTTTGAAAAGAAATGAAATCTCTTTTTTCTCAATAATTCTTTGAGGTTGCTTAATGAAGGAACAATTTTTAAATAACGGCGTAGGGAAATTGAATGGATAATTACTGAAATTATGGAGGGGCAAGCGAATGTCCTTTGCTCACAGCAGAAGCAAATCCATCATTAGAAAATCCAAGCGATATTCTTGATCAACCAACCTATTTACTTCTATCACTACGCAACTCTTTAGATAAAAAGGCCACAATAAAAGGAGAGCCTAAGCAGAAATAGCGATAACTAACCATTTAGTTACTAAAATTATTATGCTAATTTTCGAAAGTAATCATTGGGAATCTCATTTTTGAAAAGTTTCAATTTTTTAAAAGTATCTCGCAGCAAATTTTAACGGTAAAATTACAATGAAATTTCTTGAAATTAATTCAACTTTTTAATTTAAATGCAATAAAAAAAATGCAAAAAAAAATTTTTCGTAATTATTATTCAGGTGAATTTATTATATTATATATTATATTATAAATTTTCTGAAAAATAAAAGAAGAAAAATTCTGAAATTTTTTCAAAAGCTTTTTCAAATTTCAAAAAAGGCTTTTTAAAAAGCAAAAAGACAAACCTCATTTGTGAGTCGTTTTCAATCCAAAAAAGTCTTTTAAGATCGTACGGAAATAATTATAATTTAATTTTTATTTAATTTTACCAAAAATTCTCTTATAGTTTCAAAAGAAAATATTAAAAACTCCTTTCAAATTTAAGTTCATCAACTCGTGGAAAATTTCACTACTATTATAGCACCGATTTAAAAAGAAAAATATGAAATATTCTCTCATTTTCCTGTAAAATTTCTTCTTAATTGCACGAATTTTCACGGCGTTAAAAAAAGCAAAATAGTCTGAATTGGACATAATTTTCTATCATTTTAGCCAAAGATAAAGCAGAAACGAGCGAATTATGTAGTTTTGTATTGTACAAAAAATATTGTAAATTAATCAGCCCATCTTTATTGTATTTGAAAAAGGCTAAGAAAGCGATAAAGATTTTTAGATATTAGTATTTGCCTCGATTTTATTGAAATCTCTGCGTCCGACGTGTAGACTTCTCCAACTGAAATTACTTTACTTCCACCTGATTTACAATAAAAATATAAAAAATAACGAATAAAAAATCGTCGTAATTGAAATAAATGCATACTTCGAGAAATTATTTTTCTTCTTATAAAGCAGCATAATATATAATTTTGTTTAAAAATTGACCTAAACAATTCGACGTTCTGTCCATTCTCAATTCTTTCGTATTGCGCAATTTTTACAACGTATTATAATTTTTCAGAGAGACGCGAAATAATTTTTTCCACTTAACTGTAAATATTAAGCATTTGTTGTAAATTGGATAAGTCTTGTAACCCTTGTAAATTCCTAATATTCTACCGTTTTCCTATTGCATAAGTTCGACGATAGTTTTAATAAAATTTGCTAGAATTACTGTATTTTTAGTCTTCATCATAGTCCCATAAATCCTCGCAATCCTCTTCAATAAACATAAAAAAAAGAAGCCAATTCATGAACGGCATAATAGAAAAAGGCGATAAATTAAAAAGTGCTATGCCAATTGTCGACCAAAAACCTGGTTGGCGAACACCTTCACCTTTATGCTTTTAAGAAATTTCGATATTGAAAATCATTTTTTTTTGCAAAAAACAATCATTTCAACAGTATAAATGCTTATATTGAAGTGTTTATAATTTTATTTATATGTAAAATTTAATGAAAAATACCTGTTTCAACATCGAAAAGCCACATAAATATTGATTTACTGAAAATAATTCTTTTTTTTTTAATTTCGTAATTGAATCGATTTTATGATTTATTATTAGTTGGCGAGAATGGACGAAATGATGATAGTCGATATATTTAGGAAATTGGAGAAAAAAAATGAAGAATTTCACGAGCGATAATTTGAATTAAGGAAAAAATTGGATATATGAAAAATTTCGTTGAAAGAAATGATAATTTTCTATAGAAATATTTAAAAAAATGATAAATGAAATATCATTTCATACGATTTTCTGCACGATGGGTGATAATGGATAGTGGCTGAGATTGTTTCTAGGCTTTTGCACACGGAGCGATTAAATCCAAGCAATGCTAGTGGCCCATATGGCCAAGTGACTCCTATGTAAAGACTAATACTAATGGCATACTAAACGATGCTAGTTCTAAGCCTAATCAGAAATGTTAATGCGCTAATCACTTACTGTACGATTTTCTGACTTTACTGTAAATGCAGTATATAAATGCATATAAATGGGTGATAAAAGAGGTAACAAAAAGAAGCAATAAGTTGTAACTCAGCTTTGAAATCTTTTCTTTCAGACGAAGTTTATCTACAAAATTTACAAATTTATATATTACATTTGCAAGTATGAATGTCCGAAATTTGCCTCCAGCACGAGCAAATTGAAATTATCATTGAGAAATCCAGGTGACATTACGACACCACCTGCACTTCCATCGCTAAGAGTGTCACCTGGCAAAAATTTCTTACTGTACGGAGCAGCGAACAACTTTTAATTTTAGAGATATAGAAAACTTTTTTCTAAAAAAAAGAAGGAAACAAAACCACTGTAGAAATCTGAATGATAAGCCAACGACATTTGTTGACAAAATGAATTCATTTAACTTGTAAAAATAATTTATTATCGAAATAATAGAGAAATATGTAAAATAATTTCTTCAGCGATATAAAAAACCATTATTTCTTTTATCCATCTGCCCATTAATTTATTTACCATTACCAGTACATCTTAAATATAAAAATATAAATTAAATAAAAGAATGGGTAAAAAAATTCGACTTCCGAGAAGACTGAGTTCGGTGAGAAATAATCAAATATTACCATAAAGGATAAGCAATCTGGCAGGCAAGCGTCAAGATTGCTTGCATTAATGAGCAAATATGTCTCTAAGAATCCGAATGGTACTGGGTGACCTAGTACAGCTGTGGAAAAAGATTTTTAATTTCACCAATAGTGGAGCGAGACTAGACGGAAATGGCGAATCCGAACATTATTAAACATTAAATGACCAATATCTACGATGTGAAAAAGAAGTACCAAAGGCTCAAGGTTCTAAATTCAAATATATTTGCATATACACAATTATATAACAATACTATTTAAAATAATTTAAATAATTTAAAATAAATAGTTTATATGGGAAAATGGTTTTTTATTAACTCAATAATCGTGTTATTTTAATAAGTAGCAAATATACTATAAAGGAAAAATTTCAATAATATTTCTCCATGAAAAATGTGAAAAATGTGAAATGTTGAAAATGTGAAAAATGTGAAAATGTGAAAAAAATTGGAAATAATTGATAAAATTATAAATAAATAAATTTTCTATAAAAATAAACCTTTTTTTTCACATTTTTCTTTCAATCAATCCACAAATATTGCAAAGGCAAAATTCTAAAAGCGCCAACTCTTATTACGGCCAAGTCTTGGCTTCGGATGAATGCTGCAATTCTAAAATTTAAGGCAAAATATTTTATATTCGTGCAAAAAATTGCAATCACCTGCCTATTAATTTCTATCCACTGATATGATTATGTTGAGTAGCAATGTTAGCTTAAAGGTTGTCAATATATTTTTCTTAGTAGATAATTTTGGAGTTAAACCCTGAAGGAATCTGTCAGCCTAACGCAGCAAAATCTGTTCCTATGGACCCATTTATATTTTATATTTATGAAATTATGTTATTAATAGCACAGCTGTTGCGAGCATAATCAAGAACTGGTGATTGCTAGTCACCTCTAAACATCATTATTCGTCAAAAAACACTGCATTTGAGTGGCGATTATTTAAATGAGCTTTCCCGCTTTTTGAGGACTGTGGATTTGCAAGGATTTTTCAAGAATTTTTCGCAATAATTTTGAATTTTTCCAATCCGAATATAAACTTTTCGTTTTTTTTAAACTTTAAAATCTTATTTAAGCATAAATGGCAGAATTTTTCATGACCCAGCCAATTTGAACTGATTAAACCGATTTGAATATGATTTCGATTCATATCCTTGAATAGAACTGAACATCTTGACAAAGTTGTAGACTCGAGCAACTGGTAGAATATATTTGCGCTTCACAGAAAAGAAACACAGCTTCATGAATTTTTTAAAATTATCTATCAACTTACTATCATTGTAGAAGTAATTAAATCATTGTAGAAGCTTATCAATTTCCAAAAAATTTTTATCTATCACGATTGTAATTTCCAGAAATTAAAAATCTTTTCCATTTAATTCTCGTTTTTTTTCCTATGGAAAAAACAAACTTATTATTGAACCAAGTTTTCCATAGTTTTGAACCAAATCAGGCAATCGTGAATTGAAATTTCTCACCAAAGATTGCTAAAACATAGACTTACATCATGATTTTTTAGATCATTTCCATCATTCTTTTTAATACACCATTAATCTTTTCTACAAATAAACCAATTTTAATGAAATATTGCATCGAAGAACCAAATTTAATGAGAAGTGGTCGTGTTAGAACAAAAAGGAAAATGAAGTGCAAGTAATTCCGGTGTATCAATTGAAAAAATTTCAATAAGATATTTGTGGATTACAGGTTAAAGAAAACAAAAAAAGGTCAATGGAGAATGAAAAAAATACAATCCAATGATATGGGCTAATAGGCTAATGAAGGATATAAAAACTCCGCAGGATGAATCCAGAGGAGCGGAAGCGGGACGACGATCCACTCTTCGCTACAATGGCTTACGCTAAAATAACTAGCAATATTGTTATAGAAGAAATTTTCTTACAGAAAATTTATTAAAAATTTAAGGAAACCATGTTTATGACCGCATTTTATATCGTTAATTACTATTTTTTTTGAAAACATTGTTAGTTGATCTAAATATATCTAAAAAAATAAAAAAATATTTATGCAATGTAAGAAGCACGACTTTTTAACTTTTCTTAAAATTCTTATCAGATAATTGATAACAAGAAAATGATCAGCAATTTATCAAGCCATAAATAATAAATATTACTTAATATGTTAAATCTATAAATCTTCGTGTTACTCTTAAATTCCGAAATCAATTCGGTATCATTTATCAGTATTTCATAAAATTTTTAGCAACAAACAATTTTATGGGAATTCTAAGATTTTTTCTAAAAATGCAAAATTTAACGAAATATTATCTAAAAAATTTTCTTCTTTTTGATATTCCACAAAAATTTGCATATTTATAGGCATTTTTTAAGTGGTCGAAATTTTTAAAGTATTTTATGCTAATTTAAATGCAAAATGGAAAGTTTTTATTTTAGACTGAAATAACTAAATATTGCAATCGAAGAAATTCTTCACTTATATAATGGATTGTGGAAATGATAAGTAAATCAATTAGTGATAATAATTAAATAATTATCATTTTATGATACGAATAATATGAAAATCGAACTGAATAACTGAAATATTATGCAAATGTTTATTATTTAACAATTATTAATATAATTTAAAAATAACCAAATAGCTCAAATAAATAATAAATGATAAAAATTAATGGCTTATCAAAATGCAAGAAATTAACGATTTAGTAATTCGCTTCTTCAGAATTCCTGCAGTTCAAAAATAAACAAAGCAAAAAAATTGTGGAAATTACGGTTATCTGCAATTTGCTTTTATAAAAATAAATATTAATGCATTATAAAATGTTTGATTCCTCTTAGATTTGCCATTAAATAGTGAAAAATTAAAAATTATAAAATTTATTTTGTTAGATAAAATAAAACTGTCGGAGTAATAATTTCGATTTTCATAATTTCTCATGCAAAATTTCCATAATAAAATTATTTTATCAAATGATTTATTATGATTTTAATAAATTTCTTTGCTTTTCATATAAAATTTATAAAGAAAAATTTTCAAATCAAAAAATGAATTTATTTCTTCGTTTCTTTTTACTATGAAATTTTATCATTGCATTTCCCACTTTATTTCAAATATCCCCCCGTTTAACCGACAACCAGGCTGAGCCATTTCCAACAGACCACCCTTTGGCAAAAGAGGAACAAATGAGCACCCACACCGCGAAATTATCTAAAAAATAGGTTTTAAAAACAGTCTTCAAATAATCGTTTTAAGAACCATAATTTTGAATTTAAATTCATCCGAATAAAACCTGTTTGATTATTTGAGATGAAAAAAAAAAAGATTTAAAGATGGAAAGTAAAAAAAGGTTGAATTATTAACTAATTTTATAAATTGTCGAGGACTGATAATTTCTTATCAGTTGTACGTTTCAAAATGAAAAAATATTTACGAATATTTATGGATAATGATAAAGTAAAAGCAAAATTTGTATCGGAATTGTTAAAAATCGTTTAGAAATTTTCTTAACAATTTCTTATCAATTATATTTATTGTTGTATGAATAGCCATAAGCAACGCTTACTTATTAAGAAGTAATTCTATATTATTTTTCATATTTTTATTTATTAATATTAATAAAATAAATATAATCGCAATGTGAATATGTGTACATTAGTACGGTAGAAAAGATTTAGCCCGTTCCTGATGAATTCGATCGGATGTTTACTAATATCGGATGTGCGTAGTTAATCAGCCAGTCGGGTCGGTTGGCTGCAACCTTACGTAATAATCTTGCGAGGTTTGTAAAAATTTAAAATTAGATCGTAATTGCTGGCTAAAATATTTGCCATTGGCTTACTATTCCACTTTATTTAAGCTATGATTATTTTCGTTAAACCTTAGTCTTCGTATATTAGCGATGATGAAAAGAAATCATAAAATAACGGAGGAGCGAGATGAACGTGGCACAGCGGATGGCGCTTCGGTTGAGATCGAGCGATAACGATTCGATTTTCGCCTTTTTGCGAGAATAAACCTATCATTAAAAGCGAAATGCCAGCATTTCCAGAGGTCCATTTACGCCTTTGTTTCGCTGCGGTCTCCAGTAAGAAAGCCTCATACTGTGGAACCAAGAA
This sequence comes from Dracunculus medinensis, assembly GCA_900625125.1. Classification (NCBI taxonomy): domain Eukaryota; kingdom Metazoa; phylum Nematoda; class Chromadorea; order Rhabditida; family Dracunculidae; genus Dracunculus; species Dracunculus medinensis. The sequence continues at coordinate 232,502 of UYYG01001151.1, read as the reverse complement.
GCATAAAAAAAAGTATCAAAGACTATGTGGATCGACGCAGTAATGCAACTAAGTTAAGAGGAGGAATATGCAAGAAAAGGAAGTACATGCTGCTGGATCGGGTAAACTTGCAAGTTCCAAAGTTTCCGTCATTATATTTCATCTTTTTGCCAAATATTTATCAGCGAGAAGTGTAAGCATTTTTCAATTAAAACCTTATTTTATGAGTACTTTTATTTTAGTGGTTGAAAAATTTATTTCTTAAAAATTTTATGGTATAAAAAATAATTTTAGTTTTCGAATTCAGTGCTATGTTTTAAATTTTTAAATAGCAATTTAAAGAAATGTTTTAAAATAGTTTAAGGCAGATGGAAATGCAATTACAGTCGTTATTTTTGGATAAAATAGGCGAATTAGCTATTCAATGATGTTTTTTTAAACAGATTTAAGCTAAAAGTTCCATAACTTCACTTTAAACGGCTTATCAGCTTATCAGATTATTATAAGCACTGCCGCGAAATGCGAACAAATAAATTAGTTCGCTTGACAAGGACCAATTTGATCCGAATCGACCTCAAAAAAATAATCTTTGTTTTCGCTTTTTCGCCGTTCGGTGACAGGTATAAACTATTAAAAGTTATTTGGTTTTTTTTTCAGAATTTTCGAATAAAAACAACATTGCTTTGTTTTAGAGCAAGAATTGGAAAGATCAAGATTCCTATCGTGAACTGAATCTGGCAATAAAAATAAAATTGGAGTGCCTACTGTGGATCCACCAAATTATAATGTGGATGTCGAGTATATAGTGGCTTCAATTATAGTGTTAAGAGGTCAGGTTTGCGCAGGCGAGAATAGACCCATCGTTTAAACAATCCGAGCTAACAGCTTAATGGGAATACTAACCTAACGCTTAGTGTCAAGCACTTTTTAGCAAAAGTTAAACAATGGAACTGATCCTAAAAATGGTACCATTTGAATCATTTTTGGGTCGTTTTGTGAAAAATAAGCGGCATTTCGTTCGTTATCATTATCATTAATTTCTTTTAAGACTTTTAAAAAAGTTTTAAAAAAATTACATGAGCTTAAGGAATATATTTTATTAATATTCTTATAATTTTAATATCATTTTTTTTAAAAAAATGATATTAAAAAACAATAAAATCTCTATTGCTTCCTCACTAAAAATATTTCATTGTAAATAATTTTAAATTTTCTTCTAAAAATAATAAAATTCTGAATCTCTTTGATATTGCCGCTTTTCTTAAAGAATTTTCTTCTTTTTTTTTCAAATAATTTAAAGTGAAAATCGAATTCATTGATGAATATAAATTTTAAAAATTTTTCTATATTTTTTTATAATTTTTATTGAATTAAAAAAAATTTTGTAATTTTATATTTTCTTTACAAACTTACTAATTATATTTTTATAATTTTATATTAATTATATAATTTTATTATATAAGAAAATTATATAATTATATTGATTATATAATTTTCTTTACAAACTTATTAATTTTTTTATTAATTTTTATTAATTTAAGCGATTTTAAATTTTTTTAGAAATTTATTAAAAATCTTTTCTTCGAAAAACGCCTCAAATTATTTATAATTATTTACAACTGAACTTTTGTTCTATTAAAATGAATTCATTTCCCAAAATAAAACGAATTTTTCTTAAGTGATTTATTTATTTGTTTACTTTTTTCACTCATTTAGTTTTATACTAATTTTTTATACTGATTTTTTAATTCTTAATCAACTGCTAAGTTTCGTGTTTTTATTCGTCGTAGAAATAAAAATAAGTAAATAAATAGGCGAAAACCAGTAAGTAAGTAGTAAGTAAGCAGGAAGCAAGTAAATAATTCATTCCTTCGATAAAGGGTATTTAAAATCAAAAGTATAAAGTTAGTATTGGAAAAGCTAGAAGGGTTGTTTAGAAAATATTTTAAGCATTTTATTTTCACATGGAATGGATGCAATATTTTCATACGAAATGCTTTTTCCTGAATGATGAATGTTATGATTGCCTTTTTTTGCCATTCAATTCTATGGTCATTTTTACAGAATGACAAAAAAATTTTAATCGTTATTATCAGAATTATATAACACAACGCACTTCTTTGATAAATAATTTTCCAATGCTAATTTAGTTTACTTTTAATTTTGCTTTAAAAAAAATCTTTTAAATTTTTTTTATTTTCTTAAATTTTTCTTATTCTTAGTTAATTTATTTATCAATTGATCAAAATTAATCAAAAACTTATCATTCGTCACTGGCAAATTCGATTGTCATTCTAGCAATTTCGAACATTTAAAAACTATTATTGCCATTTTTTTATACGACAAATGCTTTTGCTAATGTTCGTTTTATAAAATTACCTTTTAATTTTTTAAATTTCGCATCAATGGTGAATGCCGATGTTACCTATTGCACTACATTTTATTGTCCCCAGTCTCCTTTAGTTATACGTAGAAAAAGCTTACTTAACGAAAAATTCTTGATTAATGTGAATTTTCTATTATCCGTTTAGTTGATTATTTTTAAAATATAGCTAATACCTATCGAACTAGTTTATCGCAACGAGTCAGTTGGCTGTTAATATTGGTTTGATCAAAATTTGGATCATATGAAATTGATGATTTCCGTCAAGCTTAGGATAATTAACTATTTGTAATTACTTGTTTTTCCAAAGTAAATAACTTATTTATCAATGAAATCTAATATAAACATTAATCGATGCAGTTTTTTATTAAAAAAATACAATGGTGATGACAAAATTTTTTTTTACTAAGTGATAGTGATAGGTGATAATTTTAAGTGATGTAATTCATGAAAAGAACTAAAAACAAATCGTCTCTGATAAGAGAAAACTGATAAAATGAGAAGAAAAAAACATTGCAGGCAATTAGAGAAAAGTGAAATAGGTGCTTTTTAGATTTAATATTTCGTATTTATACATATTTTTCGTTTAATAAAATTTCTTGGATTTTCGAATAAAAAATTTTTTATTTATTCTTAATTCTCTTGAAAACTTCATTTTTTCATACTTTTTTCAATTTGAATTATTGTATTTGAATTAATTAAAACAGTGAATTAATTAAAATAGTGAATTTAATTTCGAATCCAACGGATACATAGCACTTTTCCGAGTCAGTGTGGCCTAATGGAGAAAAGCAAAAAGGGGAAGAATAGCTCAGTGGGTTGTTGCTAATTTTCGGAACGCTGTTGCTGAGGTTCCCCATAGGAGTGAAGCTGTCCAAAAATCTTGGTACCGGTGGCAACTCACCTGTGCTTCTATCGCCAAGGAACTCCTTGGCACATTTGTCTGGCACAATGGAGCTATTCTCACCAGCGATGATGAGTATTCTTAAGAAAATAAAAAAGTTAATTCAATTAATTAAAATATTTTTTAATAAGCAATTTCAAGTTTTTTTGCTTGGAATTTTTTTAGATTTTCGAGATTTTTTAGAGTTATTTTGTATTTTATACATGTATGCGTCATGCATTTGGTGCATGCGTGCATATTTGGTGTATCTATTTGTATGTGTGTGTTCGTACTAATTTCGGAAGTGAATATATATCATTTTTGTCGGCTTCTTTGATATGATTACGGTAATTAAAAATCCCTCACCTCTTTGAAAATTTCAAACGAACGGTGGTAAAGATTTCTCTTAACGATTAGAAACAATATAATAACATTTTATGTATTATTTATTTTTCACACCTCAAATACATTAATTATGTATAATTTTTAAAATTCTTTTCGTATTAAAATTAGGAATTTATAAAAATTAATTTTTCTCACTTTTTTTAAATTGAAATATTTATTTTCGCTACACAATCTAATGTATTCTAATCTAATTTTTTGCATTTTGCATAAAAATGATAATAATGATAAAATGATAAAAATAATAATTCTATGATAATTTTTATTTTGCAAAGTTTATTTTATGAAATAAATGAATATTTTGTAAAAATATTTCATAAATTTTAAGAATTAAGAGAATAAAAATCTTAGAAAAAAATTTAGTTTACAGGAAATATATTATGAATACGTCAGTTAATTATTTGTCCTTTGTGCACTTCTGATATGTTTCTCTTTTTTTTCCTAAAGAAAAACTGAATGTTGGTTGAAATGAAAGAAAAAAAAGAGAAATGAGGATTGCCGAGGAATTTGCTTGGCCCAGGCGGGGTTTAATGTGCCTATCTACTAGTGCCTACCAATCGCAGATTAAGTTGAAACTAATAACTATGAGAAAAAACTGAAATCGTGATTTGACGCTTGTAATGTCACCATTACCTAATTTCCGTACCAGTGATAATTTTTTTCCTGAGAATGCTGCTTAAAATCGCTAAATCATCCTGGCGGACCATAAAAATTTTACCATTGAGTCACTTGTACAATAAAAGTATAGTTGAGTATTATTCTCTATCAGCCTTTTGCTTTTGCTAGAAGATGACTATTAAACTAATTTTTTAAAATTTTCTTTCTAAAATTAAATAATTTTCTAAAAATTTTAGTAATAAATTTTGCTGGCTTAAATTCCTTAAAATTTGTACAATTTTCATTTTTCGTGCTAAATTCATAATGAAAAGTATTTCAAAGATTTGATTTTTTTTTTTCATTTTGTCAATAATTTTCCAATTTTCCTCAAAATTTCCACTTTATTTGTCAGTTTTTTCGTTTACATAAAAATTCTCTCAATTATTTTTGTTTTATGAAACTATTTTTTTTAAATTCAAAATCATAAAATCTTCTAAAATTCCAAAAAACTGTTGTTTTTTTCATTTTCATTAATTTTATGAATTATTTTCTCATTCAAATATTTTTATAAATAATTCATTTGTTTATTTAATAATATTTAATTTAATGCAAAAATTATCAAAAATCATTTAAATATTCATTAAACCAATATTTCAATTTCAATAATTTTCTGAAATATGGAAAATATATAGAAAATATGGAAGTGAAAAACGAGAAAAAATATAAAATCTTCTAAATCCTCAATTAAAAAATTTATCATTTCTAAAAACTGATATTCATAATAATTTCTAATGCAATATTATAGAAATCAATTATCAACTATCAAAAATAAATTATCAATAAGCCTTATCGATCTTTCTATGAAATTTCAAAATTTTTAGCGAAGTTTTTATCAAAAAAGCCAAAACATTGATGAATAAAAATTAAACAAAAATTTAAAAAAAATTTTCATTAAGAGAACGGCAGTAATTTTTTTTATTAAAAATTGTAGTGCGGCATGATGAAAAGAATTCTTTTTTTTTAAATAGAAAAATATATAAAGGAGAGGGGTAATGAAATTAATGGGGGAAAAATAAGTGGGTTTTCTTTAATGAATAACATTGCACCTGCTATAGTAAAAAATCTTTTAAGTTTGTATTTTAATTACTATTTTAAATATTTAATAGGTTTTTCAAAAAAGAATATTCTTACTTGTCGTTTGCTAGTAATTTTAAAATTTTTAAAATAATGAAATTCATAAAATCTATTTAAATTTAAATTTATTTTTATTTTTATGCGACTTTATTTGTCACGTTTTTCGAAACTTTTTTTTTTCATATACAATTTATGCAAATTTGATTTTTAAATCAAATTCAGAATAAATTTGAATTTTAAATTGAATTAAAAATTCAAATTTCCACTCTTTTTCACTTTGAAAAATTCACTAAATCAAAGCCAATTTAATAATATATTTAAATAATCTAAATACTATTAATTTAAATTATTTATAAAAGAAAAAATTATTTAATTACCGAAATAACGTTTCTTTAATTGGTCGAAATTATTAGACGAAGAATATTTAACCATAAAATAGTCGTATGTAGTAGTCATTTCCGTTCTAATGATCCAATTTTTACACATATTTTATCAATAGAAATATTAAATAAATCTGTAAAGAAAAAAATTATTGATATGATAAAATTATAGTAAGATGATTGGAATATATTTTTCATATATTAGCAGTCAAGAATATTAGGAATTACTATTAAAATACCAAATACAAGCTCTGGCAAATCGTTCAAATTACACTTTAACACTCATAAAGATAAAAGGACCCATTAGAAATGATTTAATGATAACATTGTGGCCATTATATGATCGTTTGTTAAGGTAGTCACCTGAGGCGAGAAATTTATTTACTGAATTTTGATCGGCTATATGTACTTCTTTGAACGATTTTTGGAAAATCGTTTTCCTAGAAATTCAATATGGACGACATAAAATAAAGGAAAGGGCTTAACAGAATCACCTTAGCACTTATTTTTGCGATAAATGTGACTTTGGAATTACAACAAACTATATTTCGCTTTATTTACTGATATTATAAATATTTAATTCTTATTAACCTATTTTAAAGGCATCAAAAAGTGTAATAATATTAGTTTTATTAAATTCTTGTTATTTACTTTCATAAGCTTTATCACCTTGGATTTTCAAAAAGTTGTTGTAGATTCATAGCTTCTTTTTTTTCGCGGTAGCACTCAGTGTTTCTGGCTTAGACCACTCGAACATAGATTGCTATGTCGATGTTACGAATTTATTGATAAATATAGTGATAGGCTTCTTTCGCAATAAGAGAAGAATCAGTCCTATGATGATCGTAATCCAGCATCTCCATTGTCTATTCTCTCCCCCAAAAGGACATTCACGTTTCTGATCAAAAGGACAAAATATGAGTGATTTAAACAAGGATTATTCAATATAATAAAATATTCTAATAAATTTTGATATAAATCACGTGAAAGTGATTTCCTTAGATTTATTTTCTTCATGGTTGAATGAAAATGCGAAATATACAAATAAGAAGGCATGGAGGAAAGAGGAAATCGAAGGAAATCTTGTATAGATTATTGCAGTGATGACATTCGATAAGATTGCCATGAAATCTTTGTGCTAACGAAAAAATAAGTTAAGCATGAAGAGCTTTAGAAGTAATTTTGCTTATATCTTTTGTTTTGTCTTACAAACTAAGAATAATAATTGGCAAAGTTTTCATAGTTTAAGCCTGAAACTTTTTTCTGATAAAAGCTATAGCTTGGAAAATTTTTTAGAATTTCGTTATTCGTTATCATTTTAGAATAAATCCAATGAGATGTTCATTTTCCGATAAGAAAGTTCGCATTTTAATCATCAAATTCTCAGTTTGTATTAAAATCTCAGTTTATGTGAAAAAGTACATAATTAACAGACAGAAATCATTGGTCTTCCATGAGCCTAGCAGTGAATAAAACTTTCCATTTTCAAATTTTTTAACTAAATCATTAGATTAATGAATGGTCTTGAAAATCCATAATTCTTTTATACACGTTTCCAGTCAGTTGGCGAAGCAATTTTTATATGTTATATAAAAATATTTTTGATTATTTCACTGCTCTAAGCCTATCGTATTTTAGTCTTTTGCTTTGTTTAATTATAAAGTGGAAATTTTATAAAAATTTTGCGTTAATAGAGAAGAAACAAGTGGATAGCTGAAAAATTCGCTGCAATTGATGTCGATAAATTGAATTCGAATTGAAAAATTTACTAATGATTTTATACCAACTTCAGGAAATCAGGTAAAATAGCCGAGTAGAAAATAGTTTTATCTTGCTGAGAGGCAAAGGTTTCACTCTTGATCTCGACAAGTCTTTCACTGAAAAATCTGGATGGTACTAGTGAATCAGTTTGCATCGCTACCGCTAAGTAACTCGCGGTCAAAAATTTCTAATCTTCAACATAACGAGTGGAATCAGACTCACCAGAAATTTTGAGCGAGCACTTTTTTAACTTCCAACATTGATAATACTAATTTTGAGTAAAGAAAATATATTTTTTTGCATAAAAAATACAAAATTAATATGAAAATTATTGCTAAAAGAGTAATAAATTTACTTAATTATACCAAAAAGATAGAATAGAAAAAATTTTTTATGAAATTATGAACAATTAAAACTATAAAATATAACGAACGGAACGGTTTGCATTGATCTATTCCTTAAATGGAACCATAAAATGAAAGGCCACAATCGTATTTCATAATTCTTATTGTATGACAATACTAGAAACGTGTCGGTTGTCTACAGTTATCAAGAGTAATTACCTAATTAAAATTATAATGAAGGTCGTATAAAAATGCCGCATACCATCTGCCTATATTAACAACTATTTTATATGATCTGATTTATTCGATCATATCGTTATTTTATAACAAATTAAGAATCATTCCACCGTTTATTCTGTTTTAACCATCTTTTATCTGAACTGAATTTTTATCAAAAAAAAAAAAATTTGAACTCATTTTGTCTTTAATAGGTTTTATTATTGAAATAAAGTTTTTAAAAGCCATTTTCGATTGGCTATGATTGATAGATATGTGGTGGTAGTGGTGTAATAGTGGTGTATAATTGCACCCAAGCGCCTCACTGGCTAAAGCCTTTCACTATTGCGGTCAGTGGAGATCATTGAAGATCACAAATTGCAAATGTTATTAGAAAAAAAACGACTGACAATGGAATAGTATTTTTGCTGCAGAAAAAAAATACAAAAAATGATTATAGATTATGCTATTGTTTCATAGCTTAAATATTACCTCAGGTCATTTCTGTCATACATATAAAACAAACCTCCCATAAACATGCCTTCAAGTCTTACAGTTACTACTAAATGGGCAACAATAATTATATATCGCAAAAATTTCAATTTTTCATACATCCACCATTTAAGCTCTATTCTTCTTCAGCGTTGATAGGGAAGTATACTTATATTTAAACCTACCTAGGTATCGATTCTTCTTCAACAACGCAAATAAACTTACCAGAAAAGGAGAAATTTAGTCGATGTATATCACCATCTGAATTTCTATCCCCCTATAAGAGGTTTTTTTGGTGAATGAATCTCACCCAAATCAACCGAATCGAAAATAGCTAGTGCTGTTGGATAATGATAATGATAGTATTGATAATGATAGTAATGATAATGATAGTATTATGGTGTGCTAATTATCAATAAAATTATTATAAAATTTATTTTTTTTTACTTTCGATTCAAACAAAAAATTACCACATATATATCCAATAATATTTGTGATGATTTTTTCAAAACGACTAAAATTAAAAAATTAAAAAAAATAAATAAAAAAGAGGATAAACAAAAGATATTAAAAATTATATTTGATTTAAGCGCTCATTCACAGTAAATGAAGGAGATTACACACAAGAAAAATTAACAAATTACATTAATATTATTATTAATATTATAAATAAAAAATAGAAATAAAAGGTAAATAAAAATATGAAGAATAAAATGAAAAATCAAAAAAAGATTTTAGCGAATAGCGAATTTTTTAAATAGAAAGGCGATTTTAACCAACATTAAGTGGGAATAAGTCGAATTCAGTTTTAATTTATCGTAAATTAATTTTATTGGAAATTAATTTTATAGGCCTATAATGAGGATAATTACTTACATAAAATTTTAAATATTCTTCCTTAAGCTGTGATTTTTTGCTAATTTTATTGCACAAATCCTCGTTTTTTTTCGCATTTGTAATGAAATTTGTTGCTTTTTAAAAGGGAAATTACTTCGGCCAAATTTTTGCTATAAAATTTTCAATGACGAAGAAGAATTTATTCGAGTATAATAATTATCAAAAGATTATCACATGAAATAATCAATGTGCTTACGAAAAACATCTACGCATATTACAACATATCGTCCAAGCGTTAAATTCTTTTAATTGCTATTTATCTAATTTTTCAACGAAATAAGGAGGAATAGAATTAGCAAATCGTGCCCTTGGAATAGAATACTCGTCCAATCTTATTATTTCCTGTCTATATGCGGCGCCAAGTCAAAATTTTTTGTAGGACAGCAAAAAAAAAGATTTTTATGTCGATGATATCTGATGGATGCGATGAACTAAAAAGCTGAAGTAACTGAAGTTTCGAGAATGGCTCTAATCTTGAGATTTAGGCGATCAAAAAAAATTTAGATTATTCGTATATAATTTGGTTATTTCGCTATGTTTCGTATTAATCTAATATGCGCCATTTTTGGCTGAATAAATTGGAAATTCGCCTGAGAGGATAAAAAAAGGCCAACAACAAAATTACTAAAATTTCTTAATGAAAGGCTTATTGCCAAAGATAGCTGCTTGAAGACATAACTTAATTAATCTGTCCCCGACAATTTTTTAGCCAATCTTTTTTACTAAACATTTAAATAATCGGCAACCAAACATAAGCTAAATGATTATAGGATTTTTTTGCTTGAAATAAGGGCACCTAATGTGATCGTAATCATGATTTATTGGATTAGAAAATAAATACAATCCAGCGCTTAGCTATTGCGTTAGTTTCAATAAATTAGTACACCTATGTAGTTCGATTTTGTTTCTTTTCCTTTAAATAGTTCCATTCTTTTATGGAATGAGAAAATGCGAGGATTTCTTCCATAAGCTCTATGCTGCGATTGCCTTTGGCCATTCCTATTCGGCCGTTTATTGCTTTTCCACTACACTCTCAGTTCTACTATTCTAATTTTTCTAGGCATTCCTCCTTCTGCTCCTCTTAATTTATTGTTTTTCTTAAAATATAATCAGGTTTAAATACTTTCTTTGATGTTGCCGAAAGACTTACACTTCCTTATTACCGCTCCTTCTCAATTAATAAGTTTCACATTTCTATTGTCTTCTTTCTATTTCCTTTAAAAAACTTCAATACTTTTTTTTTGCGTTATTCCTCTTAAATGAATGCTTAAAGCTTAAATTTAAAAAAAAAGAGAAAAATTATTACAGTATTATTGCTAAAATTTATTCGAAAAATAATAAAAATAAAAACGCATTTTGAAGTGAAAATGGAATAAATCGGAAGGAAATAATTATTATTCTTTTTATTATTCAAATTATATTGTTGACATTTGTAGAAAATTTGAATTTATAATTTCGTTGATAATTTGGGTCATTTTTGTTAAGTTTCATAGCGCTAAATCCTTTTAATTTTATAATTCGCCTTATTAATTACCTTTTTTTTTGCCTAATTATTCTCCAATTTCGTAAGAATTGTTATCCCATTAATGGATTTCTTTTTTATTATTTTGTCACCTTTTTTTTCCTCAATTTTTTCTGCGAGTTTTAGAAATTTTTCACATTTTCTTTTAATTTTGAAATTCTGAAAAAAGTCTTTTATCATTCTTTTTTAATTAGTGATTTTTACTTCATTAAATAATTTAGTACTGAAATTTAGAAAAGTCAACAGCCCATTATTTCACTGAAATAGTAAACATTTGCATTGGTTAGTTATTCAACAGTTAGTTTTTCAAATTGTTTAGTGAAATTTAATTTTTTGGATATTCGGCTGAGAATTTTTACTCAGTTAATTCGAATTTGATTTGGCCTATAATAAATAGTTAAGACTTTCTAAATTGTACTAAGCGTCATTTTTGAAAGTTTAAATTTACAATAAAATTTTGGGCGATAATTTCGCTTCGCAGTTATGAAAAGTTATAAAATGTTATAAAAATGTTACATTCGGATTTATTTCTTAACCTTTAACAATCGAACAATTCGATTAACTGGAACGCAGACGTTGGTAATAAAATTTTTTTCATATATATCATTAGCAGTTAATATGAATGAAAAGAAGCGAAATGAACTGGGTTTGACGAAAAAATTTTATAAAAGATTTCAAGAAATTTTTTTAAAAAACTGAATTTAAATAGAATTAAATTAATAAGATCAAATAAGAAGAAATTTTGACTTATTGCGAGTCAAATTATTAATTTAGGTATGAATTGCATGAATTCCAGCTAGATTTTTTAAGAAAGAAGAAATTTGCAAGAAATTTTCCTTAATCACTTGAAATATAATCACTTGGAATATTTTAAAAGTATTGTTATTTAATGGATAGAATGGGTCAGTGGGTTGTTGCTCAACTGGAAGCGCAGATACTAAGGTTCGATTCCCCGCAGGAATAAATCTGCACAAAAATCCGGGTGATGCTGGTGACCCATCTGTATTTCTATCGCTAAGGGAATCCCTGGTATCACCGAATGCGACAAACCAGTGGAGCGGATTTAACCAGTAATGGTGAGGACTCTTAAAAAAAAAATGTTATTTGATGATAAGTTATTTTTATGCTTATTTTTCGATTCTCTTCGTCAACTAAGTCTATTAATGTATATTATATCTCTTTGGTGCGAAACCTGTGGTACGAAAATAAGTTTGGCCAGTCTTTAATAAACTACTTGCAGATCAATAAATAATATTTGAGGGATTTTGAGGGATTTAATATTTTTTTCATTCATTCTTCCAACTTTTAAAATGGAACTAGCGTGACTCTAAAATCTCTTTTACAGACATCGTATTGTTGCCTGTCATTAAATCAAACCTCACTACCGAATATTGACACTAATGGCAATTCTTATTTATTTTTTCCGACGAAATGGGTCAATTTTTTATTTCTTTCAAGCAATAAAGCTTTAATCACTACGTACATGGAAAAAATTAATGGTTTCAAAGCCAAATGCGCTATATTTCTCATATATTTCTATCCCCTTTTATAGGCCCTAGGCACTCTGAAATTATTTTTAAAAATTTAAGTATTTCAGTTCTCATATGTTATAATTGATATAATCGAATTAAACCAACAAGTGCCTTAATTATAGGAATGGCAGTTTAATCTAATTTAATAAAAATAATAATATCTTTTTCTTTTATAATTTTTAAAGATTATAATTTAAGATTATAATTATAATTTTTAAAATTAATTATTTTTGTTTGAATTAAATGATTAGACTGCTTATCAGACTGATTATTGAATAATTTTTTTTTAGGAAAATTAGTAAAAATCATTAAAAATGTGCAACTTCTTGGAAAATCTTCATGATTTCCTAAGATTGAAAGAAATCGAATAAATAAAATAATTTATCACTTATATGAATGATATTGATATTAATGATAATGATTAATTAAATAAAAATAAAACTAATAAATAATCAGCCAATATTTTTTAATTCAGTGAAATCTTAGAAAAAATCTTAAATCTTAGGTATAAATTTCAGATATAAAATGTATAATTTTCACGGAAAGAATCTTTCCGAATCATGTGGAACTTTTATTAAATTTATTTAAGAGTCCTCATTATTACTGGTTAGACTTCTACTGTACAAATATCTAGGACACTAGGTAGATATGCCAGAGAGCACTTTGGCGATAGAAATAGAGGTGAGTCATCGACATTATTCATACTCTTGAACAAGTTTATTCCTGCAGGGAGTGAAACCTCAAATGGGAAAAGACTGAAAATTAAGAACCGAAAAAGTTTCTCGCTAAAAGGAAATTTTTTCTCGCTAAAAGGTAGTGAAGTGAATAATCGATTTGTTTTTTAAGGCTTTATGCATCTAAGTAAAAATAAAAATAACAACAGGTGTAAGTTTAGGTGCAGTCAAAAAGACTGATCTAAAGACTGGAACAAATTCTGAACTGAAAAATCATCGTGACAAGCTAAAAAGATTTTTTTAAAGGCTGAAAATATTCGTGAAATATCCTATAAATTCCCAAGTTCAAAATTTAAGGATTATCAATTACTTTAGCTCAATGGAGTTGAATAATTTAATGAGAAACTATAGCAATAAGCATTTTGATGAATGAAAAAAAAAAAAAAAAACTATCTTCAAGTTGCTTAAATCTATTTATTTACAATTATTTCTTATCATATCAACTTTTACGAGAAATAATCGCTTATTTGCGAAATCGCTAATTTGTACTAATTTTTCATAAGTAATTATCGACCACTGAACAGCATTTCTGATATTTCCTTTATAAAATATAGCTAGCCAAACCTTAACCAAACCAAACCTTCCAATGTAACATTCTACGCAAATTATTTTTGCATCCCAAATTAATTACTTAATCAACTTTATTAGTGAAGTACAGTAAGCAGTTTATTGGCGATTTTAAATTAAATTTTATAATTTGCTGATCCTTTTAGTTTTCTTCGTGTGATTAGTGAAGCGAAACGGTAATCCATTATCAACAAAAGCTTAATATTTAAATTTCAATTGTTTCATAGATCTTTTAACAATGAAAACAAGTACTTAGGAATGATCTTGTGGTTTCGCTAGGCTTATCATTTTCTTATCACTTAAAGCTTCTATGTTCAGCATAATTAAATTCATATTTTGGTTCAAAATTTGCAAACTGCTGGGCTAATAAATCATTTCATTTTTGCTTTGGTTAAAAATCATTTCCTCTTTAAGCTTTTTGATCGTTACGTGATTTCTTACCTTACGATACAAACACTTATTTTTTTCTAAATTTTTAATTATAAATTTTCCTCTTGGTGAAGAAATAAGCTCACTATATAACGATTCGAAGCTAATCAAGAATGAATGATATCAAATATAATTATAATAAATATTATTATTAAATTAAGTGGGAAGGAAAACCACTGACAAATAATTTTACCACTTCTCATTCTTTAACCATCTTCATGGATAAGTCCGATTTGTGGTAAAAATAATAGATTTGTTGCAGATCCTTTTAGTGAGTAGGCTCACTTTAAAATGCTTGATTTTGGTTTTCAGATTATAAAAAAACAGCTTGAAATTTTTTGTCCATTGACTCCCGACAACTTTAAAGCCGGTTGTTTGTCATTGGCCTCAGCAAAATGTGTCACTTTGTAGTCTTATGTATCATTTAAGTTGGTCATCATCTAAATAAACTTAGGAAAGCTTATCAGATACTTTATAAGAAATTTGTCTTAGGGTGACTTAGTCGCTTAGCATAATCTGTTATATCAAATTTATAATTGAAGCACAAATATCAATTTGGTGAACTTTTATTGTTGCATAATTTCAGTCGCTAAGATATAAGTAATCTTTTAGAAACTGCTTATAATGTTATTGCTGATAGCCCATTAAAACTGCAAACTAAATTGAAACTGAGATTAAAAAAAAAACATTGTAACTAGAAAATAGGTGGTCAACTATCCAACGAAGGGATTTTTATCATCGCTTACGTTCGCTTAGCTAAAGTACTATTGAAGAAAGTCGCGAAAGAGCTCAACTAAAGCATTTTGAATATTTCTCGACATCTGTTTATTGTCTAGAAGAAAAGAAGCACGATAATTTGATCGTATACCCATTAAAGAGGAAAAAAATTTTCATCTGGAAATTTTCATCTGCGCTTTCCTTGGAGCCAACAATAAACACACATCGATTTCTTCAACGATTCTTGTTCAACAAACAATGGATGAATTTGCGTGGTGATCGCAAACAATTCAAACAGTGGGCTTGATTGCTGAAACATCGAAATGCATACAAAATGCGAATGTTAATGCGAATAACTAGAACAAGGCCGTTTATATTCAGAAGTCTTTCGCTCATCGTAGGTGAATTCATGCATAATACCGTAAAGATGCCATTATTATTGAATGTGTTCAAAAAAAAGAGATGCAACAGAATTTCAAAATGAATCGCTGTGATGTTAAAGCGACTTTACAGAAATATTTTTAAAGCTTTGCAGACTATTAGCGATTAATCGACGAAAATTGTCTAAACTTCTATTGCTAAAAGTATCTTTATAGCGATGACTGGAGTAAAGCCAGAAATTCTGTAAAAAAGCGAATACCATTTGTATCAATATATCAATAAAATATCATTCATCAATATCATTAAGAAGTTTCATATTAATAAAGCTTGGCCAATCTTCCTATATAAGATAAAAGAGATTTGCTTGATATTAATCTTTTGATTGCTTTTTACCAAGTGATAAGATCCTGAGGTGAATCATGATAAGAAACATTGGAATAATTTGATTTATTAATATATAGTTTTCCTGAGAAGTCTTGGTTAAAGTCTTCTTGCCATTATTCTCAATTAATTCTTTCTTTATGACTTTTGTATATTTTACGAACAACTCGAATGGGTAAATACTTGTCGAAATACTTAAATAACTTTCCCTAAGAATACGACGAAAAAGTTATGTACCACTTGTTTGCTGCCTTTTTTTATCGCTAAATTTTTAATTTCTTATTTGTAGTAAAAAAAAGTCTACAAAATTCATTTATTATTTTTGACTATTGGTTAAACGCAATTCATAAGAAATGAAGCTGTCGCTATTTTAAGTAAAATTTTCGTTTAACATGACGAAAATTATTGGTTTTCTTTTTTTCCTTTTTCAACGAATCATAAATTCCATAATAAATATGAAATATGAAAAATATGAAAAAAATTATGTTTAATTGAAAATCGGAAAAATTCGGAGATTTAAAGGAAATAAATTCCTAATAAAATCAAAATAAAGTGTTTGTGAAGAAAATCATATAAAAGAAAAGATTTTTAATAGAAAAGAAGAGAATTTTTCCGAAAAAAAAGAACAAACATTTGGTACTAAAAAAAATTATATGTGAAATATTTCACATAAGTACGGGTGGTCTCTTTTCTATATTTTAATATTCATATTTTTTATTTTTTTTTATTATCCATATATTTTTATTTTTTGCAGAATTTTTCATATATCTGTTTTGCTAAATTTTATTTAAAAAAAATTTTTTGCAAAAAATAGAAATTTTATTGCAAAAATTGAAAAGTCGATATCTCTTAAGAAATAAATAATTTGACAAAAAATTTGCTCATATTCATTTTCATTAAGTTTGCTATTTTGTCAAATAAAGGCCTAAAACTAATAGCTTAATGGACACTCTTATAAATTCATTTGTGAAACTAAATTTAAGGTTGTTTAAGGTTCTCCAAGTGCCTTTAACTTGTTACGAATTGTCACGAATTAGAGATATTTAAAAGTGAATTTTTCAAATTTTTCATAACTCTAGTAAAAAATTATATAGTAAGAGAATTTTTCGTTATCAAGCGAAGAAAAAAAATCTTCGGGAATTCATTAAATAAAAATGATTCCTTTTTTTCTTTTAAATTATTGTTGGAAAATTCCAAACTCTAAAAAAAATTCGGAAATTGCTAGAAATCATTAATGGGTTCTTACTGTAACATGCAATAGTCAATATTGCGTTGTCATAATAATAGTCGTCATTATTGATAAAAGATGAAATCTACGGAAAAAGTATGGATTGTAAAAATAAAATTTGAATTTTGCAAAAAAATACAAAACTAGTAAATTCAAATTATTATTTGATAGAATAGATTAAATTCTATGAGAATTACTTTTCACTTATTTAAAATTTGTTAAAGAAATTTTTCTTATGGAAGAAAAAAGTTTTTCCCTCATTTTTTCACTTTTTATTTTATCCGAAATCCTCATTTTTTATTTCATTAAATTCTAAGACGATTCAATTAAAAAGAAAAAATTTAAATTATTCTCATGACAAATCTAAGAATTTTTAATAAAATTTTTGGATATTTGCGAAAAATTTTTGAGTAAAAATTAAAGAATTTTATAATAAATAAATTTGATTTGGTATGCTTTTATGTATTTTACTCGTGTTTTACTAGGTTTTTTGTTTATCTTCGATTTTTTTCTTCAAATTATTTCGTTAGAATTTTCATTACTGGCAGCATGAATCTCAAAATTTCACGCCAATATCCTATATAATTACGACCTCTTTCTCCATACCAATTTTCTTTTAAGCATCAGCATCAGACGAGCTTTCATAGATGCCATAAATAATAATATTTGCCAACATATGAATATTTCATAAAAAATGACCGAAACGACCTTTAATGGTACTTAGCAATGGCATCACGTAATAAAGATAAGAATCTACGTAATCATGACACTGTTATATCTTTCTTGCAAGCAATTTGAATGGCTTTATCAGTTTTTTTTACGATTGATCCTCATTCCTATACGAATAAAATATTTTAGATGAAAGAAAAGACAAATGCCCTTTTCAAGAACTGATAATTTGTAAATCTTGGCAAGAATTTGTAAAAAAAATTACAAATTACAAAAGAAAAAGCAAAATGTTTAAAGATTAACGTAACGGATTAACGTATTTTTGAAGAAAATGGGATTAGCCTTTGAAAAATCGGAAAAATTCATTTGACAACAAATTATTCGTGTGAAATAAAGTTGAAAAATTACTTTATCATAAAGTCGCGATTGGAAATATCCGTTAGTAAAGATAAATAAATGATAAATAAATTTTAAAAAAACGAATGAAAAAACCGAATTATGAAAACGAATTTTTTAAAAAAAAATTCAGCAGGTAAGATGGTCGGTCAATTCGATCCATTCCAATATTATATAATGCTTTAATCGGCCGTTCGAATCGTAAAATAATCATTAAAACTGCTTGGGGCTGTCCTTCTATTTATATTTATTATTTAATTAGTATTATCCCCCTCCCCTTTCTTTTTTATAATCGAAATACCTATTACCCATATCCTTTATTCATTTTTTCTCGCTCATTTAAGCATTATTCCAGTTCATTGAAGTTTTCTTTTGCCAAATTTTATTACGTTCTGTAATAATATTTTATAAATTTTTGGAATATCCTATAATTCATCGCAAAAAATGAATGTTAGTAAATAAAATAGGAGACTTAAAGGATATTTTAAAGCAGCGCAATGAGGAATAGCATTTTCTTTTATATAATATATCTTTATAATATAAAATCAACAAATCTATGGTGATTTAAGATTTATTGATGAAGGCTGCATTCATTGTTTCTCCTTATTAAAACGCCTAGGGATTTTTGGACCAAAATTCTAAATTTAATGACTAAATTTCATAAAGCAATACAATATGATCATCGAATTGTAATAAACGACCTTGTATTTCGTTGCTTTTTTGTGAAATAATTATTTTATTCAATAAAAACCATGAAACTTTTTTATGTCCCTACTGAATTAACGAGTTTTGCCTCATTGTTTAATGTAATATAGAGAGAACTTTTATTTCATATTTTTAAAAGTAAAATTAAAGAAATTATATAAAAAAAATTGTTGCTTTCAGCATTTAAAAGCGATCAATTCCTAAAGAAATGCTTGATTTTCCATTCTATTTGTCGTATTAATATCGTATTGATTTGTCCGATATATAGAAAGTCCGAAATTTGTAGAAATAAACCATTTTGTGAAGCAAAAAATCGCCTTAAAATTTAAAGTGAGAGTGAAATATTAAAAAAATAAACAATTTTTTTGCAGAATTATGGAAATTTGCAATTCTTGCAATTTTTACAGTTTTTGATAACTTTTTTTAATTTTTGCAGTCGAACAGAACCAAAAATAAGCATTTGATGAATTATTTCAATGATTTAAAATTAATTAAAAATAAAAAAATGAATATTCGTACAAAAAAATTGATTACATATATATACTGAAAATTTCAGCCAATCAGAGCTTAAAACACCGCCCATAAAAAGGAAAAGAATTAATGGTGTACGGTAACGAAAGGAGTCAATGTGTAAGAAATAAAATAGAATTGGTTACGTTTTAGTGATGAATACAACAGCAGCATCGTCTTCTTCCACTATTAATTCGATGAATTTTGATTTTGCCTCAGGCTCTAGATCATCATTTCATGATTCGCTGCAATCTGATGATCATCTGCAAAGATTGGCTCAAATGGCTCAAGGTGTAGGTCATAATAAATCTGAAAATAGTGATGATATTAATTCTGCGCATGTTGATCAATCATTATATCAATCTGCTGCAGCAGCCTATGTACATCAATACGGAAATTGGCCAAATGCGTATTATCAGCAATTTGGCCAGCCAATGAATCCCGCAGCGGCAGCAGCTGCATTTACTGCTTGGCCACCACAGTGCTACGCTCCGCCGCATTGGCCAAATTATGGTTCGTTTAATTTTTATTATCCATTAATTTTTATTTTATATCTTTAAGTGATAATAAAATTTAATAAATTATCTCCTCTTCAATTTTATTACATTATAAATTTTTTTTCAATACTAATTACTTTGTCAGTTTTTCATTTCTTTCAAGGTATTTCAAAATTCATATAATGTGCCCATTTGCTCTTTTTTGGCTAGTGGAATACAAAAATTCGAAAAAAATGCACTGATCACTTAAGAAATCGCTTAAGGCACTTGAATTTCTTTTTGAGCTTGTTGTCTTTTATGGGAATATTTTGAGTTCTGGAAATTTTCAAGTGATTAGAAATAAGTTCGCACGGCTTTTTCATATTTATAATACTACTAATAATATATACAAATTTTTTATTAATTGGAATCAAACTTCTTCCAAATGGCTTAATGAAATGAAATTTGTTCTCAAATATTCTTTTGAATTTCTATCATATTCATATAATTTCCCGCAAAAAATTGGGGCTTATTTCTGATCTTCTGGTCTGGTCTTAAATCTCGTTTTCTTGGAATTTAATTTTAGATAGAATCGGCTGCCAAACTTTTTTTAGCAATTATTGCCCTAATTAGACTCCATTTCGAAGAATACAATTTTTTTCATCATATTGCAAAACTTAGTTTATCGGATCATACAATTCGAATGTTCTTATGAACGAGCAACTATAGAAATAATTTTAGTTTGATTATTTGGTAGCAATTCACAGCTTTTTTTGCTTCAATAATTATATTTAATCGCGAATTGCCATGTTTCGCAGCTATTAACATAATTTTTTATAATTTTTTGTTTTCTAATTCTTTGAGAATTTATCTATTTACTCGAATTTTGAAACTTGGAGAAGCTGGTATGACGTTGGAAAAATTCGGCTTTATAAAATCAAAATGGTTCTCAATCGAAAATTGCAGAATTTTTACAATCTTTCTGTGAATCCTTCTAGTATTTTCATCGGCCAGTAAAATCGTCAACTGCCGTTAATTGGGTCATTTATTTTATTGGTAGCCATGATAGAGTATCGCATTAGGTCATTTTTAGTGAATTTTCTATATTAATCAAGTTGATCTCTATTCGAATTTGTATGACCGACACTTATCTTAAATGAAAATTCTTTTGTATTAATTTTTTAGCTAAAAAGTTGTTAATTGGTAAAAAATATATTATATCCAATACAATGCATCTTATTTTTTGCTATCTTAGGCTGTTGACCAGATGGCTTAAAGTTTATCAGTGAAACCAATAGAATATTTATCAAAAATTGCTCAGCGATCTTTAGAATTACTTATAAATTTCGATATAATGAATTTGCTGTTGTTAGATTATTTTTCTATAATATTTTTAACACATAATGGAAAGTGTGAAATTGGTCTCTATTCGAATTTAGATTGATAGATTAAGCCTTATTTATAACATAAATTTATGTTTTTTTTATAGTTATATGATTTCTAAGAGCGTTCATCATTGCTAGTTAGACTCGTTCCTAAGCCTAAGCCAAGGAATCACTTGGCGACAGAAGTACCCGCCTCACTCGAGTTACCTAAGTTATGTTTATATATAATAGTAGTGCTTTGTGCTTTGCTTTACGCTTATTTATACAATGCTTTACAAATAGCATGCATTGAATAGTTTTCGATTCTAGGAGAATTTCTTGTTCCAATTAATTTTCACGATCCTTCTTTGCATTCTAATTCTTTATGCTTCTGAATAATTCTAATGTTTTTTGCAAATTTTGTTTAAAATCTATTGCTATTTTATCGTTAATATAACTTTTAAGTAAAAAATTAATCTCAAAATTTCATTAAAATTTAAAATTTTTTAGAATTTCTAAAATTTAGCTTTTTTATTTTTTGTGATATTTGAAATTTAAAAAAGAACCAAAATTATAGCTTGTCGCTATTCTAAATTACAATTTAATTTTCCAAAAATCTAAAATTGTTTATATTTTATAGTATAAATATTCAAAAATATAAAAATTCTGGGACTTCGCTTTAAACAAATTTTATATTCAAAATATCCTTTAAAATGATTTATAACTAGAATATAAAATTATTCTTAGCACTTATTGGAAAATCTATCTAGAAATTAGTCGAGTTTTTGAATCGAATGGCTAATAAAAAACTAAAAACTTATTCGAATTTGCTAATCCACAAGAGATTAGAAATAAGACAAGCAAGAGTGGTTTGCTTGATATTGATATCATTTAGCTATTAGGTGAATTAGTAAATAATTTCAGCTCAATCAAAAAAAGGTCGACAAACATATCAACGCTATCAAACATCAGTACTTGAAAGCAAATTCCAACAAAGCAGTTATGTTAGCAAGAAACAACGCGAAGAATTACGACTTCAAACAAATTTAAGCGATCGACAAATTAAAATATGGTTTCAAAATAGGCGAATGAAAGCAAAAAAAGAGAAAAATCGAACAGAAGAGCAAAATTGTGAACATTCTGCTTTATTGCCCGCTAATCCACCTAAAAATTTAATTGATAATGATAATAATGATAATAAAAAATCAGCTACATGGTGTATACCTCCATCACAAAACTGGATTAATACGGCTCATCCACCACCACCACCACCGCCACCTCATCATTCATCATATATTCAATATCCTATTTGTCCATCAAATATTTAATTATATATTATATATATACATATATATACATATTGTTAATATAATTTATATATTCCTGTGCTCCTTTTTTTATATATTTCAGATAGAAAAAGAGGCAGACAAACGTATAGTCGAGAACAAACTCTCGAACTCGAAAAAGAATTTCATTATAATAAATATTTAACAAGAAGACGTCGGATTGAATTAAATAGAACAATTGGACTTAGTGAACGACAAATTAAAATTTGGTTTCAAAATCGAAGAATGAAAAAGAAAAAAGAAGAAAAAAATCGTGGAAATGTTAATGAAGAGCACAGGAATATTTTATAATTTATAGCAAAAAAAAGAAAATTTATAAAATTTGTTGATTTAATTTTCACTGATTTTATTGAATATTATGTTAAGTTTTTGTGTGATTATTTCCTTTTATAAGCTCAATAAATACTTTTCAAATTTAATTTCTTACATTTCACAAAATTTTGCTTTACTTTAATTATATTTTTACTCATTATTTTTCGTGAAAAATTAATAATAAATTCAATTTATTGATAAAATTGATAATAAAAAAAAGGAGATAAAAAAAAGATTTCTCATAAATGAATTCATTCCAATTTGTTTCTTACTGGACTAAATCTATTCAATTTTTTGATGAACGAATCGCATCATTTTTTTTAAAACCATTCTCAAGAGAAAATTAACTGCCTAAATATATCAGAGAAGACTGAAACTTCACTCGGTCATTAGTGTGGAACCACTCTTAAAGGCGAAATTTTAACGCGAATTTCATTGAAACACGGAAATTTCTTTTATTAAAAATTTTCCATTCATTTAATTTCAAATTTTTATAAATTTTCTTTATTCATTCTTCATGAATAATTTAATTCATTTCTCATATTGGCTTTAATTTTTTTATTTTTTTTCTTCAGAACATTTTATTTATTATTAATATTTTTATTTTTATTATTTTTTATGAATAAAATAATAAATATAAATTATGAAAGAAATCGTTTTAAATTTAAGGAAATTTAAGGAAAAAATCGTTTAAGGAGTGAAATTCTATTATGGAAGGTTTTACTGGAGAAAAATTGATTAATTTGCTTGAATACAGTATTCTTTCCAGGCATAGGAAAAAATAAATTATTTATTGGTTAAAATATTATTAAACACATCGTAAAATATTTATTAAAATTGAATATTTCAGTTTGTTAAAGGAAATATTCTTTTAATAATATATTTTATATAAATATTCAAATATCATATTAAAATAAATATTATACTTTATTGTATTAAATATTAAAATACATTGCAGGAACGGTAAAAAATTAATAAAATTAACAAAATTAATAAAGAAAAAAGTATGCGAAAAATTAAAAATTCATGAAAAATCAAGTAAAACTTTAATAATTATTCAAACTCATAAGTCGTTCTAGCATTTTAATCCATGTAAATTAGAAATTTAACTAAATTGAATAAATCAATCAGAAATAAATCCAATTTAACTAAAAATCGATATAAATCACTAAAAAAATGCAAATAAAATCGGTGGTAAATTTTAATTACTACAAATGTTACATATGTTGTCGATGAATAATTTTACAAAATTTCTGCACTTTTTAAATTTTCTAAAAAAATTTCTGTTCTTTTTATCATTTTGATCAAATTTAAAAATAAGCATATTTCTCAATTTTTATCACTTTCATTATTATTATTATCATTATTATCGCCATTATTGTACATTTATGACTGTAATTATTGATCATTTTTTTTATTATAATATAGTCACAATTATTCATTATAATTTTTATAATTTATTGTTATCAATTGTTTATTATTTATTAATTCCAATTTTATTGTTTATCGTTCTTGTTATAACTGAACGAAACAAATTTAGAAACAATTAAACAAAATTAATTGCTTCCAATTAATTTTATAAAATAATATTGGTGAAATTGGAAAGAAATATGTAAAATAAAAATAGAAACAGAACGTTGAAATTGAAATTAGTTTAAGATGATCGGAATTACTTTTGTTATAAAATATAAATAAATGCTTAATTAATACTTTTTCCCACTTCCTTCTGAGTACCAATGTTCGGATACTTGGTTAACATTTGCTAGTAATTGGTCTGAATTGAGAAGCCAAATCTTTATTGGTCTTCTGTTCTCCATGATTTTTTGCGGAATTTTCCATCTGGTCTTGAAAAGGTTTGACTCATATACTGTCCAGATATTCCTGCGGATCATTCCCCTGGTTATGTAATTGTTCCTGCTGTCTATATCCTGTGCAGATATTTCATTATCTAACTACTGGTAAGAATTCACAACGTCAGCCGGCTCAACTATCTGTGTATATCGATGGTATATCCCACGGAAAATCTTGTTTTGCCATTTCTTCTTAGTCTTTCTCCAATGCCTATTGATGCTTCAGGTATTCTCTCATCTTTCATTGTCAACTTGTTGATGAATACCATAAGTTTTTTTCAGAATAGTGGCTTTTGTATTTATCAAATCCTGGTTGCCTCTTTTCTTATCGGTGTGCTATCTTTGGCTATTAGATTTGGGGTGGATTTTCATTTTGATTGCAGGTTTTCGTTTGGTCTTATTTCACCAGCAGCATATCTGACAGGGAATATTTTTCTGACGTGGATTTTGTTTTTCTTATTGAGCTGACCATCTCTTCAAGATGTCTTATTCTTTAGAAGCACTTAGAGATGTTGCAATTTCTCTTGCCTCTTTGCCATTGTTTCCATGCGACTGCAAGGTATTAAGATGCTTGAAAGTTTGAAAATTTATTTTCCTAGTGTTTACTACTATTTGACCACAGCTCACCAGCCCGAATCCCAATGTCCTTGTAAAATCTTGTAGAATCTTGTTAGTCCTCCCCTTCCCCTCTAGATGGAAGAGCGACTCAGAGACTTAGCATATAACTCGATGTCATCAGAGAAGATGGATGATGATAATAATATGTGATAAATTATGCCATTATCACAATTTGATTTTTATCATTTTGATGAAGTATTGAACTATTTTTAGATGAAAATTATTTATTAAAAATGAAAAAATTCAATAGTTAAAATCCATTTATTCATCCAGTAAAGAGTTAGAGTTAATTAGAATATAAAATGAAATGGGGTGCATATATTGATTATTTTATGAGAAATGACAACTTATTTATTCTGATACGGTAGTTGCATGAAATTTTTCAAATTTTCATCGATTTTTTCTCGTAATAAATTCTTCAACTAAGAAATTTAATAAATATTATAGAAATTTGAGTAAAGTTTTTTTTCAATACAAAAATACTCGAAGAGAAAGTCGATGAAATGTAGAAAATTTAGTGAAAATTTGAAAAGACATTTCATTTTTCATTTCTATCAATTGAGCAATTCTTTAAAAAATTCAACTAAAACCTTTCAGCAATCGGCATTTCTAATTGCCCTTAGATATTATGGGGTTTTTTAGAATTATCGTTAACCTCACAAACATGTCTTTTGTCAAAAAAATATCAAAAAAATAAAATATGCAACAACCGTTGGAATTAATCAATCATGTGAGAATAATAAAGTTAAGATGATGATAAAGCATATGATAAGAAATTAATGATAACATCTTTATTATGCCAAAAAAAATTTCTGCAATGTGAATGAAGTGATAAACGCAAAGTTTGCGCATCTTTTTCGCTCTTCTATTCCACAAAATTTGCATATAAACCATCATTGTTACCTAAAATATAATTTTAATTAAACGATCTTCGATTTGAAAGAAAGACTTAAAGAATTTGAAGAATTTATTCAAGGTAATGGAAAGTAAAGTGGAGGAAAAAAGAGAAAAAAAGGAAATAATTCAAAAAAGTGCAAGAGAAAATCCTGCAAAAAAAGAAGATGCAATATAATTTAATATTAGTAAAATTATATTATAAAGCAATAAAGAATGTATAATGTATTGAACGTATAAAGGGGATAAAAGAAGACGGAATACGAGAAGGATATGCCATAAATGATAAAAAAGAGAGAATAAAGGAATAAAGAATATTGGAAGGATAAAGGATGTGAAGGAGGAAGAATCGTGGAAAGGATATGCCATAAAAGATAAAAAAGATGGAGCAAAGGAAGAGGGAAACGAAGAAGGAAGGAGGGAGTATATATATGTATATTATACATGAAAGAATATTTATGAATAATTAGATGGTAAAAGCGATAAATCGTTCTCTAAATGTGAAATGTAATGTGCTTTTGCGACATAAATAAAGTAGCAGAACAACGCGACACTGTTCCAATTTCCATTTTTGGGGACTTTATTATTTCCTTTACCATTTTTAATTTACTAAAATCCAGTTTATTTTCTGTTATAGAGTCGTCTTTTTCGACAGTACCGCACAGTGTCGCATCATTAAAGAAAGGCTTAAAAAGACAATGCGACATTGGGATCATCGCTTAGAAAACACGTTTCCTCAGCGCTTTGCCTGGAGATATCTCTATAAAGAAAACGATGAACTCATTTTGCGCTATTCATGTATTAATTAATAATTTTTTGCATAGGTGGAAAAGTTTTCCGACTACGGTAGTAACGCCAAGAAGTGACAAATTTTGATTAAGAAATGATTACGGTTAATTGAAAAGTTTATGAAAACATACTGTAATTTTGAATAATTTCTAATAAAATTAATTTTAATTTCGTTCGAATTTAATTAAAATACGATCACGAATGAAAAAAAAAACTTTCCGTCAAGATACGGTATTGTCATGAATTCAATTTAATTGAAAATTTTTATTTTTGGCTAGGAAAAAAGACAAAAAAAAAATGCAATCGCAATATTTGAGAAATCTCACTTTCGAACAATTTGTAAATTTATTTCTTTCTTTTTTCTTCGAAAAAATTATTTAATAGTGGTAATTTGCTTACAATGGAAAAAGTTGTTTCAAATTTTAATTATATTTTTTTATCACTTCATTTCTAATCTTATCATTTCAGCAACAATTTGACTTCCATCTCCAGGAGTAAACTCTACTTGCAAAAGAGTAAGCTTATCAATAAATATTCGTGGTAGTGC
This sequence comes from Dracunculus medinensis, assembly GCA_900625125.1. NCBI lineage: Eukaryota > Metazoa > Nematoda > Chromadorea > Rhabditida > Dracunculidae > Dracunculus > Dracunculus medinensis. Next base: position 205,067 of record UYYG01001151.1, on the reverse strand, counting down.
TGAAAAATGATCTACATTCCCAAGCGATTCTTTATCACAGAACTCTTAAATCCAACTCCACAATTAGGTAAATTTTCTGGCAAATCCAAAATTTTTAAAATTGCAATTTTCAAAAAAATCCTTGTACATTTGTGAATTCTAAATTGAGTCAAAAAAAATAATTGCTTTGCGTCAAAAAATTAAATTAAAACTCGATTATTTTTCGAATAAAATATTGAACTAAATGAACTAATTTGTTTTCAATAATTGTCACTTATATTTAAGATTTTTATTCGGAAAAAAAATTTCAACTGAAATATTTTCAAAATCGTTTATTCAGAGATTTATTTAAATCTTCCTTAATCTAAAAAAGTATCTTCGAAATCTTTTTGTTTAGAAATTCGTTTAAACCTTCTTTAGTCCATAAAAGCGATGAACGATTCAGTATAAGTAATCAGCAAATTTAATGGATAATGAATATTAGTAATGATACTCTATTGTCGCATAAATAATTGATGCAATTGTGGCGAATAGTGATATATGAATTCAGTAGCACTAAACTAAACTGCAAAGGCGATATGACTATTATTAAATGACTTTATATTTTATGTCGACAAAATAGCGAAAACAGCGAAAAAATGCGATAAAAAATATAAAAATTCGGATTACCACAAAACTTGTTCGGTGGACAAACAGTGGAAGTATTTTTCAAATAAGAGAATTCTCTGAAATATTTCTTCGATATTGAAATAATGCAAATTATTTTCTTCAAAAATTCTTTAAATTTTTAAGATTTCTGTGGTTTTTATAATTTTATAATTTTCCGGCAAACTGCTGGAAAATACGACATATTTGACCTTTCATTTAGAAAGGCGATAAACCTTTTTCATAAATCTTATTCGTTCGCCTCTATAATTCGTTTGTCCATTCGCCAAATGAAAGCACGTTGGGACTCTCAATAACCACCTGAATTTGCCTTTAAAGCTCACTAACTCATTCTCTTTTCCTTTAAACAAATTCACCAGAGAAATGTATAATACTAAATTTTCTTCGATAGAACACTGATAAATTTTGATGAATTTTATCAGAAAAATTCGATTCAAGTAATATTTCTGATAATAAATTAAATGATAATAATGATAAATGATAATAAATTATCATTTCTGCTATCAGAAATCTTTAATTATTTTCTCCTTTTTTTTGTATGAACCTTTCAATAAGATAAATTTCCTGTTGTATTGCAATCGGAATATTAATAAATTTTGAAAATTTTATGATCGATTAACTCAAATTATAATAAAATTACGGTGTTTATAATTTATTTTGCTCATCGAATCGTTTAAGAAAACGATTTATTTATTTTATTTGAACAAATATATTGGAATAACTCAACCAGAAAGTTTTTTGCATTATATGAGAAGCAATTCAAATTTAATGGTCTTATAACGATTGTTTTGATACTGTATCTATCCTACGGCATATCCTACATAATCGCTAGGTGGAGACCATCTACCATCCACCTTTTCCGGAACACCATCTGCATTAATAACAATAATATTACAAAGCTCCACCAAACTGATAAGAAAGACTGACGCATATCTCGGTTTGCAATGAATGGGCTTCAAAGAAGACTTATATTTATACGGTCGGAAGACATTTCGAACGCATCAGAAGCCCAGCGTTATAGACTTAGACTATGGAAAAAGCATTGGCTTCAGCTATTTTCGCAGGAATCGCACCGGAAAGCTTGGATTTTTGGTGTCTTATCTAAATTTAATTTCAATCTAAAAGTATATTAGAATAATAGACAAAAAAATTGATAAGAAAATCAGTGTTTATAAAACTTTCTAGTTGAAACAAAGAGTTAGTTTAGAGATAACGGTGGTTTTAAAAGTTGCTAATAATAGAATTTAACTTCGGGGAAGCTAATAATGGAATATTGCCGGGCTTTAGCGGCAGTGCAATTTAAGAGAGAGTGAGCTGGACATAAGGAAAGTAGTGCATGCCGAGCGGTCTAAGGCGCTGGTTTAAGGCACCAGTCTCTTCGGAGGCGTGGGTTCGAATCCCACTCTCGTCAGTCTCTTTTCTCGCGATAAGTTTGAACAGTGCTTTCGGCTGACTTAGGGCGATGCAAGGGAGATGCAAAGGCGACCAAACTCCTCCATCATCTGGAAATTCGTCATTGCAAGTGAAGATGGTGGAGGAGATGGAGAGGGAGTTCGAAAAGGATATTGCTGCAGAATAGCGGAAAGGAAGAGAACTGAAGGAAGGGACGGATTGCAGGAATGTGTAAGAAGTTCTGACCTTTGATAATACTGGTTAAGGTGACTTAGGTTACGGAATAAGAGATTCGGAGATTTTAGAAGATTCCGTGGGATCCGAGAGGTACTGGTACAGCGTTCAAGAGGATTTAGTATTAAATTTGGTGAAATTTGATAAAAATAATTGGAGAATTGCAAAAATATTTAATAAAGTTTGGGAACGTTTTTAAGAAATATGGTAGAATTTTTAAAGATAATTATGGAATGAATGGATGAAAGACTGCGGCCGCGTTTTCGCCAACGCAAACTATTTTTTTCCTTTGGCATTTTCTTTTCAGCGAATTTTTTTATAGCAAATTTTGGAAGTTTTTCTAATTATTTTTTTCAAAATTAAAAATTCGACGTGGAAAATTTTTTCGATTCATATATTTTCTTAATTTGTCTTCGCAACAATTATTAAAATTTATCTTTGAAGTGATAAGTGATAAAGTGATAAATGATAAGAACTGTTGGATAATTATTGGTAAATGTGAAACGATGTTTGCACAACAAACAAATATTATAAGAATTGTATGTTTTTCTTTTTAAGATTTGTTTCTTTAAATTTTTTTTTTAATTTCTTTCTTATTTTATTTCATTTATTTTTATTAATTATTAATTTTCATTGAACTTATACGCTATAATTAATATTAATTGAACTAACTTTGGGGATAGAATGGCTCAGTGGGTTGTTGCTCGATTAGGAGCGCCGATGCTGAGGTTCGATTCCCCACAGGAGTAAATCTGTACAAAAATACGGGTGATGCTGGCGACTCACCTGTATTTCTATCGTCAAGGGATTGCCTGGCATATTGCTCAAATGCGACAAGCCAGTGGAGCGAGTTTCACCAGTAATGGTGAGGACTCTTCAAAAAAAAAATATTGGATATTTTATCAGTTTTTCAACTTTTATTTAACAATGAATTCGATTGATCTTTGAATATTCTAACGGCGTTTGCTAATGTTGCTTAAAGTGATTGCTAAGTAATAAGGAACAGTGCGAAATTTTCACGTTCCTCGAGTCATCTTTTAAAAGCGAGCACATCTTTTTCCACTTTTAAATCCCATATATGGCTAGGCCTATGATGCGTTCAAAAAGACCACATTAATCCAATCGCTGACTGGCGTACTTCGTCGTGGATGCCAGCTGTCACAAAGTTTGACATGTGGTTTTGATATGCTTTGGTTCTTATATGAGGGCTGGTGCAGAACATGTTCATAGATTAGGAAACATAAATTGAGTCCCACATTAATTGTACAACTTTACAATCCGCATTTACTTATATCGCTAAGTGGTTCTTCAACAAAATTTATCTGGTTCGATAAGCCAGCGAAGAAAGCCGAATCAGCAATAGTAAGCGCTCTTAAAGAAATTTTATAATTTAATGTTGAATTATTATTGACCTTAGTTTTATATTATGACATCCTCGCATTGTTTTTAGCTAATCATTTATATCATCTGGCTCATGATCTAATGATAATGAACACATAATCATAATATAATAAATATGGTTATTTCTTTTAGAAGACATACTCATCTAGTAGAATGAACGTAATAATTTAAGATTAATAATTAATTATCGATGATAACTGATAAATGATCGATGATACTGAATTTCATGATTGATGTTCATTTAGTCTCGAAAGGTGTTCTTATCAGATATTCTTTAATAAATTTTACAGGATGTCATCCGTAATTTATCACATATTTTAAACGACATTTGGGCGCGTGTTGGTCCTATTACTATTAGTACACTTCGAAAAGTTTATTTTACAGCATATGGCGTTGATCTTGATGTATGTTTATTTTATAAAATATAAATTTATTTTATAAAATATTTCTTATAATTATTTTGAAGTAATGATTTCCACTGTGTCATTATTTATTATTATTAATTTATTATTATTATCACTAATTTTGATTTTCTGTTAATTCTTATTTATCTTTTTATTATTTTTTATACGATTTAAGATAATTGCAAAATTAATGCTCATTTAAATTGATTTAGAAACAATTAGTTTTTTTTGGATTTAAAATTTACTTTTTTAAAATTAGATTAATCAGTTTTGTCTATATTAAAGACTATAAATTTGTTGAACACGTAAAACATCTCATTTTCAAGGACTAATAGGAGAAATCTTAAAATTTTATATTTTTCATCAGAGTTTCTTAAAACTTTAAATTTTTTAGAAACATTGCGAACTTGGAGGTTTCACATTAATTGAAATTCTAGAAGATAAATTTAATAACGAATTTTATTTTAATCGTGAGCTTTCTGTTCTGGAACCTCGATTTGTGGGGAATGTGTTTATTGCTTCACAGAATATTCAGCCTTTCTCTGACGTGGTATTTTTTCATTTTTTTTTATTGTGTAATTTATTTTCTTCAGATTTTCTTTTTTTATATAAGTACCAGTTTAACTTTCACATTTTTTAATTTAAAATCTTATGACTCCAAATCAGCATCAATGGTCAATATCAAATATCTTTTATTTTTTATTTTATTTGTTTGTTAATTTTTAATATTTAATATTATTTAATATTTTTAATATTTAATATTTAATTTAAATAATTTACAGCCAACTTCAGTGGTTAATTATGGCTCAAATTTCTCACTGCCGCCTCCTGGTCAACCCCTTTTTCAATCTGTTGTGCCTATGCCACCATATCAGTTATTTTCACCAAGTTATCGAGTTATTCCCAAGTTGCCTAATTTTGTACCTCCGTCACTGAATTATTCTACTAAAAATAACGGACAGTTTGTCTCAAATACCACAAGAAAATCTATGAACCGCGTTGATATTTTTAACAGTCTTCGTGATATCATCATAGATATTCTCAATTTGCCTGAACATAAAGTAACATTTCAAACGATAGAAGAAAATTTAAAATTTTGAATTTGCGAATTTAAAGCGAAATACGCGATTATTTATTATTCAAAATGCTTTATGTGCCAATTGCCGTATTGATCAAAGTGCCAAATACTTCTCTTTATACGAAAATAATGATAAAATATTGTTTCTTATAATATTGCTTTAGCGCGGTATAACTGAAAAGGAATTGATGGAAGCGGTACGGCAACGCGATTCTAATATTCCTCTGCAGTTGATAAATTTTCAGACTTTTTTTTCTAATTTCATGTCGGATTTCATTGAAAAATCAGGAAATCTCTATCGTCGTCGACAATCGCAAATTATCATACAGGAGGTGCGCCTTTAATTTATTTTTCTCATAATTTTTTAGAATTTTTCTTAAAATGTCCTTTGTTTTAATATCAAATGATTTCATTCGTTTATTTTATCGACAATTTCCTCAAAAAAAAGATGAATATATAACTAATTAATCCTCAAAACTTTTATTTCGATTATTAATTACTAAATAGGTTCCAAATTCCCAGCAAATATAAAGTATGAAATATAAAATAAGAAAATGCGTGGTCTATTATTAAGTTTAACAGGCTTCACTTTATGATCACTTTTTTATTAAAATTGGTCTTCCCTCAAATTTAGGAGAATATCGGTGACGAAGAAATTCCGGTTAATGTGAAAAATGCGGAATCTATTAAAAATGCGGCTACCGAAGAATGTAGCAAGCATAATGATTGCGCAGTTTCACCGATGGAAAAATGCGAGGTAACTTTGTTACCACATATATTTAATACGTTTAGGTGTAATTGCCTCTTGCGCTCTATGTTGCTGAAAATTTTTTCATCCTTTAGAGAAATTCTAGAGAAATTTTTATGTTTAATATTCGAAGTCTAAATCAAAAAACTATAAATTTCTAGCGAAATAAGTTTTTGAGAGAACATAAATATTTTACACTTCTTTAATTTTTTTGGCAATTTTAAGGAATCGGGCAAATTGGTTCTCCAAAAAAGTGCTAAAGTGAACGGCGAAGATCCTAACGATAACAACATTTCCGTGATGTATTCGATGATTATTTTTAAAATCTTCACCATCGCTTAAATAATTTGCAGATTGAATTATATTTATTCAAACTTTGCAATTTTCATATAACAAAATTGTTTAAAATGAGAAAACCTAATTTCCTAATTTTATTTTCTTATTTTTTAAAAAATGGAAATTTAGAGATACCGTTTATGATTGTACAGAACTCCTGTTGGATTGGCGAAAAAATGCCAACAGTTTGCAATCTCTTTTTGAATTTCTGTTGGTCGTTAATGCGAATTATAAAGAAAACAGTGGACGTTTTTCTGATCGAGAGTTTTATGTATATTTTATTTTCATAGCTTCGGCTAATTCGAATTTTCGAGCTTTTCGTTTTAAAAATCCATAAAAATTTCATCCTTATCAAAAATTTTCATTTCATTTGCTGAAAATTTTATGAATTTTGTTATTGATTGATCACTACTTTTTTTATTTTTAATTTTTATTTATGAACCATTTTAGGATCGGTTTGGTAATGCGCTTTTCGACCGATTCAATATTTTTGATTTAAGTGATTTAGTTAATTCAGATTTATTGAAAGTTGAGCGAAGTAATGGAGAACTTTTTTATTTCGTTAATTCGGAAATCGAGTGAGTTTTTTTTTTTTTTTGGTTGATCTTTTATGCTTAATTTTGCTGTAAAAACTATTAATTAAAACTAAATAAGCTGTAGTGAAATATTTTTAAATATTAAATTTTTAAATATTCTGTTTACACTTTTTTTGCACTATTTTTGTTATTTGTGATTATATAAATTTTTTCTTCAGATATTTAACTTCGGCTGATTTTATTCATTTAAAAAAGCAACTTCTTCATCGCTTTTCTATTGATTCCTCAGTGAATTTCGATACATTGTTGCGCTTATTGGTTTATTATTAATATTTTCTATTAATTAAATGTATTTTATATTTTAGCTTGATTTATCAGGTAAACTAATTTTCACGATTAAAATAACATATATTTGTTTGGTAATTTTAGAAATTTCCTGAGGAGAAATATAAATCTGATCTTGACAAAGCCGCAATGCTTTGGGCAGTTTTGTCACGACTACCCTCAGACTTCGATATTCAAGCTGTTTCACGAACGAGCGGTAATATACTTTTATAGTTTTAAATTTAAATTCAAAATTTTTGAGGTAACCTTTCTTGTATTATTGCATATAACAATAGCAGAGCGAGATAGAAACCATTATCATAGAGATATGAAGACTGCTGGAGAGGTAAGCGATTATTGGAAACTATTCCTTCTTCATAAAGCAACCATAACATTGGGAAATGACAGGTGAAATGATTAGGGATAATAAGATCACAGAGAGTGTCTTATACGGTGGAGGGAATATTTTGAGGCCAAACCTGACCACGGTGCCTTTTCTATCATCCCGGATATAGCTGAAACGCTCGCCGAGCCAAATGTTTGCAACTATCAACCACCAACATAGCGAAATTCAGAAGCTTTCTGAATAGGCGAACGCATTGTCCACCGTGCTTCATAATTCGTTTTCAACAGATGTGCTATTAATTTAAATGTACTTTATATACTATTTAAATATACTATCTGGTATAGAAGAAGGAATATCAGATGAAAGCTATATGTTATTTTAATCGCAGTCCTGCTCTCAATCCTGAAAGTGATAAAACTGTCGCAGTTATCGTAGAATTATCATATTAGACGTCTCTGGAAAAATTTTTGCCTTCCTTTTTCTAAATCGAATTATATCAGTAGTAATAGAATGGCTCAGTGGGTTGTTGCGCAATTGGGAGCGCCAGTGCTGAGGTTCGATTCCCGGTAGGAGTAAACCTATACAAAAATCCAGGTGATGCTGGTGATTCACCTTTTTGTCGCCAAGGGATTCACTGGCATATTGCCCAATGCGACAAATACAGTGGAACGAGTTTAACCAATAATGGTGAAGATTCTTTAAAAAAAAAAAAAAAAAACAATTGAATGCGCCTTAATCGAACTGGATTCAGATCGAGGTGCTGATCAGATTTCACGTTATGAAGGATGATGGAATATTGCTTCCATTATCGACAACTCATCACTTGCTTCACCGATTTTATTGTTGCCTTCGAGTTGATAAAGCGGCGCCATAGAATATACCGATTTAAACAAGTTACTTCGACTTAAAGACAAGTTATATCCAGGTCCAGATTTATGTGCAGATGTGCGTATCTGTATTTGTGAATAATTTGCAGATCTTTCCGAATTAAGAATTAATATCTGTCCTTTGCCCTACGAAATTCTGCTATTCGATAAGTTGGATTATCGTCACTGCTCCAATTTAAGAAATGTGCAAGTTAATCCAGAATATCAGAATATGATGTTATAAATCTTGGATTGGCTGATGATGCAGTCTTTTTGGATTAGATGTGAAGGAAATGCAAGAAATGTTAAAGAGTGCATTGACTATCGCAGCAAAAATTGGATTCAGGATCAATTTAAATAAGATAGAAATTTTGCATACCATATATTTACCATATAAATTTTACATATATATATATATAGGTGCTGATAAAATACATTTACACAATACATTAAATTATACATAATTATACATACTTGAAATTCATTTATCAGTCAATCGATCATTTTTTAATCAATTTATCACTGGTTGAAGAAAAATATCTTGGGTCCACTCTTGTACCACATAACGAATAGCGAAGTTGCACCTTGGAGAATCTCAATTAAAAAATTCGTTCTTTCTGGTTTTGTTCTTTCTAACTTTCTATAGAATCACAGAAAAGAAAGTCCGCACCTATTTGGTTGCAGTCCACATTTTATATTATTATTTTATTATTAATTGCAAAACATGGCTAATGAGAGTATAAGATATTAAGAAAACTTTCAACTTTTCAACTTTTATTTTCAACTATTATATTTTCAACTTTTTTTACGCAAACATTTTTAATTTTTAGATTATGGAACTGATATAGTCGTCTCTTTGAAGCAAAATCCTAGTTTTGATAATTAAATCGGGAAATTTTTTCGAAATTCGAAGTTGATACGGGTCAGATTTAACTTCTTCAAGATGTTTCTAAAAGGAATATTAGAAAAGAAATACGAAAATATCAAAAAAAATGGTGCTTAATTTTCATTCATTCAATTTTCATTGATTTTTATTGAGTTTATATTATTCATCAATGAATATTTTTGTATTTCATTTTTCACTATTCCTTTTAGTCATATCTTGAATTTTAGCAATTTTTTATTATATACATAATTTTTATAAAATGATCTGTTAAGAACGGTGAAGTGACAAGAGCAGTGGCTTTTAGTAACGATAAAATCGCACAGTAATGTTTAAATTTTTCTCTTTCTTTACTTCATTAATGTTGATGTGGCAGACAAATCATTCATTAATTGGAAAATGTTCCTAAAGCTAATACTTCGAAATTTTGAAAATTTTGTTTAGTACCGTTCTTAACTGATCAGCGTCCATTAACATTTGTGTTTGTTTGCCGTTGCTTTTGTTATTTTATCGTTTTTTTGCATAATAAATTTTGTTTTTAACGTTATCATTCCTTTAAAAAATTTTACTTTTAGCGTTATCATCGCTAAAAACCCGAGGAATTATAAGTTTTTTTTTGATTTATAAATATTCCAGTCGATTCTTAATGAATAAAAAGCGAATGAGAGTAATAAATAATTTTCAAATAGTCTAAATGAAAATCGTTATGGATTTAGCCAAAGCATATTTAGATAAAAGTATTTCACTTTTAAATAGTTCTTTTCGTTTTCTTCGACAAGCTTTGTTGTTGTATTAAATGAATGAATTTTGGGATTTTAGGATACGAAGGAGAAATTTTTCGGGCTCTCTTCAAAAATTTTTATTCTTATCAATTTTTTTCTACTTTTTCTGATTTTCTGAAGCAAATTTTTTATTGGTTACGAAAAAAGAAAAAATTATTTTTTCTTCACTATAGCAATATTATATATGACGATTTGAGGAAATTTTTTATAATTAAATTAATTAATTTAAATTTAGATAAAAAAAAGTGAAGAATTATATGCATGCAAAACTATTTTTCGACAAATTTATGAAAGCATTTTCGAAAGTAATGAAAATTCATTCGAACGATGATAAAATGATCGTAATAATCGGATGCACGGGGACAGGTAAAAGTGATTTGGGTGTATCAATTGCTAAGCAATTTAACGGTGAAGTGATTAACGCCGACTCTATGCAAGTTTATAAAGGTTCTTCATCTTATCATTGTTTTTTTTAAAGAGAATTTTATAGTTGGCGATTTATTGTTCATATATATTTCTAGTATGGCTAGGAGTCCTTTCTAGATGGCGGATTAACTAAATTCCATCTTATCTGAAATTATAATGAAGCTATTTCATGGGAATCCGAAAGAAATTTCTGTCAAATTTGGTTGATTTTGGTTGATAAATGCAGATTACGCTAGCAGATATTATTATACATATTTTTACAGGCTTAGATATAGCAACTAATAAAATAACAAAATCTGAAATGGAAGGCATTCCTCATCATTTGATGGATTTTTTGGATCCAACTGAAAAAGATTTCAATGTGCATAAGTAAGTTTGAAATTACATCGAAAAGCGATCTTATTGACAAATTGAAATACAGGAAGCTAATTTTCTTAAATGGCAAAAGAGGTTTTACTGTCAATGACGGGTTTTGCTTTTACTTTAATTTCACTTCACTTTAATTCAGGAAATTTTAATATTATGATATACCCTTTTGATAAGGAAAAAGGGCAATTATTAACTGAATTTGTGCTACAATCGCCAAAAATCGATTTGAACCGATTTGTGAAATTTGCTAATTTATCGTTTTAGTTTTCGCGATTTGGCCATCGGAGCGATAAATGATGTGCATAAAAGGGGAAAATTGCCTATTGTTGTTGGTGGAACATCCTATTATACTGAATCAATAATTTACGATGATTATCTTATCCCAACTTATTCAGGTTCTAGCACAACATCTTTTTGTTTGATCTTATTTCATCTTATTCTCCATCTTATTGTTCTCCGACTGATTGATTAATTGATATGTTTTTTCTTATTGCACATTAAAATCGCGAAAATTTCCAATCCCAAAATTTCCAATTTCTAATTTATTGTGTTTTAAATTTAATTCCTTTTCCATATTGTTATACAATTTTGAGGCGATACGAAAGATGATTATTTGGAGTATACGAATACCGAACTTTATGAGCTTCTACAGAAAATTGATCCAGTGTCTGCTCTGCAGGTTATAGAATTTTTTAAATGATTCTTTTTGTGTGCTAAATTATTTAGTAACAGATTTCATAGTCTGTTTTCTTTTCTTCTAATGGCATTTATCATTTCTGGATTAGGTAATATCAACTGTAGGCTTCTTCATCGGAGAATCAGGATTATAGAAATAAAAATAGATCCCACAGTTAAATCTATATTTTACTATATTTATTTATATCTATATTTATCTATATTTTACTTTTAATGATGGGTTCATTTCCTTCAAAGGGCAGGAGTCCTACGTTTCGTCGAGGTAATGTACCACTTGATCATATTTGCTCATCATTAATAATATTAGTATTTTTATTTCGCGCTATTTTTTATTTATGCATATAATATTTAAGATTCATCGAAATAATCGTTTACGCGTAATTCGAGCAATTGAAATTTACAAATTAACTGGTCGCACAAAAAGTGATCATATAAATGAGCAACTTGTAAGGTCGAAAATGTTAGCGCCTGGTCGACTTAGGTTTGTAAATACTTTGGTACTTTTCTTAAATGGCGACAGAACGTTCCTTATTGAACAATTGAATAAAAGAGTTGATAAAATGGTCGAAAAAGGACTTCGAGAGGAAATTGAATTATTTTATGATCGAGTGAGTTCTATTCTAAAATTTTTTTCTGCGTCAGTTCACAAGCATTTTCTTAAAATTTGTGCCATCTATCAATTTTTTTGATACATTTCGCCCATATTAATGAAAATTCATCTTTTTAAGATACTTTAAAAATCATAGAAAAAAGACAATGGGTGAAATTTATTAAAATTTAATAAATAAAATAATATTTAAAATATATAATAAATAAAATGATTTTATTAAATTTTATTAAACAGATTTACTAAAATTTGACTTTTAGTATAAAGGAATATCAAATAAACATGGTATATCACAATCAATCGCCTTAAAAGAATTTCAAAATTATTTGGATTTGGATTCTGAAGAAAGACATAGCGATCGTGGTGATCGATTATTTCTGGCCGGTTGCGAAAAATTAAAAGCTCATACTCGGCAGTTAGCACGAAGGCAAAAAAATTGGGTTAACCAGCGATTTCTTCGAAGAATTAAGAACCGTCAGGTATTTTGCCATAAAAATGGAAAATTAGTGGAAAAGTAAAGTAAATAAGTGGAAAATTAATATAATTTTGATTCTGTTTTTTTCGTTGTTTAACTAAATTTTTTTTACATTTCTTTTCAGATTTTTCGTTCCTTAATGGATTGTCTATTTGAAGAAAAAAAAATGTTAAAATTTAAAAGAATAAAAATAATTTTACAGGTGCCGACAATAGTTTATTTAGATATATTTCGAAATGATTTTTATCGAATTGCTTTCAAAGAAGTGGAAAATTTTTTATTAAATGACAATTATTGTGCTGATCGTCCAAATGTTATAAATTTAACGAATTTATCGCTAATAGAAGGAGATTATCAAACAAAAGCTAATCAAGTTAAACGATTTAAAGTTTTTTCGATTTAGAATCTTAAAAAACGACTAAGTCAAAATAAAACATTTTGATCTTGTTCAATTAAAATTTTTTTAAAAGAAAAATTGGTGATGGTTTTCACCTTTTTTCATGTTTTTTATTTTTTTATTACTCATTTATAAAAAAAACTAAGCTGAAGAAATCTTTTTATATATATTTAAAACTAAGTAATTTTAGATTTTAAATAATTTAATAATTAATAATTTTAAATAATGATTTTAAAAATTTTACCAATTTTTTTTTATATTTGGTAGAAAGTTTTATTTTTTAATTATTTCAAAAAATATAAAAATTGAGTAGAAATATTCCAGTTTATACCAGTGTCAGTTGCATTTTTAGATTTATCATTGTGATATTTGTAATAAAGATATACATGGTACGAATTGTTGGGAAAGTCATTTGGCTGGTAAATGTCACAAAAAAGCTTTGAGGCGAAATAAAGAAAAATTGAATCAGAAAAATAATTGATATCATATTCATGATCGATGAAAAAATTCAAATTATTATTAAATAATGAACTGCAATATTCTTCTTGCTACAAATACATTCTTCCGGTTGGACAAAAACATTGCTAAATGGTTGCGAAATATGGCTAATGAGAGTGGAGGATATTAAAAGTTATCTCTCTTTAACCACTCTTATCTATGACGCATTTTACGGATCCACGGATCAGATAAAATCTCATATTATTGCTCAGATATTATCTGCATTATATTAAAAATTGAATTGCATCTACATTAAAAATGCTATCACTATCTTTCATAAATATATCACATAATATATAAATATATCTGTTTTTCATTGCTCTCCGTAAGAGTTCTTAATATATTTTTCATTACTTGCCAAATTCTTCGATGGATAGCGTACGAAGCGAAGAGGGCCAATTAAAATCTGGACTGATATAAATTGGAAAGATTTTGAAGATGGACCAGCGATATGTGGACTTAGGCGATGGAATAAGGAATGGCTTCTGTTATTGTCGAGTGGCGACTGATCGAACAGCGTGGAGATGTTATACACTTGCTGGTTTTGTTAGTGTTATATTATTTATTATATATTATTTGTTATTTGATTTTCGAAATGTTTTTAGTTTGTTTTTCATAATATTTTTCATCAGTTATTTGATATTTTTAATAAAATATGATTTAAAATAATTTTATTGTTTCCAAGTTTTCTTGTATAGCTGAAGTGTATTTTTTTAAATATTCTATTTTTTTAAGGGAAAATATTTAGAAAATATTTTTAAATATATTAAATATTTTAGGAAAAATGAAATATTTTAAAGTATATTAAATGTTTTAATATGCACTATAATTATATTTTACATTGTTTTTTTAAATTGAAATTGTAACAATTTTGATAAACGATTTATTTTTTTAGAATAATTTCGCAGTGAACACTTATTATTTTTAATTAATAAAAAAAATATAAAATCACTGTTGGCAAAATGTTTGAATTCTCGTGCAAAATTAAAGCGGGTAAATTTTGGAAAAATACTGGGAAATATAGTTTTGAAAGGTTTGTGGTACTACTTCGATAGAGTTTTTTATTGAATGAATGAGTATTGCCATTTTTATTGCAATTTTGATATGGATTAATGACTTATTTATGAAAAATTTGAATTAAAAATTATTTTAGACGAACTATCATAGAGTTCAGTAGGCTTGGTAGGATTGGAATCGTTTTAACAACCAAGTGAGTGCTGCGGATAAATGATTAGGTCCGCGTATAATATAATAATGCATGAGTGTTGGTGGCGACCCACCTGTACTTACTTCTCGAAGGTATATCGCCAAGAGGCGACGAACCAGCAGAGTGAGCCTTAGTTATTTTGTTTTTCTGCGTTAAAAAGATGTTCTGACTTGGAAAGAAACAATTCTCTAAATGATTTTTTGGATTTTACAAAATATGAACTCTTTTGGATCTTTTAAAAATTTATTTGAAAAAATTTGAATAATTTTCGAAAATATTTATAAAAATTTGACAAAAAACCCTCTAAAATAATTGATAAAAATAAGAAATGAATTTTTTACGAAAATTGAAATTGAAAATTGATATTTTTATGAAAAGTTGAAATTCATAAGAAATTTGAAATTCTTTCATTTGACGTGCAAATAATTGAAAAAACCTCAAAGTTTGCAATAATTAAATTTTTGTATTAAAATTTCAGTTAAAATTTGGTAAAACAGGTTTATTTTATTTACAAAAGATTAGCGTTAGCCATTAAGCTAAATTTTCTTCATTTTGCAAACATATTCTTTATAAACATTTAACGTGGTCATTATCAGTTCGTTCTTAAGAAGAGATAAGCCTGCGTCCTTATCAGTTCAATCATTGCCCTTCAAGAAGAGATAAACCCATGTCCTTATCAGTTCAATTACTGTCTCTTGAGAAGAGATAAATCTATATCATTATCAGTTCAATTAGTCTTTTTTTCGGCAAAACGATCGCATTTTTAATAGCCAATAGAGCCAATTAAGCGAAAAATAATGAATGCTATTTGTTGAAGAATAATAAATATTTTTCTAAATATATTTCAAATAAGCCTTAAAATAATGCCTTAAGCCTTAAAATAAAAAGTTTTTTTTAAATAAAATATTTTAAAATATAATTTTTATTTCTATTAAATTGGTTTTGTTCAACGTTTATTCGTTTTCAAATAATTAGGCAAATATATTTTAAACGATTCAATTTCAATGTCTACGAAAATAATTTTTTTTGTTTTTCGTTAATTCAATAAAATAAATTAAAATTTTTTATTTTTATTAGTTAATTTTTATTAATTACTAATAAAATTGAATAAAAATGCGTTTTTATTTTTTTGTATACGAAAAATTTTTGGATGAAAAATATTATCGATGGATGGAGGGAATGGCTGAATGGACGATTGCTTGGATAGTTCATGAACGAAGCATCGAAGAACGAAAACCAAACGAAGCAAAACCAACTAACAATAAATAAACCAGCTAGTTGACCGTACTGTGTGGAAACCCAGTTTTCTGTTTACTTTTGTATTATTCACTTCATTTGATTAATATTTGTTAAAATTTTCGTCGAGTTAAGCAGAATTCATCGCAGAATTTTAGCCATTTTATTAAAATCGTTTTTTTTTTTTTAAAGAAAAAAATTTTAGCCTAAAATATTTGCGAATAGAATAAGTACCATTGATTTGCTTGGATTTTAATTACGCTTAAATACTAAAAGGATAAGTCGATAAATTATGTAGTAAATAAGATTAAAAGCAAATATTGGATAAAATTGGTTGAATGATTTTGTGGATGAGATTAATTTGTATTAATTAAAACGAATTTGATTTCGATGAACGATCACATTAAAATTTATTTATTTGATTTATATTTATTTAATTTTACACATTCATTCGTCTTAAAGAAATTTTTTTTGATGAATTAATGCGTTTCGTTTTCGAAAATTTCGGAAAAATATTTTTTTTCTCAATTTTTATTTCGATGTTCGCCGAAAGAATTCTTTTTTTTTCATGGATTTTGAGGAAATTGAATCGCAAAATTTGAAGAATTTGAACCGATAAGCGAGCGATTTAAGTAAAATTTTTATTTTTAGAAATATTTTATTTGTATTTATTCCAATTGAATTTCCACTGGTGTCATAAATTTTATTTCTTTGAAATATGCCTTTGGGCGATACGATAGCTGATAATCGAATGAACTAAAGCCAAGTCGTAGCATATTCGATTTCTATTTCTCGACGCGAGTAAACCTAAAATTAAATATGAAATCCGTGTGGCGTCAGAATAGAATCCTATATTTGCAAATGACTCGCCGCCAAGGATGGTTTTAGGAAAACAGTTGGCATTATTGGAAAAAGAAGACAGTTTTATGGCTGAAGAAGAGCATTCTAAATTTCATATGGGAAGAATCATTTCTTCCATATTTCTTGTATGAAAGCAGCAAAAAACAACAAATCGAATCATTTTAAGGAGCTTTTAAGAGCTTTTAATCTTAATCGTTAAAATCGCTTTTCTCTTTTCATTTTCTTCGAATTTTGTTCATTTATTTATTTTTTATTTTTTTACTAAAATTTTACTTTTTTCATAAATCAATTCGATTTAGTTTATCAGCTAAATTATTCAATCGTTCTTTACTCGTCGTTAAATCACTATTTGTTTATTTATTTTCCTATCGATAATCAATCAAATTTTTATTGTTTTTAATTAAAAATATACAATTTTTATAATAAAATAATAAATAATAAAAATAATAATAATGAATAAAATTTTAATGAGGGAAAAATTTGAGATATTTGTGAGAAATTTTCGATGAAATTTATTAAATTTATTAATAATTAAATTTATTAAAATAAAAAATTTATTAAAAATTTCTCAAAAAATCGAATTTTTCGAGTAATAAAATCGAAACGATTTCGAATGATTTGATTCGTTCCGATTCCGATTTTTTGTTTCGGTTCACAATGAAATTTCTCTTCGCCACGTTGGCATTAGACTTTGTTTAGCTTTTAAGTCAATATAACCAACGATTATTGGGAAAAAGGCTTTTTTTCATTTCGAGTGGTTCCACTCACAAATAAACTTTTTTTTTTCTTAAATTTTTCATTAATGGAATAATTCTATGTTTTTCTTTCACTAATTCTATTTTATTATAAGTGAAAAGCATCAAATGAAATTATGAACACTCAAAATTAAGTAAAAAACATGGAGAAGGCAAATAGAAAATTCCATGCGATTTCTTTTTTTTTTCTCATCAGTTATTTGCATTTTTACTCGAATTGAACTTTCTTTTTGAGGATTTTTCCTATCAGAAATAATCTTTATTTGTTTATTTATTTTTGATTTTTTTTCAAGTAAAAAATGATTTAAATTGATGATTTCACTTATTTTTTTGCAATAGTTAATTTAGTTGCAATAGTCGAATTTAATAAATATGTGCAACATCCAAAATTTCTTGCAATTAAATTTGCAGAAAAAATTCAAATTATTTGTTTTAAATTTATTTAAATTTAAATTAATAAATTTATTTATTTAAATGAAATTTTAAAAAAATTTGTA
Organism: Dracunculus medinensis; assembly: GCA_900625125.1. Classification (NCBI taxonomy): domain Eukaryota; kingdom Metazoa; phylum Nematoda; class Chromadorea; order Rhabditida; family Dracunculidae; genus Dracunculus; species Dracunculus medinensis. The sequence continues at coordinate 187,068 of UYYG01001151.1, read as the reverse complement.
TTATTAATTAATTTGTATTATAATATTATATAAAAAAATATTAGTTAATGTGAATTACACCATAGAAATAAAATTTTATGAGTCGAAAAGATACCAATCTCTAAAACATCAGCACTTTATTTATTGGAACATAAAAATGGTAATGATGACGACTTTCTTCAATAGCATTATTTTTGAAGCTTATTTTTTGGCATATTATCTAAAGAAATCCACGAAGCACGCTAATTTTTTACGTTTATTGAAAGTTTATCACTTATAGAAACTAATTTGGAATATTTTAAAGAGGCAATTTGCTATGAAACAAAATCGAAAGTGAAAAGACGCTAAAAAAATGCCTTCATCATTCGAGAATCGTTTTAAGCCGAGGAAAGATCGCGAAGGTCGAGTTTCTGCGGTCCGAGTTCGAGAAGAGACTTATACAACGGAAAATGGGGATATCGAACGAATCGAAGTCGAAGAGAAGGATGAAGAGGAATATTGCTACGTTAACGATGATCGTCGTTCGACAACACCACCGCCAGTACATCGATATTTTGGCGATATTTCTGATTTGAATTGTACAACAGATGAGATTATTGAAACGAATACGGTATGTGCCTTCGTTATTTCTTTTCCTACCTAATATTTCAATATAATTAGTGGTAATTTTCTCATTAATATTCTAATTTGATGGAGGAAATAAATGGCGCAGTAAGTCGATGTTGTAAAAATAATCACAAAATAGCATTTTCCGTGACATTATAGGATAAAATTGCATGGCGATATTCTTAGCTACTATTGTGTGCCAGTTAGTGGTTGAGTTAATCACCTGAGAAAGAACCTGAGGCCAATTACTTACTTAAATGATTTCTCTGTTAAATCCATCATTATGTAGTAAATCATTAAAATGAAGCCTAAATGGCTATCAGAGATTCAAATGATCAGTGCCAATGAGCCATTTAAGTGTTCTTAACAATAGCCAAAACTATAAATATAAATATATGATGATAAACGAACGAAAAAAAGAAAAAACTGGATAATTTTCAGTTAATAAAGATTTTTTACCTTGGCTTTTCGTTAAAATTTATAACTTCCAATCTAAATTTATTCCAATTTAAATTTCTAAGATATTTCGAAATTAATTTAGATGATAAGCTTATAATTTTATCAGACTTCAAGCAGTTAATCAGCTGATAATTTAGATGATAAGCTTAGTATTGCAATTTTATAAAATTTCAAATAATTAACCAGTTGATTTAGGCGATAAAATTAGCGTTATAATTTTATCAGATTTCAAATAGTTAATCAGATTTTATCAATTGTTTTTTTTTTTACTTTAGAAATTTTCAACAAAACAATAAATGATTGCTTTATTCAAAAAAGATTCAACGATTGTTTAACGAAAACTCGAAATTCACAAAGATTTTATTTACTTTAACTTGAAATTAGAGTTTTATTGCTATAATATTTCAATTTCAAACCTATTTGAAGATTTGAGATATTCTAAGAATTTCAAAAGATTTGCCTTCTTCGAATAGTCAAATATATTCGAAAATTATATTCTCACATTTCTCCTCGTCTTAATTTTTCGTTTAATTTATTTTCCATTATATTTTCACACTTATTTTTTTAATCGTTTTAATTTGAAATCCTTTGGAAAATCGCATAACAAATAAAGTGTTTAGCGTTAAAGAAAAACCTCCGACAAATCAAGCATATATAATTTGGAGCCATTAATAACGAATAATAGCCTTTTTTTGCCATGGATCCTAGGAACAGATGCACCCAGCCAGGTGAAGCTAGTAGGTCTCTTCTTGAAGCCTATGGAACACTTCAAAAAATAGCAATTTTGAATGAATAAAATAAGATATATGAGAGTGTAGTGAGGAAATTCATGAAAATATCTCTGATGCTGGTGCGGTGCGAGGTGACAAAGGCAATTAATCACTGTAGCTTTCCATACATTCGCATATATTCATTATAGAAGTTTACTTAAAGATAAGTGGAAACGAAGAAAATACTTTGTAATACTTTCCCACTCAAGTTCAGAAATTTCTCCGAGATCCATGGAACTTAGATTATTGGCCCGTTTTCATTTTCGATAAACCTTTCGTCGTTACTCATCACTTGCCAGGAAGTCCAAGGAGGGAAATCCAGGGATTATTTTATGATGCGCGATAAAAAAAATTTTAAACAAATTTTCGGGCTGGCCGTAATCCACAAAAACGAGCACCGCGGCCACATTTAATTCGAATAGCTCGTGCAGCAGTAAAATTTGATTGATCCTGAAAAATTTTTTTTTAGCGTCGGGAAGAGCGCCGTGAATATGAATTGCGACGATGTTCGAGGGAAAATTTGCTAGAAAAAGATTTTTCGAGGAGAAATAATTTTCATGAACGTGGAAAAAACGAAAATTTTCATAAAAATGACGAAGATTTATTTCGAAGAGAAATTAAATTGAAAAAAGATAATCAAACCTCATCAAAATTTCGAAAAGCACAAAGTAAGTATTCTTTGCTATTTTCGCTATTTCTGTCGAAATTGCCAAAATTTGCTTAGATTTTGCCAAAATAAATTAAGAATATTTCTCAAAGTTTTCGAATTTAAAATCGGGCAATTTTGAGAGAATTTTTTCAACTTTGTTTTTTCACCTTTTTTAAAGCTTATTTTTGTCAGATTTATTTTTGTCGTAAATGCTTTTTGTATTTTTTGTTTATTTCTGATTTATTTTAAGTTATTTTTGACATATCCGATTTATGAATAACATAAATAACATAAATTTCAACATAATTTTATAGTCGGTCAATTCATTTGCGAATTGTACTGCCATATACTGCCATAGTAAGAAAACGACGATTCGTTTTCCATTATTAGAATTGTCGCTGATAAAATGTCATTTATCATTGGCAAATTATCAACACATTTTTCAGAAACAATTAATTGCATTGAATTCAACGAAATGTTTTTCTTCTTTTATCTATTATTTTTATTTCTCTATTTATTTTCAGTATAAGTGAAATTAAAATTAAGCTTTCTAATGAAACATTAACAAGCATTTTGATCAAAAAAAAGAACAAAAATCCAGGCATTCCTTATGAAAATAAATATCTGTTAATTGAATTGAATATAGCTCGTAGAGTGACTGCAAATTAATGGATCGCAATATTAGTTTGCAAAGTAGATAAGTAAATGGTGAAAGAAATGAAATAAAGTTGTATGGAAAAAACAACAGTTCTATGCTTTAAATTTTATCTTCTAAATACTTACCAATCTTGATTTTAGGAAGAAACCTGCTTAATTTTATAGAGATAGAGGGACACTGACTTTCGAGTATCATCCTATCGTTTATGAGTCGACTTAGCCAATAAATTTCTTTGGGAGATTTATTGGTTGACGAGAAAACTTTGAAAAAAGATAATCAAAATGACAAAATGGCAAATAATTTATAATTATTAAAATTATTGAGCAAATATCATTAGTAAAAAGTTAATTTTAATTTTAAGCAGATAAAAGTGAAATTGGTGAATATCAAAGGCGATTTGATATGGCCGATGAAATTGTTGATTACGATGGAAGATATCAAAATCGTGGCGTGAACATGTCAGTTGATTATAGCCCTTGTAATTTTCAAGATTCATTAGCAACGATAGATGCAGCATCCAGAGGTGAAAATATTCGAGTGCATCATCAAGGTGACACAACGATTGTAACAGAACATCGAGATCCTTATTCGTTTTATTGGCAGCTTGATCAAGTTCGACAACATAATGAAGATCCACCAAGGTAGTTTTCTATTTTCTTATTGTTTTTGGGTATCTTCTAATATTATGCGCACTATTTCCAGGTTGACTGATTCAATTAACTATTAAAGTGAGTCCTTTGATCTGAGAATTCTATGGAGATGTAGATAATTTTCTTTTCCGCCATTTTTTTTGTTTTTAATGGCATCTTTGCTGCGATCGAGAAATTAGAATCGAAAACTTGCTACTAGCTATCACCTCAATTTAATACAATTTATCCACTATGCTTCATTCAGAATTCTCCGTATGCATCTCATTTTTAGCGTCTAGTTAGTTGCATTTAAAACTTATCTATTCAAGAATGAGTCAAACTTATTTCATTCTTTTGGACAAATGTATGAAAAAGTAAGTAGGAATCTTCATTTTTGCAAAATAAAATCTAATTCTTAGACATGCCCTTCCAACTGATTATGTGATTGATGAAGAAAATATTGCTGAAACTGTTTTGTCGCCTGACAGTCACGACAGCGGTATTCATATTGAAAGTCAATATAGTCGGCCGATTAAAGTTGACGAATCCCAATCTCTGCTCATGAATCCTCCTCTTCCTCCAGGATGGGAAAAGCATGAAGGTATATATATTAATTTGGAACTTATCTATTCAAGAATGAATTAAATAAAATGTCTAAATTGAATTTTTTAATTTTGATAATCAAAAATTTTTCTTTTCAGTATTTGAGCCGAATTTTTTTTAAAAAACTTAAAGTTTATCTTTCTTATGTCTTTGGGTTTGTTTTGGGTTAATATTTTAAGGGGTAAAAGTTCTTTTTGTACTTGGATTCAGAATATTAAATTTATCATAATGCAGTAGAAGTTCAAGGAAAAATTTTTAGATCCGTCAGGCTATTCATACTATTGGCATATTGACACTGGGACAATACAGAGGGAGCCGCCGGTAAGAGTTTTTTTGATAATTTTTTTTCTCTATTAGACATACTGCTAATGAGCGCAAAATAATATGAGCGTTGCTTATGCTAAGATTTTTTTGCCAAGAATTATTAGCATATTTGTTTCATTTTTGTCTGCAGTTTATAATTTTCTTTTTTTTCGCTTAAAATTGTTCCATAAGATTCATTAAAAATATCCAGATTTCAAAGTTTAGACGACTGTTTTTCAAATTTCTGTTTCATTCATTGATCATTCCACAGAATGATGGTTGGGATTTTTCTTATTTGATTTATCTTAGAAATTCTGACTCTTTGAATTCAAGTTTGAAAAAAAAGAAGTGCTTAACGCTCATTATTTCTGATTAGGCTTTTCCACTTTATAAGTTGTCAGTGCCATCCGATTTTTTCAATGATAACAAACCCTGATATTCGAATTCTTCGAATGAGAATAAAATTCCTTTATCATTCCTTTTTTCAGTTTAAGAGATGGTCAAACTGGATTTTAAGTTTCACTTTTACAAAAAGTTTTGAAAGTTATCTCGGAGAAAGTTTAAAAAATTTAGCAGGGACCATCGCCATCTGTGCGATCCACACCTATATTCACACGAGTTGAAACGAAGAATCGTGAAATACAAGTAGATGTTCCCTCAGCCGCTACTGCAACTCAACAACAACTTCCACGACAATCGTATCAGCCTATAATTGAAGAACATGCATATAAGCAAACTACTACTAAACGACAGATTGATAATGAATTTCAGAATGATGGTGATTATGAATCTGGAAAGGTATTTTGCTTTTCTTAGTTGCAGATAAATTTATAAACAACTAAAGCTGAAAATTTTTCTATTCCGAAGTATGAATTAAATTCTTCTCTAAGATTTGCGTTCTATGAACCGAGGAGAAATTTAGATTTTTAGTTCATTAGATTTTTTTATCTATAATCAAGTAAATATATTTATCTGCATTTAATCAACATTACAAAAAATAGAAGTCTATTAATTCTAAACTAGAAGTCTATTAATTCTTGGATTTCATTTGATATTTTTCTCAAATTTAAATTTAAATTTAATTTAATTTAAAAAGCAAAAAATTGCAAAAATTATAGCAAATCAACTCCAATCCTTTGATAGATAAAGCTGAAATTTTTTTTATTTGGTACATAGTTTGGCTTTTTTTCTAAAATTTCCTTTGGTTTAAAATTTTGAATTTCTTAGAAAAATTTTTTCAAAAGTTTGGGAAATAGAAACATCTAAAAGTGAAAATCTTTTTTTTATTTTTTCTTTCTTCCATTTTTATTTTTTCTATTTATTTATGATTTTTTCATTATTGTTATTTCGTCGTTCTATATTAGTTATGAAGTTTTCTTTTTAAGAACAATTTCCAAGCTTCATAATGTTTCAAATTCTTTGATTTTTTGTTTGTTTGAATGTTTTTGCAAATTTTGTTGTATATTTCAATTTTGTCTTTTTTTCAGAAGGAGATTTTTTTTCTAATATTTTCAGTAATTTCTGAATTAATAAAACGAAAAAAAATAGTACTTGTTAAGGTTTTATTTTAGATTAGATTAGAACCATTGGATTAAGCGATATTTTTATCAGCCGTTTTTTTTTGCATTATCAAAATATTTTCGAAAGCTTTCATTTAATATGGAAGGAAGTCGAAGAGATCTTGCTAATATGCATCAGTTTTGCTCAAAATTTGTAATTTTTTTTAACAACAAATTTTAATCTTTCAAATTTTAATCAAATTTTAATTTTAATTTTAATTTAATATTTTAGTGATCTTATCAATTTATTTTGTTTTTTTTGTTCTTTTATCAGAATCGCTCTAAATTCTATTTTTATATCATTTGTGATTTAAATTTCGGCTCTAATAGTTTTTCGGGTCTAGTATTTTTCTTGCTTAGTACTTCTTAGTACTTTGTTATTGAAAACTTAATATCATATCAGATCGAAAATACGTTAGAAATACGGATTATGGAAACGAATGCCGTGTTATGCACATGTTTCGATTTTCACATATATAGTGATATTTCATATTTTAATAAGTCACTAGAGATTTATACGAAAAGTTATTATTCTTAGCAGAGGGAAACACAATTTGGACAGCCCTGGGCATAGATTCGAAAATTAATGATTGTTGGTCAAAGGCAGTAAGAAAGAAGAGAAATATCAGAGAAAATTTGTTGATTATCAGCTGTGTTCTTTCTAATTGTCTCCTTTTAAAATTTATCATTATATGATAATATCATTTATGGGTTCAAATGATCACGATCTACCTCATCGAATTACTTCATTAGTTGGCGTTATTCTATATTTACGAACTTGTATTATGGTTTGTTTATTTATTTATTTCAATTTTTTTCGAATTCGATTAAGTAAATGATATTAGTTCAACTATTTATTGCAAGGTGATAAGATGGATGATAAAAATTATTTATAAATTTATTTGGCTATTTTTTCTCTAATTTAATTTATTTATGGCAGTATATTTCGTTGAATCATCTTCTTGGAGCATTACCATTTCAGAAATTGAAATTATTGGATGGCTTTCATTAAATTTTATTCTATATCAATCATGATTTCGGCTTATCAGTTTATTCTCTTTTTTTGTTAAAACAGATGGATCTTTAACCGACATTCGGAACTTCTCTTCTAATGATTGATTGGCTCCCTTCAGGGGAACGCTATCGCATATATTTTTAAAAATTACTTTATATCAGATTTTAAAATTCCTAATTTTTGGAATGTTTCAGCCTGTTAGATTTGCTATTCGTTCATTGGGTTGGACTGAAATAGCAGAGGAAGATTTAACAACTGAAAAGAGTTCAAGAGCCGTCAATAAAGCGATAGTGGATTTGAGTACTGGTCGTAATGATATTATGGATAATGTTTCGAAATGGGGTGATGTATGTTTCTCAATTTTCAATGGTTTTTTACATAATATTTGTAATTTGTTTGATTTTTTTCTCTTTTCATTCTTTTTCATTTCTCTTTGGTGGAATGGAATATTTCTAATCTTTTTATTCTATAATAATTTTTGTAGTACGAAAAAAAAAAATTTACAGGGTCGTGAACTAATTATGGAAATCGATGATAATGATTTAACGCTAATTGATCCCGATACAATGGCTGTTATTCATTCAGAGCGTATACATCAGATTCGTGTGTGGGGAGTTGGTCGAGATAATGGCCGGTTTGTATATTTCGAAATTTGTTCATTTTAATTTTTTACTCATTTAAATTGGCAGTTTTCTACCAGAAATGTGGTTTTGTTCGATTTTTTTATAAGTGGAATGAATCGAATATAATCAGAAATCGTTATTTCTTTATAATTGAACAAATTAGCTGAATGATGGCCATGAAAATTTGAATTAGTGTTGACGGAAATATAAAATCGGAAGAGATTAGAGAAAATGATAAGGATTAAAGATAAAAATTATAAATAACTGATAAAAGTATTATATGTTGTCATATTGGCGTAATGTGGTTAATTGCTGCCCTAATTATCTAAATGATTCAATAGATCATCTGATAGATTCTTTTACCACCGAAAGGTCAACTATCTTATTGTACTCGATTAGTTGAAAGAATACGAATGTTTTGTTTGTAATTTATTGCTATGAACATTTTGACCTGTCAGAATGTTTTAGAAATTCGCAATATTTTCATGGTCATCTTTTTCACTTATTGATTCCCAATTCATCATTCTAAGGGAATATAATCTTTGCTTTGATTTATTTAATTTATAATCCATAATGCAATATTGAGATAGCATCTAAAGCTTTTAGGCTTTGGAGATTCATAAGAAAAATTTTGTGGTTTTTCTTTTTGTTTCCTATAATCTGATTATTTTGGTTTAGGTATATACTATAATGAATTCTAGGATGATAAGATTTCTGATGTAGATATAAAGATTTATAAACAAATATAAAGCCCAAAGTAGTGCCACTGTTGGTAGGGACATTAGGGATTATAGCTGCTAAACTAAAAAAATGGATGTGAAAAGTAATTGATTCTATGCATAATATTAGAGATTTGTGTGCAGAAGAGCGCACTATTAGGAGTAGGTAAGATACCGTAGAACCTTCAAGCTCCCAGGGTATCTATCAGGTAACTCGAGGCTGAGGATGGCACGTTCTACTCAAGGTGTTAGAAGAGGATAGAATGGCTCAGTGGGTTGCTATTCACTTGGGAGCGCCGATACTGAGGTTCGATTCCCCGCAGGAATAAACCTATACAAAAATCTGAATGATGCTGGCGACTCACTTGTATTTCTATCGCAAAGGAACTCTCTGGCATATTTGTTCAATGCCAGCCAGCGGAGCGAGTTTAGCCAATAATGATGAAGATTCTTTAAAAAAAGGAGATTTATATATAAATATAATGCTAAAGATTTATGATTTTTTTAGATATTAAAATTACAGTAGGAAAATTTTTCATTTTTTGACCTAACTTAAAAAATTGTCTTTGAAATTTTCGTTTCGCTTTTGGTGCAAATTATTCTCCAAATTTTGTTTTAGCACCAATTTCTAATTAAATATTTTACAATTTTTTTACAATTTTACAATTTTTTAAATTTTTTGCATTTATACAAAATTCGGGCTCATAATTTTTTGATAGGATATTTTCTCGCTATTTTTAATTTAATTATTTATTCGAAGAAAATTTTTTTTTCTATATGAATTTAAGTTATTAAAAATTTATTTAAATCTTTTTATCTTCTTCAGTGACAGGTTAGTTATTATTATTGCATGATGAATACTTATTATTGTCGCGAATATTTTATTTATTCGCTAATATAAAAATGAACTAAAGCGCTTACATTTAGAAAAATGCATTTGGAAAAAATATTCATTGGATGATTCCAATTATCGCTTTAGGCTTTAATAGCTGTACATTTGGTGTTTTTTTTGCTTTGAAATGTTTATTGTATTGTCTCTTTTTATCGCTTTTTTTTAAAAAAATCCTTTCAGTCCGAGCATGTTATTCATTTTTTATTGCTACTATGATTATTTAAATAAACTTTCATTAAATAAACCTAATTAAAGAGATTTTGCGTATGTTGCTCGCGATCGAAATTCTCGTCGTTTTATGTGCCATGTGTTTCGATGTGATACGCCTGCACGGACTATTGCTAATACTTTACGTGATATTTGCAAAAAATTGATGCTTCAGCGAAGGCCAAATACTATAAATTCTTTGGAACACAAAGAAAGAAGGATAATTGCGAGTAAATTAATATATTTTTTGCGGTCATCATGGTTTCTGCTTTATAAAAATTTGATATAATTTGCAGGAGATAATTCTCTTCCAACTCCTATTGAAGAACCGAAAAAAACGATTCGATGCCATTTTCTAGGAGTAACACAAGTTCCTCGAGCAACAGGCATTGAGATTTTGAATGAGGCTGTTGACCGACTTCTTTCTCAGGTTCTATTGAAACTTCTATTGAACTTTATAGAGATATTTTTTTCTCATATTTGTTGTATACATATTATATTTGTATATTTTTACAATAAATCTCATTTGAATTTTTTAGGTTCGTCCGGATAGATGGATTCTTGCTGATGTTTCGATAGCACCTTCGACTATAACTATAACTGAAGTAAATGGTAATCAAATTGCTCAGTGCAGAGTTCGATATTTATCATTTTTGGGGATCGGGCGTGACGTCAAGTATGCTTTTATAAAATCAACTTATGGACTGTTGATTATTATTCGAAAATTCTTATAGATTAAAACGCAGTTAAGGGAAAGTCCATTTAATTGCCCATAATTGTTTATAAAAAGTCTTGTGGATATCTCATATTTCATGTGGATATGTGGATGTGGATATGTGGATATTACCACCCAGTTTTCTTATTTTTATCATTGCAGACATTGTGCGTTTATAATGCATACATCTTCCGAAAATTTTATGTGTTATGTTTTCCATGTTGAGCCGTCTGCTGGTCCTATGGCTAAAACGATTGAAGCTGCATGTAAATTACGCTATCAAAAAGTATTGGACGCTCATTCCAATGGTCATCTTCCTGTTAATGGAAAGGTTAATTTTATTTATTTTGATAGTATCTTTATGTGATTTCTTAGCATTATTCTATGCTAACAGCTTGATTCAAGCACAATTTTATATTATATTTTTCATATTCATTTTTTTTTAGAGATGGGGTGATACTTTCTGGAATGCTTTAGGAACAGTCAAAGATCGTTTTACAAGCCGAACATAAAATTGATGAAAGTATTATTCATTTACTCTTTCAATTCGACCTTCATCTATATATTTTTAAGCTGCAGAGAAGGAATAGACGAAAAAAAATTATCGTCAGGTGCGAAGAAATTTTTTTTTTGCATTTACTTTGTCGTATTATTTTGAAATTTTTCGAGAAAAGATGGTGGTGGAAATGAAAATATTCTAGCAATAATGTGCTATAGGGGAGAATTTATTTTCTTGTGCGCCGATCTAAAATAGATATATAACGAATATTTGAATTCGAGACCGTTTAATAACACTTTTTTTAATCTATTTTTTATTTGTTGAATACGATTGTCCATATTTTTGCTACTTTTTGTGCCATGAAATAAAGTGATATTTATATATTTAAAATAATACATTTAATATTTTTAATATTAAATTAATATATTTGATATTTTAAATAATTCATCCGTATAATTCGTATTTATAATTCCATTTTCATTACGTTTGCTTTATTATCTTTGTAGTGTTTAATGTAGAGTTTATCATTATAGAGTTTAGAGTATATATAAATGTTTTTTAAATGTTTAAATGTTTTATATGGTATTAATACGAAATAAAAGGTGAATTACGATTATCATCGTTTGCATTTCCCATTATAAATTGTCAAATAGCTAGGATTCATATCAGTTGAAGGAGAACAACGCTGAAGGTCTATAATTTGGTAATTTAATTTGGAAAAATAAATCAATGCCTTTTAATGGAATTTATGGAATCTTTTTTGAATCTTCCTATATTTTGTCGAATAATTCAATTTTTATCGTTTTCGCATTTTCGAAAAATATAAACGATATTAAAATTTTAGAGGTTTTATATCAATAAATATATTCATTTTGATTGGATTTAATATAATCGAAAGGGATTGGAAGGAAGAAAAAAGAAATTTTCTTTATCCTAGCAATCATTTGAAGGAACCAACTAAATCAACTGAAATTTTATTTACATAAATATTTTTCGATAAAAATTTTAGTTGATTGCAAATTTTATTTCACACTGAATAGATTTCGAAAATGAAAATTTGTAAAAAAAAAAAAAAAAAGAAATTAACAGGAAAAAAACGAATCGATATAATATGAAATGGCAAATTTGTTGGTTTTTTGGTGAAAATTATTCGGTTGTTTGGTTCAGACAACATTGTAGTTCGTTTCTCGAAATACTAGGAGAGTGCCGAATTTGCTTGAAATAAGACAAGTAGAATTCGTATAATTAAGGAGTTATTTTTTGCAGAGTCCAATAACACTTGAAAAACCGTCCGTCATTCGGCGAATTTGTTTTTCAGATGCATTTTCAGTTGCTTGGAAAAATGATATGATTGAATTTCTCGGTTCTCCAATCCTGAAAATTTATATAAATTTATGAAAAAATTTATATAAATATGATTTTCTAAGCAATATTTTTTAAATTTTTTTTCAGTGCTTATTGTCGCCTAAAGGAATTAATTTTAAAAAAAAAATGCTTAATATAATTATTTTTATTATTATATTTATATTATATTTTATTATTATATTTTTTGAAAAATTAATATCTCTTTTTAAAATAAAAAATTTCAAATTTTACTTTCTATTTTTTATTAAATTAATCATTAATTTTATTATTTTTAAAAAATTCATTTAAAATATCCATCCATTCATTTATTTATTCATTTATCCATTAGCAATTATTAGGAAACGCTTTTTTATAATTAAAATTTTTGAAAGACAAAATTTTTAAAAATCGAGCCTCGCATTAACAGCTGAGCCAACCAATGGATGAATCTCATCATTAACTGATATTTGCGAATATATTTGATCAACTTGTCCGGTTTTCCAAAACTGATCGGCTTTTATATCTGGCACATCGTCGCGGCAATCGTCAACAACGCATAGCGCTGTCTAAAATTCATTCATTTGAATAAATAAATAAATAAAATACAAATTAGAATTTTTATAAAAAATTAATGAAATGAAAAAAAAAAGAAACGTACAGCTAAATTTTTATCGATAAGAAAATTTCCTTCAAAATCGTCATCGTCTTCACCCAATGGATTTAAGAGAACTTCAGCGGCTTTCATCCAACCCACATAAAAAACAAATTGTACTAATGTCATTAATGGAATATAGGTTGTTATGACAAATAGCTGAAATTAAAATATTTATGATAGCGCTTTAGAGAATGGAGGGTAGAGAGGGGGGGGGGGGGGGGGGGGGGGGGGGGGGGGGGGGGGGGGGGGGAAGAGGAAAGGGGAATGAGTTTGAACCCTAAGGATAATACAAATGATAGCTTTTGTAATGCCAAATTTGTGATCTATTTACAACTAAATTTTAAAAATACGCTTAGCATTACTATTAAAATGCGAGGATCATAGGAAAGGATCGACGTTCATTCCAATGGAGATGCAAAATTTATCAACTAAAAAAATTATGGCGAGAAAAAAGTTCAAATAGTTGAAGAGTAAAGGTAATGCAAAATGGTTTTTTTGAAGAACTTCAGGCTATATAATCCAAACTTATAAAAGAGCACTCACTATTGCTCGTTAGACTCGCTCGACTGGCTTGTCGGCTTAGGCCTAAACGTTCCAGCGAATTCGTTGGCGATAGAAATATAGGTAAATTATTGCAGTAATTTACAAATATAAATGATAAAAATCAAGAAATTCTTCAAAAAACTAATTGGAATCTTACAGTTTCATTGTTTTCTTCTCCAGTAACTTTAAATTGTCGTGCAAATAGGCATGATAAAAAATAAAAATATACAGCAATCATTATCACCTAAAATATTTATATTTCATTAAAAATGTATAGATTATAAAAAAAATGAATTTCGAAGATTGGATGAGAATTCGAGAAGGAATTTTTCAATTATAGAAGATCACTGTTGCATTTATTATCATTATTAATCATTATTATTAATTATTATTAATATTATTATTAGTTATTATTATTGATTATTATTGTTAATCATTATTATTATTATTATTTTTATTATTATTATCATCTCATTATTATTATTTTGTTTCATTATCATCATTTCATTATTATCAATATTATCTTATTATTACTGTTATTATTATTGTTGGTATTATTATTGCTATCATTATTACTATTATTATTAATGATATTATCATCACTATTATCATTATTATTGTCATTATCACTATTATTATTGACATTATTGTGTTATGATCATTTATTATCATTCATTATTTTTACTATTATCGTTATTTTTTATTATTACTATTATTGCACTGGAATAGTTCAAAAAATTATTTATTTAATTTTGAAACTCACTAAATATAATGAGGAAATTTCTTGATGTAAATATTAAAATAATTGTTTAATAAGCAGCGAGATTCAGTCGAAGTAGTCTACTCAACCGCATAAGTCGAAGATTTATCAGTTCTTTCGATTAAGATTTCCACTCGTAAGTTTTCAAAAGATAATTTTCTCTATTTTTCATCGTTTTTCTCAAAATTGCTATCTTATCATTCTTATCAAATTCCCTGATGTCTCACACTTTTATTATTCTTGCAGCATTTTACTGCGTGTTTCGAATTCTTAAACAACTTTTGGAAAGCATCATCAATTCTAATTAACTGAAAATTTAGGAACCTTTTTGAATTTGAATTATTTTTCACGATCGCATAATAAAAAATTTTGAAAATATGCAAGTCTCTTTTATAGTCATTAAGGAATTAACAAAAATTAAAAAATTGCAGTTTTTAGAATTAAGCAAACGCGATTTAAAAAAATTTCTCTTTTTTTCGCAATCTTGATTATAAAATTGTAAAAATAAATTATTAAAAATTTATTTATTAAAATTTATTAAATATAATAAATAATATAATATAGTATAATATAATATAATAAATTATCAAAAATATGAAAATAATTTAAAATATATTGATATATATTCAAATGTATTATAAATATATATCAATAATAAATAGATAATATAAATAAAAAATGTAAAATTTATCATAATAAATTTAAACTGAAAAATGGACTATTTTTTTTTCCAACACATCGAAATTCCGAGGAGATATTGAAAAATACCTGCGGATAGACTAAAGGTATAGGAACCCAGTCGTAAATGCATAATGTTTGCAGATTTGCTCGAAATACATCCAACTCCTGAAAAATTTTTCTATGATTTTTTATTTTAGATTATAAAATATTTAGCGAAACAAAAACTATTTATTGTCAATTAGCCATAGAAATATTTTAGAATTTTTAGCGGGCCAAAATTTTATTAATAATTTTATTTAATTACGGATTATTTCTCGACTGCCTTAAAGAACAGAGTCGCCAGCATCACCTGGATTTTCGAAGAATTTTTTCTTCGGAAGCAGACTTCCAGTATCGGTGCTTCTAAATGACTAAACGATTCTATATCATTTTGCTTTAGGTGGTACTATACCGTAATGAAGCATGGTACATCGGCATTGATTCTCGATTCTCGTTGGTCATCTTACAAGTAAGTCACCGACGCACCATGAAATAATTACGAAAGAAAAAATTTAAATGAACAAAATTTTCAAAAGAATATTTCGATTTAATTCAATTTATTTATTTCTAAAAATGAGGAAAAAAATAACGATTACATCGCATAATTTATTGGTCATAACATCAGAAGTAATTTTTTGGGCTCTTCTCGCATCAAATATTAAGTTATATGTCCAATTTATTGGAACCCAATATTTATCATAATCTAAATTTATCGATAATAATTTCTCCTTTTCGTGTTCCAACATGAAACCTGCAATATTCTTTATTATTATTATTACTTTATTATTAATCTTTTATTATTTTATTATTATTTACTATCATTTATCACTAGAAATTATTATTGCTGTTGCAAATACTATTATCGGTATTATTTAAAATTGTTTGATTGTCATTTATTATTGTTAATTGTAATTATTGTAAATTTTTGATCAGAATTAACCTTTTTTAGGATATTTTTTTAAAAATATTTTATATCTTAAGTATACCTTAAATATATACTAAATTTAAGATAATCACAGTGATATTAAATATTAAAAATGTAATAACAATGATAATAATAATAGTACTGATAATTGCAAAAATAACGTTTAAAAATATTAATAATGATAAATATAATGATGAAAACAATGATAAACAATGATAGTTTAGAGCAATGTTAAGATTGCCATTAGGCATAACACTATTTTAGATGTTGTGTTAGCTGCTTCTACTTCTTTTGTTGATAGCAATAGAGTCTTGGAACCTTTTTGTATTAAAACTAAACCGTTATGTGCAATTATGAAATCTTTAATTCTATCTTCGCAGAAATAAACTGAGATTTCTTATTCTGCTTAACTCTCTCTATTGTGAAAAAGTTAACTTAATAATAGCATCATTTTACACCTTATAGAGCAATATATACCTTTAAGAAAAAAAGCGTTAAGTCGATTCCCATTTTTTTAAAATCTCTTAAAAAAGTGTCAAAGAAGCTTTATAATAAATACAAATTAACCAAATTGCCAAGTGACCTCTTTGCATATAAAGAATGTTTAAGAAGTTTCCGTGGTGCCGTTCATACTAACTTCTCAAATAAAGGGGAGCAAATTTTAAATATTAATAGAAATTCTTTCTGGAGCTACATCAAAAGAAAATCTGCAAATCGACTTAACAATTAATTCTGCAACATAATGACAATGTGATCACATCTGGTATTGATAGTATAATATTTAATAAATATACGCAATATTTAATAAATATTGCAAGTATATTTAATAAATATTTTTATGTTGTATTTTTTGAGGATAATGTTCATATTTCTTGTTTTAACGTAAATCGAATTTGTTGTATTTCTCTCGGTGAGGTTGAAATATTCACTACTGGATGTTTATGATACCTTAAATAGACTTAAGATTTAAATAGACCCGTCCATTTTACCTGGTCCCGATAATATTCCGCAAATAATTTATAAAAAATGTGCAGTTTCAGTGAGTCTTCCACTATTTTTAATCAGAGATTATGAAATCTGGCCTTAATCCCAAAATTTGGAAGTTGTCTCATATAATTCCCATTCATTAAAAAAGAAACACCTATGACATCTAATTATAAACCTATTAGCCTAACTTGCATTGGTAGCAAGATACTCGAAAAGTTGATTTCTTAACAACAAATTGGTTACTTATATTGATGCCAATAATTTTATATCCCCTTATTAGCATGGCTTTGTACAAAAAAATCCACTTCTTCACAAATATTGGCAAATCTTTCCAATTGGTCTGCATCAATTGACAATGATAAAACAGTATCTGTTGTGTACCTAGATTTAGCTAAAGCTTTCTTAAAGCTTTTGTTTCCCATAGTAAATTACTGATCACTCTTAATAGTTATGGCATTACAGGGTCCCTTTATAACTGGGTGTCAGATTACATAAAAGATCGACACAAAGCCGTACGCGTCAACAACACTCTTTCGTACACAACACCTGTTAAATCTGGTGTTCCCCAAGGTAGTTGTATTGCACCATTGCTTTTTCTATTATATATATATATATATATATATATGTGATATCTCCAATGTGGTACTAAATTCTACTATTTATCTTTATGCTGATGATTGTGAAATTCATTATTCTCATGGTAGAACAGATACTATATTTCCATTGCAGGATGACCTCAACAGAATAGCTAGCTGGCTATATGACAGGCAAATTACCCTTCCCTTTCAAAAATATAGCGTTCTTCATATCAATTTTAAAGGTTTCGATTTCCCTAATCTTATTATTAATGGCAATATAATCAGTAGAGTCTCACGAATTTCCGATCTTGGAATAATCATGGATGAAAATCTCGATTTCGACTTTCACTGCAGAACCATGGTAAAGAAATCCTCAAAGATACTAAATTTTATTTTTCGTTCGTTTAAGAATAAAACTAAAGAATAAAAAGAATAAAAGAATAAATCTGTCAGTTCATCGAATTAAAAAAGATTTCATTTATATTAATAAGATTCTGTATGGTTATGTTAAATTCGATTGTTCAAAATATTATAATTTTAAGTTTAATTTAAATCCAACAAGAACTAATGGGCTAAAATTACTAAAACCTATGTGTAAAACTAAACTAAAGGACTTATGATTTCTTTATTCGTAATATTAATTACTGGAATAAACTACCGAACGGTATAGCTTGCGCCATTCCTAGCTGCCTTTAAAATAGATAATATAGTATATATATATATATAATATAATATAATAATAATAGATAACTTATGGTATTATTTAAAAAATTCACATCATGCAGAAAGTGTGAAATCTCGATTTTTACCATCCGATTATAGTTATTTCGTATTGTACTATATTATTTTATTTTGCAATTTCCTCTTTATTTCATCTTTAAATTGTATTTTATTATATTTTATTATTATTTTTTTTTGTCATCAATTATTTGTTATTTTACTTGTTGTTATCAATTGTTATCAATACAAGCACATGGCGTTTGCACCCTGCTTGGCTGGTTTTCAATAAATAAATAAATAACCATTATAAAGATCGTAATAATAAAAGGAATAATAGTAAAAGAAAAATAATGATTTTTTTTAAAAAAATGATGACGATAATAAAAATAAATGATAATGATAACGAAAATTAATACCAGCGATAACGAGAGATTCATAGGAAGGAAATCGTTTTCGAACTCGAATACTTATATCACGATAAACAAGAACTTGAGCTAAGCACATATATCGAACCATTGCTCGTCTCATCATTCTTGTAGGCTCATCATCGCCTCTTATATAATTACCAATGAATAAAGCTTGCCTAGAGTTTTTAAGAAAGGAAGGAAAAGAAAGGAAAAAAGACCAAAAAGTTTTTATTAGCCTATAAATTTTTATTATAAAACGCATGAACTTTGACCCCGCGATTAATTTTATTGTATGAAACCATTAAAAAAAAAGGAATTGGAACTAACCTTTCTATATAACCCATATTATTAAAAAAGATAGTCCATCGTTGTACGATTGTACTTACATAAAAACCAAGTATAAATGTTAATGGTATATAATCCAAATGTGCATTTAAATATTTTGCAAAAATTGCAAATTTACTAAAAAATTATAAATATTTCATTTTTTTGCCATTTATTTTCTCTATTTTTTATTTCTTTGCTTTATTTATTTTTTATCTCATTTTTTTCCCTATAAATATTTTTAATGAATAAATATTTTAAATCATAATTCAATAAATAAGTGCTATTAGCGCCCATCATTTCCAGTTAGATTCGCTTCACTGGCGTTTAGTAGAATTAGAAATTTTATCAGTCATTTAGCGTTAGAAGCACAAATGGATAGATAGCCAACATCTGCATTTTTTGATGATTCCTGTGGCTGACAAGCGAATTTTCTCTTATCACTCGATATATCTGAAGTCTGAACTACTACTTTTTTTTTCTAAGAGTCCTCACCATTACTGGTTAAACTCGCCCCACTGGGTTGTCGCATCACTCGAATTTTTGGACAGGTTTACTCCTGCGGGAAATAGAACCTCAGCGTTGGCGCTCCGAACTGAGCAATTCTACCCGCATACCTGAGTCTGAACTACTTACTCACTATTCATTTAGCTAACTTTCGCTAAATCAACAATACAAATATTGTGTTCTCCATCGGGAAAATCAGTTTCATTTTCAGATTATTGAGGAAAAATAAACATTGCTGATTTTTTTCAACAAAAAATGAAACACTTAGCCTCATATGCATTATTTATTTGTGATTTATTTAATTTGTAAAAATATATTTTATATATTAAAAATAATATTTATAAAAGATTAACTCTTTTTGTTGATCATTTAATACAAGATTACTTCGATAGAAAAATGCGATAATATAATAAACAATTGTCCAAGCCAACAATTCTTTAAAAACGTTTTTCCATAAACTCGCTTTCCACCGAAATAATAATTTTACAACGCTTATTATCGACGTACGTGAAATATCTAATTGATAAGATATTGTCATCTTAAAATTGTTTTTTTTTTCAATTCTGAGAAAAAATTGCAAATATTGAAATTCTAACGAAAATTCGGCGATTTCCTAGATGAAAAATTTTATAGAAAATCTATGAAACACTTTTAGAAACGGAAAGTAACAATTAAAATTGTGAGAATTAAAAATAAAATTATAAATACACAATAAATATATACTTTATAATATAATACGTAATGTAATATGTAAAACTATAAAAATATAAAAAATATAATTATATAATAAAATTATAAATACTGTATAATATAAATACTGAAAGTAAATTATAAATACTGAAAGTAACAATTATAAATTATTTTATATAATAAAATTATAAATTATAAATATTATATAATTATAATATTATAAATTAAAATTATATAATAAAATTATAAATACTTAAATTTTTATAATTATATTAATTATATAATTATAAAAATTATATAATAAAATTAAATTATAAATTATAAAATTATAAATATTATAATTATTATATTACAATATTTTTAATATTATAAATATTATATTATAATTATAATTATAATTATAATATTAATTATATTATAATAACTATAAATTATAAAAATTGTAAGTTATAATTAAAAGTGAATAATAACAACAAATAATAATAACATATAATAACATATAATAAATAATAATAATAAAATATATAAATATTACAAAAAGATATGGAAATACATAAAAAATGAAAATATATAGTAAAATAGATTAAATATATGAAATTATTAAAAATGAGATATAAAAAAGTTCGAAAAATTTATAAAATATTTATTTTTATAAATAACACAAAATATTTTAAATAAAAATTGATAAATAAATAAATAAAAATATGCAATATGAGAAATTTTCCTAAATTCTAATAAGCTCTAATTATTTATTCATTTTTGGAGTTTGTTGAGCCGATAAAATCTCACATAATTGCATCCACGCTCAAATATCACCAGTACTACCATAGAGCGTTACCTTCGCTGGTTACAGCAAACTCTCCATCTTCCTAGACAGGAGATGAACGCATATTTCGTTACTTGCTAAACTCTGTGCCGTCAAAAGCGAGAAAATCCAACGAAGACCTGGACTGATACAGCCAGGAAAGATTTTGAACGTATAGTATAGTATGAGCAGCTATATACGGATTTAGAAATGAACATATGGAAAAAGAAATGGCTTCTATTACTCGCAAAGATTGTACAGCTTGGCATTTTGCCTTATTCTTCTAGCCAGTTTAGCCAATAATAATGGAAGCTGTTAGAAGAAGAAAAGGAATTAATAGAACCAAAAAATTTTCAAAAACTCACTAAAAGATTTTATTATTTTCATTTATTACTATTATATTATATTGTATTATAGAAAAATATTACTAAGAATCAGTAAGAATCAGACTGTAAAAAAGCGAAACGCTAGAAACATTATAAATCGTGAAATGGAATGAAACATTTTTCGTATTTCGAAGGACATATCACTTCTAAGAAAACAGTTTTTTATGAAAGTTTGCGTTTTTGACCGACAATTTCAAAAGAAACGTGTTGAAAACCTATAAAATTTAGAAGTTCTTTTAAAATTCGAGTTCGAGCAAAAGTTTCCGAAAATTTTCCAATTTTTGATCGGTTTATATCAAAATTCCGATTAGAATTTTAAAATTTTAATAAAATTCAAATTTTCCTTCCCTTCGTCCTTTCCCTCCCTCCTCCCCCTCTTCTTTTCTCCAAAATTAACTTCCAATTTATAATATAAATCAAAATTATTATCATTAATTATTTTTATTTATCATTATTATTTATCATTAATTACTTATTTATCAATCAAATTTAAATAATAAACTATTATAAATTATCAAACATTTTGATTTGTGATCTATAAAGCATTTTCCAATAAACATTGGTAAAATTTATTCAATATATATAATCTATTCGTCTATATAAAAATTTTAAAAATTTTACATCGTCTAGCGAATAATAAATATTATTTTATGTATAAAAGTTTATTTGCATAAAAGATTTAAAAATTTTAGCAAATAATACTTAAGCACAAAAATAATCTGTTTTTTTTCTTTTAAAAGCAAGAAGAAAAATGTGAAAATAATAACCACTAAAATAATCAGTGACAGTGATAATATAGAAGATAGCTGACAAACAGTTGTATAATTACCAATAAATCAACACCAAAAGCGATAAGCAAAATATTCGCAATAAAATAGATAAAAAATTGGATAAGATAGAAATAAAAAATTGAAATATTTTCGAGCAAAATTAAAACAAATTAAAAATACTTTAAATACTTTGAAAAGCGCTGATAATTTTGAATTGATACGAATATCGAAGTGTTTGTACATCAATACTTCTACTGAATATTAATAATAATAATAAATAATCAGGGATTAAAAATTGATCAATCTGAAGTGATTATTTTAAAAGCTTTTTTCACGATAAAAAGCACAAATAATTCGCTAAAAATTCAGAATAATCATTTCAAATTAATCACAAAAAATTAGCGATTAGAAGAAAATAGCAGTAAAACACCAAGAATTTTCTTTCTTCACCAAACGTTACGCTAATTATTCATCCGCACTTTTTTTACACGAAGATTCGTTTCTCGACCAATTTCCCCCAACTTCAAATTCAATTGAATTATTTGCTAATCTATAAATGCTGTACAAATAAGCAATAAAAAAAGCTAGTTAAAAAGCTAAAAAAGCTAAAAATTTTTATAAAGGTCGAAAAATAAGTAAACATTTTAATTTCGTATACATTTATATGACGTTTAATGAATTTACAAAAAAATGAAAGTTCATTAGAAAAAATTTAAATAATAAAATTGAAATTAAAAAATGGCGAAAAATTAATAAGAAATGTCAATTTAACCTGAAGAATTAAAGAATGTAACAAATTTAGCAAATTTATATTTTTATTGATAAAATAATTAAATTAATTATTAATTTAAAATATATAAAATATAAGAAATCAAATCGTTCGTAATATTTTACGAAAATTTCCCAATTCACCTAAAAAAAATTAAAATTTGTATCACAAATTGTATACCTGGCATTTATTCAGTGAGGGAAGAACCACTTTTTTATTTTTTCATTTCTTTGTTAGAATTATTCAGTCGTAATACTGTTGCCTGATGATTCCCAGCATAATTGTAACGTATTGCAGTACGCTTGGAATGATCTGGATTAAAAAACTGAAAAGAATTCTCGATTTTCTTGGTTATTCTACCCTATTTTAAATTTTTTCTAAAACATGAATTATGGTATTATAAAAAAAACCGTTAAAATCACTATAATTATTTCATATTATTTTATTTCATATACTTTAAATGGATAATAAAATATTTTATATATTTTAAATAGATGTATGTGAAAAATAAATTTTCTAATTTAAAAAATAAAAAAGGCAAAACTAAATATTACCAAATATTCCGCCGAATTCTGCTTCGAAATACGACAAGTTGGCCATATTACATAACGAGCAATATCTTTATATCGAACTCGAATCATCGCCAATGTTTCTTTATTCAATTTTGGAGAACTCATAAACTAAATTTCGATTTACTAATTCGAAAAATTACCAAAATCTAAGGTAATTAAGCTAATTAAAATAAAAATAAGAAAAACAAAAGAAATAAAGTTGACTAAAATAGAAAAAATAACTATTAAAAAAAAGAAAAAAATGATTTTAATTTATATGTCAAATAAATTTTTATTATACAAATTCTTGCATTTTTTAAAAATCAATAATATTTGCGAATTCTATTATAATTGTACTTTTTATAATTTATTTTTTTCAAATATACTTTTGACATAATTTTACGAAAATGCCGATAATTATAATTGCTTTGTAAATTTTTCCAAAAAATTCGAAAATTTAAAAATCAGTCAGTCTATTTTCAAACAAATTTGTATTTATATCTATTCAGATTTATGAAAATATTTTTAAGAAATTCAAAAATTAAAAAAATAAAAACAAAAATAATAAAAAAATTATTATTTGTATATATTAATATGCATCTATAAAAAAAGATTTAATTATAAAATTATAATCGAAAATAAAAATAAAATAACTGCGGGAAAAAAACGAACTTGAAGACTTAAAGTTCGTTTGAATGAGCCGAAACGATTGGTCAATTTTGTTGCAATACTCGCTTTTTCTTCGTCGTCTCCTTCAAAATCATTGTAGTTCTGTGACCGACGATGGCAATTATTTACGAAAAAATTTGAACTCAACGATTTTTTCCGATTCAAATTTGCGATTTGCAAATCACTCGTCGCTGTTTCATTTATTTTTTGATTTTCCATAATTTCATTTAGAAAAATAAATAAATTTTTGAAAAATTTGAAAATTATAATTCCAGAATTTGAATTTGAAAAGAATTAGATGAATTATACTCATTTTAAGCAGAAATATTTGGCTTCACGGCCAAAAGAATGGCCGAATCTCTAATTCAAATTACCTCGATTTCAACTGAAAATTTTCTTCGTAGCACCTTGGCTGTCGTTTAAGATATGCAAGCAAGAATCGCCGAAAAAGACGGCAAAAACGCGAAATCGAATGTCATATAAATCGTCAGGAAAGATAAAAAGAGAAGAAAATTTTATCAGTTGATAAGAAAGCAATAGCATATAACAACAAATTAAGAGAAAGAATGGACGGTCATCACCTTCCACATGAATCAAAAGCCTACTTGAGCCACTTTGACCCACTTGACCTATTGACCTGTTGACCTACTCATGAAATGATACGTCATATACGTCCTAAACCCACCTACCCTTAAATAAATAAAATAAAAGTGTTTAACTGATTTTTATAAAAATACGGATGGTAATACTCGTCCACATTCAGCTTTAAAGAGTGAAAAATTTGGGCGGTTCACATTTGGTGAATTGGCATGGTCCATAGTCGAGAGGACCCTGTAAACTTATATATATCTGTTGGTCAAGTGAACTAGGAAGCTAGGAGGACCTGTCGGTGCATACCTAACGGAATCGTTGATGCGTGGTCTGCGAGTTGCATATTTTTGATGAAATTGCATTCTCAAGATATGTGCATTCGGTGCAAGCCTGGATCCCTATACATTTAATTTTCTAATATTTAAAGCTGAGTTGTGCCACTACGTGGCTTTGCTTCACGTTTCTTCATTGTTTATGATAGTTTTTGTATTGTACATTTAACTCAGTGTGAACATTTAGAAAGTGCCGAATAATTGCACATTTTAGTGCAAGGAAGTGTAGCAGAGTAGAGCAAATTGTGCAAGTACGCAATCGTGCAGACATTTATTTGCTTATGTTGGGAGTACCCTCGGCGCTTCAAATTAATAAATATATAAATTATAAAAATTTTGACAAAAATTGCAGATTTACAATGAAATTCAATAAAATTTTTATTTTTTCTATTTGTTTTAAGATTAGAATTAAAGATTGTTTTGCTTGCGGTGAATTTTTTAGCGATCTTTTCCGCAAATAATTTATCATCTCAAATAAATTTAGAATTTCAAAACTTCTTTTTTTTTTGATGAAATTACCGGATGAAATTTTCGAGAATTTCAATCTCAAATTTCACAAAAAAAATTTCAAAATTTTCCAGAAAATTTCTCGAATTAATTTTTAATATTTATTCATAGAAATAATAGCAACAAATAATAATAGTAATAATGATAATAATAGTAATAATAATAATAGTATTATAATAATAATAATGATAATGATAATGATAGTAATAATAAATAATAATGATAATAATGATAATAATAATGATAATAATAAATCAGTTATTTTAAAGTCATCTTTGCTTAAAATATTCCTTATGTTTTTTATTTCTCTATTTCAATTCCACTATAAGTTTTTTTTTTAAAAGAATGAATTTTACTCGAATTTATTGTCAACGCAATTTTTTATAAATTTTAGCGATTGAAAAAAAGAAATGAATAAAATCTATAAAATCTTTATTTTCAATAAAAAACGGCATATTTAATTCATACATTGTTTGTGGATTTGGCAATTTACAATAAATGGCAGTGATAAAAGCAAAAAAAAAGCAGATTTGCTATTGTTTAGGCACAAAAATGGCCAATAAAATTGCTCGAAATCCAGAATAATGATGAGATTATGCGAAGTAAAAAATCATGGATTCTTCAAGCGAATTTTTCATTTTAAAAAATTCAGTAAAAAATGAGATTTAATAGAATTACTTAATAGATTTAATAGAATAGAATTAATAGAAATAAGCCATATTAAATGCTAAAATAAAAAAAAAATTTCCAAGCACCGTATTTATTTAACTGAGCAGAAAAAATTTATTAAATTAGAATTAAATATAATACAAATAATATCAAATAAGGTGATATTTTAGAGAATAAAAAGGTGCCACCGCAAGGAATACCAGTAATTTAATTAAAAAGCAATATTTTTACAATTATAATATTGTAAAAATCATTTCCTTTAAATTTAAATTTGCTAATTTCTCTCTCTAAAAACGGTTGAATACATTTCATAAATTTCGCTAAATTCCGTTAAACTTCATATTTGACTACTTTTAAGAAAATTTATAATTGCCTTAATAAACTAAAAGATAATAAAAAAAAGCCACAATAAAAATAGGCACTGAAAAACGATTGAACACCGGAATCCATTAAAGTGATCGAAGGTTTCGATCTGAGCTGCGTTCTGGAATTGAACGAATTCGGATTGCATAAACTATGATCGGGCAATTGCCATCGACGGAGTTTATACGGATGACCATCTAAAAATAAATATTCCAATGAGAAATGTTGTTGCCTTTGACTATCGCAGCTGCTCTCGATAGTGGATGATAATTTATTGAGGGAAAAATAGGAAGCTATATTTTATAGATCATGCGTTCAATGATCCATTTAATTAGTAGTTGGTAGTCAATAATATATCTAATTAGACTTGTTTTATTTGCATTGGTATCAAATACTTTCGTGAACGAATAAGAAGCACGGATGAATCCTAGAATCACTGGTATTTTTCAACTATGGCTTTATTCCTGCCAAGGGCGAAGATCGAACAATGGTACTTAAAATAGTCTATGCAGTACACCACCCCAAAATTTCCCCACAGAGCTCATAATGTATCAAATGACTTTTTCAGAATCAAGCGAAATAAGTATACTTACAGTGGTCTGCCTTTCCATATATAAAAACTGTTGTGTTATGTTTTGGCTTTTCCATTTCAAACCTGGAAATTTGGCTTCAATCTTCATTAATTTTATAATTTTATAAAATTATAAATAAATATTATGCAAAAAAAACAAAAAAATTAAAAATTTAATAAAATTTGATTTAATGAAATAAAAATTAACCGGCAATATATCTTTTTTCGTTCTTCCATAACTTTTAAACTGCGATTATTTGATCGTTTCACAACACTAAGAAATATTTTATCATCAGATATGATAAAATCATTAGTCTTTACAGAATTAGGCCCGGAGACACATAAAACTGCATGATGATCGTCCTGTAACATAGAAAACAATTCATGAAAAACTATCGAATTATCCAAGCTCAATTAATGAAGATTAATTTAAGATTAATTAAGATCAATTTCATCTGACTAATTTTATCAATTATCAGTTGTAAAAAACATCGCTTCATGTTAGTATTAAAAAATTTTATCAATTATATAAAAAGGAAGAAAGCTTCATTTCAAAATGATGAAAAAAATTTTTTTTTTCTCAAAACAGAGCGAATCATACCATAGCGAATCCAAATGAGACAATTTTACTATTTTGCATTCCTTCAAGAACCAATGATCGCTTATAACAACGCCATTTCAACGAAAATCGACACGTATCACCAAATATACAAGAATCATCACCGATTTTAAAACAGCTATAAGACTGGCCACAGCCAAGATTGTCTACTGCAAAAATTATTTCTATCAACAAATACAATAGGCATATTCTATACTTAACTAAATTGCTCGCTTCAGGCAAAAATAAGTTTCAAAAATTCAGTGAAAATATATTAAGACTTTCGTTGTGGTACTCGTTTTGACTTATAGTTCAATGAGAGCGATCGTTAAGCGAATACTTTGTCGCTTAAATTTCCCCGACAATTGCCACGAGCGAAAAATATTCGCCAAATATTTTAAAAGTGTTTCCTTCAAAAATTGAAGTTTTAAAGCGAGAGAGTTTTTCAAAATTTAATTTTGAATCTGATCAGTAATTCAACTTATTTTTTACACATATATAATAGGTTAAATTGTGCTGAATTTTTTAGAATAACTATCAAAACTACTAACAATAAATTTGTGATTTATAGGGTGAAAGAAAAGATGAACGAATATGCAATAGGTATTTCGATTGAATAATACTTGCAAGAAATATGATAGGTCCAACGGATATTTTTGGTGGCTTCCATTTTAGTTTTTCATGCCTTCTAGATATGTGATGATCGTTTATTATTGCACTACCTACAATATTATTTCAGCAAGTTTTTTCAGTCAGCATTTTGCAAAAAAATCACATATTATGCAGCGAAAAAAAGGTACCCATGCAATTAGAATTCAATAACTTATAGGGAACATTTCCATGAACCTTTGCGTTCCATGGAGTTTCTTGACCGTTTAACAGTTGAATTGGGTGCATTTTTCAAGTACCAATTGACATTATAGATAAACTGCAAAAAGAAAAAAACTCGAACCATAAATATCACTGCAATTCACCAATTTAAAATAACTTGATGTTGATTGCAAAAAATGCCCCACTTGAATTGTCGGATTAAGCACCGACCTCGCTTGAATATGCGCTCGTTCAAAAGGACCTCCTTCCACTTTTACTAAAAGCTAATTTTAATTAATAAATGCAATTAGTTTTCAAAATTTTTAGAGAATAAATTTTATATTTAATAAATTTATTTTTTAAATTTCTGCATCGCAAATATGCAAATTATGCAGTTTACCAAAATTCAATTAAGCGTTCCGTAATAAAAATTGGAAATTTATATATTTGCATAAAATACAAATTTTTAAATTCATAAATTTTAAAAATAATCTCATTGATAATATCAAATTACGAGTGTAAATCGCATATGATAAGCGATTGCAAGAAAAAAATTTATGATCAACAACAACAACAATTATATAGTATTATAGATTAGAAGCAAAAAAGACTTACCGTACAATATTTGAGCTGAATTTGGATTATATTCAAAAGTTTCTTTATAATTTTGATCAAAAATTCGTATTTTATACGAACTATTTTTTAAAGAGTCGTTGAGAATATTTGTATTGAAAGTGGGAATCATTGTGTCGCAAGCTGGATCTGATGGCGTAAAATCCAAACATTGAATACGAATAAGAATTGACAATAATGCCAAAAATATTTCTCGCATTATATTTTTAGAAATTTCGTAATTTTTAAGTATTGCTTAGCATTTCTAATAAGATTTTTAAGATTTTTTGAATTTCAAATGAATAAAATCAACGAGTACGAATAGAATTCACTTTTTTTTATTTTTAAATAATATGGAAGCTGATGGAAGACGAAATAGTTGAAAAATCGCAACAAATAAAATATTTTTGAATGACATAAAATAAATTTTTTAAGCAAATAAAATTGCAGCAATCCAATGCGATTAGTATTTGCTAACTAACTCACTTATTTCGTTTCGTTACTTCTGAAGAATAGCATAAATTTCAAATAAAACATTCAACAATTAAGATCGTTAGATGGTATCATTTTTCCTGAAATTTTTTTCACTTATTTGTAAGAAAACATGATAGTGAAATCGTAACGTAAATATTTAGCAGCTAAATTTATGGTGTAAAATTCTCAACGAATATTTGTTACATTTTTTTTTTTCATAGAAATTTACAAACTTGTTTTACACAATAAATTATAGTAAAAACAGCTTTTCAAGTTTATAGACTCATAAGATTCCAAGATCAGCTTAGCAGCAAGATGATTATCCGCCAAGGAGAATCAAGAGCTTGGTTTCAAATCCGCTGATCTACCACTCTTTGGCAATATCGCCAAACAAAGGATACTAGAATGGCTCAGTGGGTTGTTACTCAATTCGGAACGCCGATGCTGAGGTTCCACTCCGGTTAGAAGCAAACTTGTCCAAACATCCAGCTGATGCTGGCGACTCACCTGTGTTTCTATCGCCAACCAGATGAGCGAGTCTTCCCAGCAATCTTATGTTCTTAAAAAAAAAGAAGTCATCAAATTTAGATTTTATTTTATTCCTTCAAATAGCCAAATTATTTTGCTTGAATTATTAACCTATGTGGTTTACTATGTCTTTAATAGTTCCAAATTATCTTTTCGATTTGACAAAAAGTTTTTCGAATCGAATTGTAATCAAACGAGATTAAAAAGCAAGTAAACTAACCAATCATCTAAGCATTTTATAACATTCATTTTATGATAAATCATTTACGTATGAAAAGAATTACTGTTCTTTCTAACTTTCAAAACTTTTGCAATAATTAAAACAACCAAACCAACCAAGCGACGAGTGCACATTTCGTGCAATTATTGTATAATCATATAAGAGAAGTAAAAAAATATGAAAGAACGAGAATGGATTAATGTAAAGAATTAAATGAAATAAATAGCATTTTTTATATAAAAATTATCATATCAGTTATCAAATTATCAAAATATTCTTATAAATAAATAATAAAATAAAAAATTTATGAAAATAAAGATAATGAAAGAATGGTTTTAGGCAATGAACTCAAAAATTATTGTAATTCATTAACAATCAATCGACATAATTGCTGAAATAAATGAGCTAATTAGTTTGATTGGTTATTTTAATCAAGCAACATTGTTTATTAAATAATTAAATTTTATTTTATTATTAATTTGCTAGCAAATCGAATAAAAATCCATGGATTAGATGGTCGTCTGTCGTATTTTATTTCAAATAATTAAATAGGAAATTTATTTTTTATTCTTTAAATCTAAATAAATTTAAAATTAAAATCCGTTTATTCATTAAAAAATTCATTCGATTTTTTATTCGATTAATTATGCCAATTTCATATTTCTAAAAGCTTAGTCGCCTTGGTGGATCGAATAACTCACTGAATTGGTTGGTTATTGTTCTCATTTCAAGAGTGCAAGTGTTAGAGTTAGTTTTATTCCTCGCAAGAATCGACCTCTTAAAAATCCAGGTGATGCTGGCAGTTCATCTGTACTTCTATCGCTAACTGAATTCTCGACCTGACTAGAAAAAGCCATTGGATCGAACTAAATAATAGTGAAGCATTTCATTTTACAATCACCTTAGCTACCATGAAAGTATATTAAAGCAATATCGTTTTAATTAAGAGCAAATAGCTATGAAACAAATTGCATCCGACATTTTCAA
This sequence comes from Dracunculus medinensis, assembly GCA_900625125.1. Taxonomy (NCBI): domain Eukaryota; kingdom Metazoa; phylum Nematoda; class Chromadorea; order Rhabditida; family Dracunculidae; genus Dracunculus; species Dracunculus medinensis. The sequence goes on along the minus strand of UYYG01001151.1, from coordinate 155,811 downwards.
AGTTTCGAACTTATGAAGAAATAAGGAATAATTGCAATCGTTCCGATATGAAATTGAAATTTTTATAATAAATAAATTTATTTCTATTCTTCTAAGTATCATTCCAATTTCTATTAATTGCATTTGGTTAACTCTTTCATCAGAAAATAATAACTTACTGATTATTGAAAGAGTTGTATAAAAATCGCCGTTAGCCAATTAATTTATGAATTTATTGTAAAAATAATCATAATTTTTAATTTAATAAATAATAAATAATAATAAATAAATAATAATAAATTTAATAAAAAAAAAGATTTAACTTTATAAGAAATTATTATTATTATTCATTGTTATTTTATATTATTTATTATTATTATTACGATATCATTTTTCAATATTCGTTTTATTGAAGAGTGACAGTGAGAATTTACTAATGTGTGGTATGAATCAAGCTTGTGATGGACTTGGCTTCAGTCGAATCCCTTCTTGCTATTTCCGCCTTTTATAGGGCAATAAATGGATTCAATTAAAATGTTTGATATATATTATCCACTCTTTCTTTCTATTCCACCTGGTATCCACTATTATCGATCTTATTTCCGATAACGATGGTCAACGATGGTGAAAAACGGTCATCAATATATACAATATAAATAACAAATGCCATATGCTTTTCCCTTTTTCAATGATTACTTCCGCTAAATTTTACAATCTCATCCATAAATTAACAAATACGATGATTATGGATAATATCTTTTAAAATACTGCTTTGAACTATTACCGATGGTGATAATGAAAATCAATTAATTGCATCGGTTAACCCAGCCAAATGAGAATTAATAGCGTAAAAGACAAAGGAAAATATTTGAATGAATAAATAAATTCAAATTTCATGTGTTCATATGGTATATAATAGTGATATAATGCATAGAATTTAATAAGAAATCATCAAAAACCAATAATAATATTTTTTTGAAATGACACTTTCATGAGGCGAGAAATTGACGAAGCAAACATTTAATGGAGAATTTCAAAATGAAATTAGTTGCAAAAAGTTAAGTGGTAGTGAAAAGAAGTGCGAAGAAGGAGTCAGGAGAGAACTTTGGATCAAGCCGATCGAAAGCTTGATTCCTGCCACTCTTCAGCAGATTCACTTCAGTTAACTGGACATTAAAAATAGTAGTCGACATCCATTCTATATTTTTATTCCCAAGTGATTAAAAACGCGTCACTATAGTCACTATAGTACAGCCAGCCAAATAAGAAATGGTGAAAAAGAAAATCCATTAAGAAAAACTGAAAAAAAAATTGATAAACTAAAAAATTTCAGAAAAAATTTTCATGGATTAAAATTATTTCTCTGAAAAAAAAGTTTGAAAAATAGAAAATTTTGAAAATTTCAAAGAATTGAACAAATATATTGAAAAAATGGCTAATCACATTTCATTTTTATTTTATTGCATATAGCGGATTCCCTTTTAATGAAAGAAAGGATAACTAATTGGCAGAATACTTTTGAAAGTTTCTTCATTTTTTTTTCTAATGAACCATCTCTATTTTGGCTATTCTCACTGGCCTTGGGGATAGAATGGATCAGTGGGTTGTTGCTCAATTTAGAGCGCTGATGCTGAGGTGCGATTCCCTACAGGAGTAAGCCTGTACAAAAATCCGGGTGATGCTGGCGACTGTATTTCTATCGCCAAAGGACTCCCTGGCATATTGTTCAATGTAACAAGCCAATGGAGAGAGTGACCAGTAATGTGAGGACTCTTTAAAAAAAAACTCTCACTGGCTATAAGGATGAGGTCTCTTCGTCATGGAATTAGTAAAAGTGGAGGTGGGTCCCCAGCACTCCTGAATTTCCCTTTGAAGAAACACGGATGGCTAAATAAATCGCTCGACGACTCTATCCTCGAAGTTTTCTAAAAAGTATGATTTTTGAGAAAATTTCCAATTTAAATGCAATGACCTATTTGACAAATTAAATGCATATTTTGAAAAGAAGTAATAAGTAATAAGCTTATGAATAACGAAATGAAATCGCTATAAAAACTTTTATGTATGAATAAATAATAAATGAAAGGCAAATAAATACATTAAAATCTGCAAATAAAACAAAAGCAAATAAATAAAATAGTAAATTGAAATAAAATATATTTTTGAAAAAAATGAAAAGAAAAAATTCGTAAAATTTCTACCACAATTCTATGATGCAATAATTTAGTAAATGTAAACCCAAAAGAAGATTTATTTGGTACTTCCCGCCTACACCAGGTGAATAAATTGAATATCACCGATGAAATCGGTCCCAAATCCAAAAATGACTATATTAGAATGGGTTCAGGAGATTGTCCCCCTCTTGAAGCACTGATGATGAGGTCATACTCTCGACAAGATAAATCTTTCAGAAAATGAAATATCTTTCAGAAATATGGGTGGTGCTGACGATTCACCTGCATTTCTATTACTCTCTAACAAAATTTCACCGACCTACCAAATATAAGCGCTCTTAGAAAAAATATATATGAATATATTAAAATATGATCTATTAATGTTCACTTTATTTTAAATATCATTTGGTGCAATATGGCCGAGCGATTTGCTTCCACAATTTGGAACCAACATCTGACAGGAGTGAGCTTACCAATTCGGATAATATTTGTCTATATTTTTATTTCTATTCAGCAATGATTGTCTGGAAAAATCCTTATTAGCTAACGAGAAAAATAATCAGAAATAATGAAAACCACTAACTAACTAAATAAATTTGGTTCAAAAAAGAATTGTGAAAAGAAAAAGACAAAAACGATGTTCTGAAATATTTAATAAAAAATTCCAATGAATAAAAGATTATTCGAGAAAAAAATGAAAAAAAAATCCTTAAAACTGCAAATTTTGAGACAACGCATCTAAAATTTTTTTGATAAAAATTTACTAATTTATTCATCGAATTTATCGAACAAAATTTGTTGAATTTTCCAATTTTCTTGTTTTATTTTTCAGTGAAATGCAATAAACAAAATTTATAATTTTCAGATTAATCTTGCGAAATCCCAAAAAGCAAACTGAATTTTTAGCAAAAAAAGCTGAAATTCCCAAAAATCTTCGAAAAGCCTTCTAAAAGTTTTCTAGTCTTGACATTTAACTTGACTAGCTATCACAAAATTTTTATTTTCCTTTTTTATCCTTAAATAAATATTAATATTTGTTATATTTTGAAAACCGCCTATAAACTATCTTTGCAGACAATAAAATTCACCCATTAAACTTTTATAACCAATATTGGAACAAAAAAAAAACGGGAAAATTTTTGAAAAAATATTTTTTTATGAAATATAATGAAATATTTTAACAAATAATAAATTTAAAGATTATTTTATTTTTAATTTTTATATTTAATTTATTAATGAATTACTAATTTTAATAATTAACAAATAATTCTAAATTAATTATTAAATAATCTCAAATTAAGTAACATTAAATATTTAATAATTTATTCAAATATTAATAAATGAATATTAATAAATATTAAAATATTTAATGAATATTTTTTTCAAAAAAATATTTTTTTAAATTTCCAAATTATTTTTTGTGAATTTTTTGTTATATTTGCTATATAAATTTTTTTAAAAATAGAAAATTTTGGAAAAAATTAAGAATAATTAAGAATAAATAAGTGAATACAAATAATTTAATATAATTTTACTATACTAATAATAAAGCGATTATATACTAACATTACGGCCTCATCAACTATTTGTTTGTCAAGCAAAGTAAATATTTAAAATTTATTATCAAAATTTTCACACTAAAAGTGTTATATTATATAGTCCTAGAACATTTTATGTAATTGCTAAAATTTAATAAGGACCATATTTAAATATCAGAAACAACTATGGTACCACAACTGGGGGAAATAATCTTTCTAAGTAACATATTTATTTTATATTTATTTTATAATATTCATTATTTTTCTAATTATAATTATTTTTACAATTTTTACGATCTTTTGCAATTGTTTCTGATAATAAGCGAGTATTAAGTTAATTCCTATTAAAAACTGACTTTAAAAAAACTACTTTTTGATCAAACACGTCAGTTGGGAATTTTGGAAATTATCGCAGTAATAAATAATAATAAATAATTAGCAATAAAATTAACTGTTGAAATGAAACAAATTTCTAGTTAGCCAATTTGATTTCAAACTTCCTCTAAATCGTAAAAAAAATTACTTCCTACCATATATCATATCTATCATTTTTTTGGTTAAAATCGCTCCACTGCCTTGTCGCATTGGACAAATATGCCAGGGAGCCTCTTGTCGATAGAAATACGCCAGCATCACCCGGATTTTTGAACATGTTTACTCCTGTGGGAAGCTCAATCTCAGCACCAGCGCTCCGAATCTGGTAACCACCCATTGAGCCATTCTATCCTCATCATTTTTACCATATTTAGGAATAACTTTTAAACCATATGAGAATACTGGAAAAAATAAGCTCCACGAAGTGAGCAAAAACCACTCGGGTTGGTGGCTTTATTTATGCCAAGAACATAGATTGAAGTACGATACTTGAAATAAGGATATGAATATCACTTAATAATTATAAATTATATCACTTTTTTTCTAATAGCGCTTATCATTTCTGGTTAAACTCGCTTTCCTGACTTGTCGGATACAGCATAGTTTAGGAAGTCTTGGCGATAGGTGACCAGTATTATGTATGCTTTTTAAAAGGAGATTTATTCCTGCGAGGAAGTCCAGCATCAAAAATGATGATCCAAAATGGCACAACACAACACTATACATACTATGTTCTACAATACAATAATAAATACAATAATATATAATAATTAAAAAATGCAGTTTTTACAGTATTATCTTTTTTTTTAATTAAAATAAAAATATTTTATCTCGCCATGCCACTTTAGAAAAGAAAAACAAAGGAGAATCGGATGGCTCAGTGGATTGTTATTCAATTCGGAGTACCAATGCTGAGGTTCTACCCTCAGCAGAGAAACTGTTCAAAAATCTGTGTGATTATCCGTATTTCTATCACCAAGGTCCCGGCCCTATCTGGCATATTTGCCTAGTGCAACAAGCCAGAGGGGCGAATCTAACCAGCATTGGCGAGTGCTCTTTAAAAAGATTAAAATATTGAATTCCTATGAAAGCGAATCTTATGAAATAATTTGAGACAATCGATTATTATTATAATTTCTTTAAAAATAAACAATAAAAATCACATTAATACAATCGTCGACTTATTGCTTATGATTCAATATGATTGGCATATTAATAAGGAATTTTTTATGGTGCAATTTAATTTAATGGTGTAATTTTTGGTGAAATTTTATAATTTAGTTGGTGAAATTTTATAATTTAATGGTGTAATTTTTGATGAAATCTTTAATTTATCTGATTTTAATTCAAAATAGATTTCAATAAACACAAATATAAATCCGATAAAACCATTAAAAAATTATATACTTTCTCTCTCATTGTCGTTTCATGTGTTCATGAAATTTGATCAGCCAAAACTAATTATTAACATGGAAATTATGTGACAATATGATAATTATAGGAAGAGTTTGATGTGTTTTACAAGGACAAATCCTTTTTTGGTTTCTATATTAGGTGACATAAATTCAAATACAAAAAAACTAATCATTCGTTAATAATATTTCTTTTTCGAACATTGGCAGTCATTGTTATACGAAATCAATATACTCTTTTCCAATTATAGCAGTTTTTTTTGGTTTTTTGAAACATATAATATTCCTATTTTGATCGGCTCCATTGGCTATTAGGGTGAACTCTTTTCGCCTGAGAATCACTTCAATATAGAATTACAAATGGGTCCTATAGCACCACGCGATGACTTTTGGTGATACATTTTTTCCGGTTAAGGAATAGAAATCCGACCTATGGTGATGGATCGAACCTTGACCTTAGACGAAACAACATTACGCTCGATCATCCTCTCTTTATTTTATGACATTTATAAATAAATAATGAATTTTCAGTCATATTTTCGTCGCTTTCTTTCGAGATCTTTTGCTATATTAATAAATTTAAATGAAATTTGCATAATGCTGGACGTTTTCAACAATACATTACAAGATGTAAAAGGTGTTCATTATAGTACGAGAAGTATCATGCTGGAGTACCAATCTAGTACGCAGTCTATTTAGTGACTCGTGATCTGATGCCTATTGTGATTTAGATCCATTCAAAATAGTAAACAGCGAATTTTAATGCAAATATATTTCAATTTAACACGGTTCATTAATAAATGGGCGAATATAATCGTAATCAATCATTATTAAAATTTTAAAATAACTTTATTTTTTCCAATACAACTGATAAAAATTGATCGTATCAGATAAAATAAATTGAAACACTCATTCAAACTCACTCAAACTTATTCGTCAAAAACTTTTGATAAAATTGACATTTTTTAAGATAAAAAATTTTTATCGTTAAATAATCTTAATCGTCAAAGAATAACGATTTATAAATATGAATGAAAATTGTCAACATTTATTTCAAAACAAATCAGTCATAAGTCACCAATAATCGAATGAACATCGTCGCTTTATGAAAATCTAATAATATTATCGAGTAATTTAAGAAAATCTTTTATAATAATCGAAGTAGAAATTTATTATTTTATGAAAAAATAATAAATAATAATGAAAGAATAAAAGTTTGTCGAAAAATTAACTGCGTCGAATCATTTCGTAGGTCTCCGATGGAAATAAATTTTAAAAAATTCGAATGCTGTTGGCCATTCAGCTAATACACTTCGTCAAATGACTCAAAAATTTCTCCTCGTACTAAAAGCCAATGAAGAAAAACTAATCAGAAATAGCGAGCATTAGAACTCTATTAATTGATAAATTGAAAAAAAAAAATATAGGCCTAAATATCATCAAAAAATTTATTTTACTTTCTCTACCTTCTAATATATGGCTGATTTAGAATGATAATTACTGGGAAGCAGAGGACTTTAAGCTTTTTTTATTATAAGGCTTTCTGTCATAGAACATTCTGGCCAACCCAAACCTCTCTTCATCTTCTCATATCATTATACCTCTAATATGCATTTAATCTGAAAGTCTGCACAGTATTTTCACTTTCCTCATCCCTTATATGCACCCAAAAATCACTTTATTCCCTCTAAATCATTAAATATTTCCTCGTTCTTTGAGTGCATATCGTATATCACAACTATTCTATTATCCTTCACGGAAAGCATAAAAATTCCTGATTTCCTGCACAGAAATTATAAAAGTTCCTGATTCCTGCAGTTCCTGCAGGATGGATTTTTTTATTTTTTGGCAAAAAAATTATTTCGTAAAAAACTAATTTTGGTACTTCATAGGTTTTTTGTATTTCTCCTATAAAAGTTTTCTTCTAACACCACTGGTTTCCCATTATATTAATTTCAGACAATATTTTTAAACTGAGACGCTTCGAAATGCTTCAAAAGTAGTCAACCTGACCAGTGCGAGTGCGAGTTGTTAAAAGATAAACGCCATTCATTATAATTGGGCCATTCACAACTAAAATGAGAGTGAGACAGAACCATAGGTGATTGTTCCCTCTTCCCACTTAGATTCCATTTTTGGTGAAAAGTTCACCTCTGTTAAGAAATAAGTGGCAAATCAATGATGATGATAAATATCACAATTTCCTTTTCCAAAAAAATAAATATAAAAAAATATTTAATGATAAGAAAATATAAAAAGAAATGAATAATTTTAGGAATTCGTATATCATACATAATTTTGTTTTCAATATTACCCAAAATAATTTTTAAATAAATTTACAAATTTTAGAAATATAAGCATAATTTCGGGAAATTATCATGGATGATCAATATTATCATACTGATTTGATTAGCGATGATGACCTCTGACCCTATAATAATAATAATAATGATAATAATAATAATAATAATAATAATAATAATAATAGTGCTCATATGTATAAAATAAAATAATAAAATACTATTTTATTTATAACAATACATATAATTTACATTCTTATATAAACATAACTAACGAATGTATCGATTTGTATAACAGAGAAACTTACCGATCTGAAATAAAGAATAAACACTTGAGGTATTGACCTTTGATAAAATATGAAATATCAGATGAATGAGTAAAAATGAATAGAATTTCCCTCATAGGTATGTATGTATGCATGCATGCACGCAAGTATGAATGTTTTTGAGCATGCGTATGTATGAGCATTTATAAATGAACGCTTTGCGATGCTATTTTTTAAATTTTTCGATTGCTAAAAATTTTTTTTTAAATACTTTATTTTTTATTACAATTTTAAACATTTTATATATTAAAATTATATATTAGAATTTTAAATGTGCTTTTTAAAATGAAAATTTTGAAAGAAAATGAAATTTTAATTTTTAATTTTTAAAAAATCAAAGAATTTATTTAGAATTGAAAATAACAATTGAAATTGTATGATTTATGCGAAAAAAAAAACTCGTCATGCTGTGAATAAAATTTAAATAAAAAATAAAAATTGGTCGTTATGCGGTCATTTCAAAAGAATTTTAATTACGATTAAAAGTAATAAATGGTTTGTGAAAAAGAAAATCCAAAATCACCAAAAAGAAAAAAAAAATCACCAAAAATTTTTATGGTTTTCATTTCAAATTTTCACAAAATTGACTAAATTGACGATTTTAGAAATGAATTAAACTAAAGATTTTTATACATATATATTTTGCCATATGCACCATTTCTACTTTGGTTGTCTTCATTTGGCTATTCGTATAAAATCGCTTTCACGAGAGAGTCACTTAGAGATAGAAATACAGAAAATGATGAGCACTCATCACTGACCATCGGAATTGTGTTGAACAATTTTCAGTAACATTCTTAAAATACTAATAATTCTTAATTAATAATAAATAAATAAATGATAATTCTTAAAATAATTGCGATCAATTTTTATTTTTTGTCATTATTATTATTATTTTTTGTTTTTAATTTTTCTTTTTAAATGCACTCAACCATTGCTGGTAAGAATCATTCCGCTGGTTTGTCTGACTAGTCAAATATGCCAGAGAATCCTCTGGCGATAGAAGAAAGGAGAATCGCCAGCATCACCCGGACTCTTGGACAAGTTTAAGTGCTTGCCGCGATTAGGCGCTTCCAACTGAGCCTGCTGACCCACTGAGCCTTTCCACTTTTTTTTGCTATTATTATTTGTTAGATGCCGCAAGACAGTGATGAGTGTGAGTTGGTTTCCCAAATCTCGATTCTTAGTTAAAAATTTATTATGAAATGTAAAAGTTTTTGGTAATAATTTAAAATAAATATCATAATTTATTCAAAAATTCTAGATTTATCAATTTGTTGACCAGTCATTTCGCCGACTTCAATTAGTTTTTTTGCCTAATGTAATCAGTTATAATTGAAAGATTCTACGAACCAGTTTTTAACCAAAAATTTTTTATCAATTAAGTGATATTAATGGTAGAAAATTTATAGGACACACATCGTACACTAAATTATACATAAAATAAATTCGCAAACTGTGAATACCTCTGGCAAATTGCGGAATATTATCGCTAAGGAATATAATGAAAATTAATTAGAAAGAGACGCATGAAACATTGACAAACGGATTAATATGTGTGCCTTATCCGGAAAGAAATGAGACGAATTAATCCTCGAGCTTCAATTGAAAAAGTATTAAAAAATCTTAATTTTATAGGAGAAATTTTATAGTAATAAAAATATCATATTTAAATCCATGGAAAATTTATACTTAAAGTAAATATAATTGTTAAAGTAGGACAATAGCTCTCGTTATTTGTTTCAGATTCGGGGATCATCAAAATTCTTCTGTCACGGGTTTCCCTAGATGATGCCATAAGAATTCATGGATCAGTTAACTATGCTTCAGATTTGAAATAATAAATTGCAGAACCTGGTTGTGATTGTAAAGAACTACTTGTACGCCTTGTTAGATCACTTTGTTTGCCTTAGACTCTTAAAATAAGGCTCTTGGTCACTCTCTGGGAGTCCCAGGGGACTCGTAAAAGATCAGTTTGACCATTGGTTTAAACGATAATAAAGTCGTAAATTGCTGGTTTCAAAAATGTCAAAATGTCACATGTGGCAGTTAGAAATAGACAAAATTGTGAAAAGGAAATAAATAAAATATTAATGAACATATGCCTTACACTGTTACGAAGATTTCAGCACTTAAAATAAATTAATTACTGCAAACATGAATAATAAATTAAGCAAATATTGAAATTTATCGAAAACATAATTAAATCTTCATTTAAATTTTTGAAAATCTAAGAATTTATATCTATCTTTATTTATTTCGATTAAGAAAACAAATAAAAAATTATAAAAAGAATAAAACCAATTGTTTTTTCAATAATACATTTTATTATTTTATAATATCAAAATGTTGGGGGATAGAATAAAATTAAACCTCGGTGGGTAGTTGCTAAATTCGGAGCGCCTATGCTGAGATTTGATCCTCGTAGGAGTAAACCTGTCCAAAAATCCGGATAATGCTGGCGACTTGCCTGGTATATTTATCGCCAAGGAAGTCCCTGGCAAATTTGTCCAATGTCAGTGGAGCGAGTGTAACTAGTAATGATAATACTCTTAAAAATATGTTAAAATTTTGTCTGCAAACGTTTCATTATTATTACTATTATTATTTATTATTGTTGCTTACTATTTACTATTATTATTATTTATTACTATTACTATTTACTTTATTATTATTATTTTATTATTGTTATTATTAATATTAATTTTATTATTATTAATATTGCAACTGCTCGGTTTTCTTGGCCTTTCTCTGAAATATTCAAAAAAATAGAAATAAAGCAATGGAATGGAATTCTTATCAAGAAAAAAAAACGATTTTCTTTATCTTCTAACAGCTTTCACCATTTCTAGTTAGGCTGGCTCTGCTGGCTACGAAGGTGAGACGCTTTCAAGCTGCTCGATCCGACACCATCGGCAGTAGCAATAGAAGCCATTCTTTTTTCCATCGTCTAAGTCCATACATTGCTGGTCCCCCTATACGTTCAATACCTTTCCTGACCGTGTCAGTCCAGGTCTTGAAATGTGCCCAAACTAGCGAAGTCGGCGCTCTGCGATGACATTATTAATTCAGATGGTATTTAAGCGAAGATGGATACAATCATGTGCAATTTTATCCGATTTTATTCTTTATAACTAATAAAGTTCGCAGATCGAAACTAAGTGATTGTACAAAAACAGAAATGCTAGTTTACTGATCAAAAAATCATTGAGAAAATTTGCAATGCAAAATAAGTAAAATGGAAATTTTCGGCCATTATTAGACGAACAAATAAAACAATTCTACTGATACACGCAATTATTTTAGTGATACTAAAATATTCAACACGTGCTGTATAAGGCGTTTTATATAAGGGGAAAAGAGAAATTAATAAAAAAAAATCTGCTAGAATAACAAAAATATTCAATGCATAGGTAGGTCGTACTAGTTTCATTCTTCGCGGACCAACTTCAAATAATAGAATTCAAAATCCTCCCCAATCGAGGAAAACCAACTGAATTTTTTCGATTCGTAGATAAATAAAAGCACAAAGAAGCGAATTGATAAATGATAAATGAACTGATAGATCATCTTCGATAGTTCAAAAGAAAATAAAAAATTTGCATTAAATCTGCCATATATTAATTTTATTATTATTATTTATTAATATTGCAATATTTGAGATTTTTATAAAATTTATAATTGAAATATTAAGATTTTTATAATCAAAATAGGAATAGCTTTAATGAATAGCTTTTTTTTTCACGTATTGAAATAGGGTTAAAATTGATGGGAATAGAACGACTGGGTGGTATTCTGCTTTGATTAAGGTCCAAGCGTTAATGGGTTCGAGTCTCGTTTTTCTTAACGGAAAAGTTAAAATCGAAGTCTGGATTATAATTTTAATGAGACCCACGTATATTTCTACCCACCAAGTGATCATCCCAAGTTTTTCTGGCCAACGATTGCATCTCTGTGATTAATGAAGTTAATCAAACCATTTGGTGAATAAAAAAGATATTTTCCACAATTTAAATTGCAAGCATAATAGAATATTTTCATTATTTATGAAAATTTCGATAATTTTTGAATATTTACTTATTCTTTTTAATTTCTTCCACTATAATAATTCTAATGAAGTTTCAAATAATATTAAATAATAAGTAATTACTTTTAATTATTAAAAATATATAAAATATAAATTATTTAAAAATAAACCAAAAATAATCATTATGAAATTTATTAAGCAATAAGTAATGTTATCAATTACTATTTACTATTTTTATCAAAAAACTTTTTTAAATTTAAAAAATAAATTTTTTTCACGTATTGAAATAGCGCAAACAGCGCAAAACATGATGAATGATTAATATTCAATGTAAGCAAAAATTTTGAAAAACAATTCTTTACCCGTTGATTAATAATAATGTAAGTAAAAAAGTGCTCATTCGATTATCCTACCCGTTAATATTGTAGTTTATTTTTTACAAAAGAAAAGGTTTATAGACTTTTTATTTTGCGCTTTTTATTGATAAGAAATTATTAAGTGAAATGATAAATTATAAATTATTAAATGATAAATTTCGTAATAAATAATAAATAAACTTACATTTTTTGTTTTTTAATGAATTATTCGATAAATTTGAGTTTTTCATTTATTTAAAATAATTTAGCAAAATAGAGAAAGTTCCACATAAATAATAAATGCATTCATTGAAACAGGTTTCTCGATCAAATATTATCGATGAAGAAGGAGAAAAAAAATTGTTAGTTTTATAAAGGTTTAGAAAATTTTATATATTCTTTATATGCACGATATTGTCGAATCTAAAATCATTAATGCCCTTAAGGCAAATTCACTTTTGCTACAAAAATTATTATCGAAAAAAATATACTGAAAAAATGAACCAAAAATGATCAATGTGAAAATTATTAATTAAAAAGTTAATAAAAAAATCTGAATAAAATGAAAAGTTTATCAATGATACTACTGATATTTAATATGACAAATTATGTATAATCAAAAACCATTGTAAAGAAATTTTGAAGAAAAAGAAGATAATAATGATAATGATAACAACAATAATAGTAATAGTGATAAAATAGTGATAATAATACAATAATAATATTTTATAATAATAATAATATCCTACAGTGGGTTAATGCGGCAGTACAGGGGACTTGGACAAGTGGATATGAAGGACAGATACCAAGCTGTGCGCATTAATAATACTCCTTTCAAATATGGCTCTGGTCAAATCAGACGTCCCTTAAAGTAAATGTGTCGGACGATTATTTTTGTACTATATAATAACACCAAAATTATATTAAATTCTACCATTTATAAAATAAAATTTTTTATTTTCATGGTAGATAAGGGAAACCTGCCTCCCCTATAAAATAATAGTTCCAACTGGCTATAAGCTTGGTACGATCAGAAAAGATTTTGAACGTATAGCGATATATGGACTTAAACAATGGAAAAAAATGACCACTGCCAACAATGGCTCGGATCGAACTTGAAAACGTCTTATTTTTGTAACTAGCGAAGCCAACCTAACCAGTAGTAGTGAGAACTGTTAAAAGAAGAACTGATTATAAGATAGTTAAATTACCCTTTCCTTTCAAAAGTGTTACATACAAATTCGAAATATCAAATTTAATACTGTTATGCCAAATTAAACTGTTCCAAATGTCATAATTTCAGGTTAAATTTCAATCCAACGTTGATAATAAGTAATAAGCTAAATCTGTATGAAAAAATAAGCTAAAAACTCATAAACTTCCCATTAGTATCATCGATTACTGGAAAAAGCTGCCGAATAAGGCGGTGTATGCATCAACCTTATCTATTTTTCAAAAAAAAAGTCTAAATAGTCCAAAAATTTATTATTTTTAAAAAAGGCAAAGGCTAAATATTTATTATTTTTTTAAATATTACTTAAAAGCTCCACATTATACAAGAATTCTAAAGTTTGTAATGTTCATCATCAACAAGCGATGCTAATAATTCAATAAGATTTGCATTATCGCCTTTTATACTGTTGGCTTTTGGTCGCATTTGGTTTTTTGGTATTTCACATCGATATCATTAATAATTTTTTTATTTGATACCTCATTTATCGTTTTTAGTAAGAGCACATAGCGCTTATCGCACTGCTTGATTGTTTTTAAATAAATATTGATAAATATTGATTGATAAATATTGATTGATAAATATTGATATTAAATATTGCAATGATAATAGTGCAATAATAAAAAAAAATTTGGTGAAATAATTTCAAAATTCTCGGAACGATTTTTTTTCCACCATATTTCATTTTTATTCGGTCCAAAATAAAATTTTTATGAATATTTTTTTCTACTTTTGTTGCAAACGATGAAACAAAACTATTTCTTTTTATATTTAATATAAATAATTAAGTGATTAGCGCTTATCATTCCTTCTTGACTCGCTCCATCAGCTGTTTGTTTAGTTTAAAATTTTTGTTAGAGAGTCTACATCGCGATAAAAATATGGGAAGATCGCCAGGCAGCTTTTTTTAATTCCTATGCCTATGTGAAGGAGGAAGGTGGAATGAGAATGCTTACATCTTAAAACGATAATCTAAGCTGCTATTCACTCGGTTATTCTATCCCCGTAAATTTTAGATAAATCATGGAAATTGATGGAAAATATAGTTTAATATAGTTTAATTGAAAATTTTAATAATGAAAAAAAAATTTTTTTATGTAAATGCCACGTTATATTCTAAGAAATTTGAATAATCCAACATTTTCATATTCGTTAGTTAGTTTTATTAAATTTTTTATTTGTAAAAAAGGAAATAAAATATTTATAAAGGAAATATGAAATCAAATTAAAGAAAAATTATGAAAAAACGGAATAATTTTAATACTTTTCAAATAATAGCTAATTTTAATGATTTCACATTATTTATTTCTTTTAAAATTTATACGCTTTAATTAAATTATATTTTGAGAAAAAGGCCATATAAATTTGCACAGCATTTCTAAGATAAGATGTGGCATTGTAATATTGCATTTTTTGAAGTGATGGAATCCGTTTAATGGAATATTTTTTTGATAAGATCGATACGTTTGTTAGTTTTGTGATAATCAGTGTTAGCAAAACATTCTATGCATATATTCACGAAAAAAATTCATATGCACCACTTCAACTGTTTAAGCCACGCACGCTTTTACCGAGGATTTTATCGTTCTCCCTTACACTTCCGGACCAAACCATGTCACCTCAGTGAACAGAAACCCCATTTGGCCACCTCACCTCACAGTTATTCAAAGAAACCCCCAATCCGAAGAATGGGAACCCAAAAAATGATTCAATCTCATATTTGTTCCTCCGCACGGAAATCTTTAGTAAAAGGCGAAAGATTTACGCGGTCAAATGCAGTGGAACAAGAGTGCTGGTGCTCTTGCGGCTTGCACCAAATTATTTCGCAATAATAAAATCGAAGAGGGTCGTATGTAGAGAAAAAAAGACACTATCTAACCATGACTACTGCTACGACAATTGCTCGCTATATGTTATAACACAAAAACTCGTTTATTTCTCCAAACCATTCAGTATTTAATGAATTTTTCTTCAACTTCCGTTAAATATTTAATGAATTTTTCTTCAACTTCCGTTAAATATTTAATGAATTTTTCTTCAACTTCCGTTAAATATAACACTCTCCTGAAAAGCAAAACACCATCTCCTCCAAAACACCGTCCATCCAAATATTATGTTAGGAATATTCTATGGGAGTATCTATTTCAACTCTCATATCAGCCAGATTTCATAATAACAACCAATTTCACTACTGTACCTCGATGATATATCTTTTCTCGTCCATCTCATTCTCTGACCATTCATAATTTACTTTTTTTCCACAGTCTATTAACCTATTAGTTTGTCATCGTTCGATCTTGCTATATGGCTGCGAAAGTGGAAGATATTCTTCGGATTGGGGGTTTCCTTGAACAATCGTGAGGTAAAGTGGTCTTATGGGCTCCGTGGTAGCTGAGGTGACATGTTTTAAGCCAAAAGTGTAAGGAGAAATAAGATCCTCGGTGAAAACGCTACCAACTTTGACCACTCATATTTAAGATATATTTTACGGATCTGTCGAGCGGATAAAATCGCGCACGATTGTATCCATCTTCGCTCAACTACCACCTGTATTAATAATGCTATTACACAGCGTCTCCTTCGCTGGTTAGGACATGTTTTCCACCACAGGAGTTGACGCATACTTGCTAAACACTGTGATAGTTGGAGTCAAAAGCGAGGAGGGCCAGTCAAGACCTGGACTGATATAGCTAGAAAAGATTATGAACGTGCAGGAGACCAGCGATATATGGACTTAGACGATGGAAGAAGAAATGGTTTCTCTTATTAGTAGCAATGGCGTCAAAGCAGCTTGGAAACATCTCACCCTTTTAGCCAGTGGAGCCAGCCTAATCAGTAATGGTGAGAATTATTAAAAGAAGAAGACAATCTGTTAGCAAATCTTCTTCGATCTCCCCTTAATCTTCATCTAGAGCCCATCCTTACGATTTATCTGCACCTATTACACCTCTCAATATCTCTTGATTAGCATTAATCATCCAGTTGTGGTCTCTTCATCATGGCTCCAGTATCCTCGATTCTGCTTATGCTCTATCAAGCTTTATACTTTTGCAATTATATAAATGTAGACTCGTTTCATTGGATGTTAGAAAAATGAGAAATTTTCGTCACTTAACGATAAAAATACTATTAATCCGTCAACACCAATGTCTTCCTAAATTGACGTCTTCGTTTCAATCGAAGGTACCCAAGTGGAGTTCGAGACGATAATCTGGGAAAAAACTACTCCGCTAACTTGTCTCCACGATCGTTCTTGTAAATTTAAAAGAAGCGGCTCATGGTAATTGAGGGAAATTTTGGTCAGCGTATTTAAGATTTATAATATTATCTACTGGACTAATTTTATGACTGCTAACTAATGGTAACCTAGCCTTTCGCATAGTTCGAAATCGTAGAGGAATATACTAAGTTAATTCTCTTGAGCCGACATGTATGTCGGTTTGATTATTTTTTCTGGAATATGGTCATGATCTACCAAAATGACAACTTATCGAATCAAAAGCAATTTGCTAACTGCTGAAATTTGAGGCGATGTTCCAGCATCCTTCTCAACTTGAAATTTTGTTCTGCTGACATATCCTGGCCGACTTGAAATTCGGCTTGGTTGTGATGCATTAAGTACCAAAAATCTTTCTAGAAATATTTAATAAGCTGATTTTCCAATACATGTCGCAATATCACTGTCACGAACTGTGGACCATGTCCTCCAGAGAAGTTTTTCCATTATTGTATTAGTTTTTATTTTTGTTCCAAATCATATTCATTTTTTTTTAGGCAAGTTCCTTAATTCCCGAAAATTGATCCTTCAATTAATTGGTTTGATTAGTTCCAAACGATTTATTTTTGTCATAATTTGAGCCCGAGTGGCCGGTATTTAAATTTATTGTTTTATTTTTTTTATTTTTTTAATTTTTTAACTTTTTTAATTTCGCTAGATTTAATTCGGATGTATTCCTATGTTTTTTTTTTGTTTTTCTCGTGTAAACTTTTATTTTCTTATTTTTAATTCTTAGTTCCTTTTCACTTTTATTGTAAGGTTTAATTAGCCAACTTTGAGGTAGAAAATAAAATTTTATTGAAATGTACGGTGAACAATTCTACTAGTGCTGTTAATTAAAGCAGCCGGATCAAGCAATTTCTAAAATATTACCGCGTGACAGCTATCAATCCGCTGCTCTCAAGAAAATTACAATTATTATTTTATGTTTAATAATTATCTTTCTATTGCGAGTAGAATTGCAAGAGCCATTTTAATTCAACGAAAGCCCAAATAAAAAGTAAAAACAAAAATTTCTCAATGTCACTGTTATGATTATAGTGTATTGCCTAGACCAAAAATGATTGGGTGGAAGAATATAGGTGAAGCAAACCTTTTTTTCTAAGAATGCTTACATTTCTAGTTAAGCTCTGCTTATACCAGCTTGTCAGAGAAGACAAATTTTGTCAAGAAGTAATTTAGTTAAAACACAAGTAAACTGCCATAACCAGGATTTTCAAAAGGAAGATTATTTCTGTCCGGAATAGAGCCCCGCATTTATTTTTCGAGATGACAATCCCTCGACTCATATTAAATTTAATAATATTTAATAATTTAATAATTTTATATTAAATTGCCAAAGTTTGAATACAAAAAATTTTCGAACTGCGCTCAAAGTTTCAAACAAAGTTTTTCTATGAAACCGGAGAAATCAAACATCAAAAAAAACAAAAAACCAAAACAGCATTTTTTTCATATGATACAGGGCAATAATGTATCCGTTAAGGCTTTCACCTCATAAGACGGATAGAATTATTTCACGCCACCATGGGCCACCTGTGTCCAGGATATAGCTGATTCGATCATCGAACCATCCGTTAAGGCTTTCACCTCATAAGACGGATAGAATTATTTCACGCCACCATGGGCCACCTGTGTCCAGGATATAGCTGATTCGATCATCGAACCATTTGTAACTGCAAATTGCCAACAAAAGAGGAAATAACCCCTATTATCCATATGTTTAAGGCCAATAAAGCTCATAGAGAAGATGGTCTTCAGGTTGAACCCTTCAAATACTATTTGTCGTCCTTCATAACACACCTTAAAAAAATGTACGCCATTGCATGGATGAAAATATTACTAGAAGACTGAACAAAGAAATTATGCTCCCAATTCCCAAGAAAAACTGCAGGACATACTGTGACAAAATAATGCTAAATAACATGTCCTCAACTGCAGCAAGAATCGGACTCAGTGTCAATGTAAATAAAAAGGAAGTTTTGTACAGAAAAAGCTGATAAAATACCTGTTTCTATCAATAAAGTGAAGAAGTACCAAGTTTTAATATTTTCTTAAATCCACTCTAATTCCAAATGGCCAAGCAAGAAGCAAAATAACCCCGATAACGGTAGCTAGAAAAGCATGAAATTCATCCGTTCATCGGTTGACGAATTCTTTATAGAAAGTCACGAAATCACCACAAAAACGAAAGTCCGCATCTATATAACTGCAATTCTTGCTAAATAATTCTCGTTCGTTCTTGCTAAATAGCTGCGAAACATGGCCGATGAGAGTGGAGGATATTAAGAAGCTATCTGCCTCTAACCTTTGACCATTCATATCTAAGATACATCTTTCAAATCCACTGAGCTGATAAATCTCACATGAATGCACGCATAATGTCACAATAACAGACCGTCACCTTTGCTGCTTAGAGCACTGGTTCTTCGTCGTCCACCCTTCTATAACTATTATCAATGGCGTCGGACCGAGCAGCTTGGAGACGTCTTTCCATTATAGCCAGTCTAACTAGATAAATTACTAAGCAATATGAGACCTACGACCTGGTGAGAAACCCATTTCCCCCTAATCCTCTATTGTACGAGCCAAAACATGACCACAAACATACAATTAAAGCACGTTTAGCATATGTTAAAGGGCATTCTCACATATATTATGATTATATTATTGTTATCCACCGCGAATTTGTTAATATAGTGCTATTAAATTTGAATTGTGGTGGTCTTAAAACGAAAAGATTATAAAAATAAGGCGCGAAAATTTCGAAATTTTTGTGATTGTTGCCAGTATGGTTTAGGGGGATTATTGGGGGAGGGTTGATAGCTATTTTCTTGGAATTGGAACTAAATTTGAGAATTTGGGCGATTGAATGGCTATATGGCGAAGGCTTTAATTGAAAAGGACCAATTTCTAGGAAAAACCTTTTTTTTGAAAAACTGGAAATAAAAACTATCCAAGGAATGAAAAAAAATTAGTATCAATAAAATGAATAACTTGCGAATAAATCAAATCAAATAAATCGAAAGAATCAAAATTGCCGAATTTTTTGAAATTTATCGAAATATATTTTCGCGAGATTTTTATCGATTTGAGCCCTCTAACCCTCGGGCAATTTTTATTATTTTCAGTTTTTCTCATTTTCTATTATTTTATTTATTTATAAATGATTTATTTTTTCTTTTTTTATTTGTTTATCTATAATTTAGCTCATTTTTATTGCTATCGTAGATTAGCGAATCGTTAATTGTTATTGCTAGTACGGTTCCAATTGATCAGTGAAATTATTGTATAAATCATTGTATAAAGGTTAGTTTGATTTATAATAAAAAAAAATTGTTTGTCAAGTACGTTTGCTGAAAAATAACAGAAATATGGAGGGATGAATTCTGCACTTTTTAACTTTTTCAATTTATACTAACTGTGCGATTTAAATTTTTTTGTGAAAAATTTTTAATTAACAATTATCTTAACAGTTTCGCAATTACCAATTAAAGAATTGTCCGGAAAATCCGGAAAACCCGTCTTTAATGTGAAATCGAGGTGCCTTCTGATGCTGTATTCCTATTCATATCCACAGGTGGCGAATGAGGCAGATGAATCTCAAGCGACGTCTGCACGCCTAGTATCCTTGTAAGTTCTCGAACAGGAAGTTCTCGCTTTATCCCATCGAAGGAGGTCAGACAATTGCCAGCGTACTTTGTATACTTCGCGAGAACTTCCTGTTCGATAGCGAGGTTTTGACTGTAGCTAAGTGGAACGCCAGAATTTCTGTGGATGTTGGAATCCAGGTGAACTGTTCTCTTCAAATATGGTGTGAATATTTATTCTCATTATCTCCTATCCTATCTCTTATCGTAATTTAGAGTAGTATTCGGAGTATTATATTCGGTTCGAATAAAAATTGGTTCTACTTCAGTAATATTTTGGCCAACTCAGAATTGGAGTTGCGATTACGATTTATTATAATTTTATGGAATCCTGTTAATAATCCAGTTGATCTATGCTCGAGTTTAAAAGAAAGTTTGGTACGATCTCAGTTAGATACTAGTATTTATGCTTTTATCTTTTGCATGAATGATCTGAATAAGGATAGAATCTATGCTGAGCTGAACTCAGCCTCAATCTCGATATAGTCATGTAAGACCGGAAGCTTGGATTTTATCTTTATCACCAACAGAGTCGAACCAACAATGGTGCGGATTACAAAAAGAAAAGAAGCCGTGAGGTTATGATTATTGTTTGCATACTTGTAAAATCTATCCTAAAATTTAAAGTAAGTTCTTATTTTCGTTTTATTATTTACTGCTTGTCTTTGTGATGTTCTTAGTGGAAACGGCATTCGAGCAATCAAGCTGGATATAAGACTTAGCCCGTAAATAGGATTTCCCTTAGGCAAAGATGATCAAAAACAGATAACTTCTTAGCGTCTATTAATCCCATTAGCCAAGTCTCTTTGCCATCTATGAATGTATCAACTATTCTAGCTAGATTAATGTGAAGTTTTGATTTCGTGGCGATCCCAGACACATTTCGCATTTTGCTGCAGTCGTTTGAGATGGAATTCCATCTTTCGGCTGGCTATTAGAGGTGAGCGTGGATTCAATGTATATATGATTTATATAGATTGTCTGTTTTATATAAGACTGATTTTGAGGCCAGTTTTCGAAATCTGGCCTAGCGTCTATTGCAGTTCCATCTATTTATTTTTTTAGTTGTCATTTACTGTCTTATTACCTGACATTTTATTTTTATTAATTGGTTTTATTTGTTTATTTCTTATGGAGACTTTCAATAAATTGAGTATAGAGTATAGAGTTTGAGTTTACTTACATGGGAAATTAGCCTGAATATAACGCAAGATATGATAAGTTTAACTGAAATCGGGTATCTATCCGCAGTTGCATTTGGTTAAATTGAGTGTATTGAAATTTGAATGGGATATGAATCAATAGATCACAGTGGTCAACAAATGGATAATAGATAATGAGTGGAGATTTAGGATTATTGATTGTAGGGTAAGTATGGACTTTTTTGGTTTAATCACCAGCCAACTAGTTTTACTTTGTGAAACTTTCTTGCTTTCTTCATTTATGGTATTTATGGTAAGGCTTTTTTAATAACTGTTTTGTTGTGATAGTCGATTGTTTATGTTACAATTTTTATTCGGATTTATTTCTGAATTGGAAAGTTTAGCTACGCTACTCAAATTTAAGGTAAAATTTAAGTGGAAAAGACGAAATTACAGGACGAATTATACGATATTTTGAAAAAGAATAGATAAATAAATGAAAAACAATTTATTTGTTTTTTCGTTATAATGGGGTCAACATCTCAGTCAGAATCGATTTTGCAGTCTAGCAAATCATCTAATCAGGTGAGAATAATTCTTTCATTTGAACGCACTGATAAAGGAGTGATAAGGTTCTAAAAATTTTATTAAATGAACTCCAAATTTTAGCCTTTTGGATCATATTATGAATTTTTATTTTTATATATTTTCTTACTTTTTTCTAAATTTTCAAAATGTGAAAAGTTTATTTTCTAAAAAAATTTTAAATAGATGATTTTAGGTAGAACAAGGAATCAGAATGAGAGATATTGAACTAGAAACTTCGAATGAAAAAAAGGTAGCAAGCGATGAGCATAATTTGGCAATAAAAGAAAGTAACACTGAGAACACTAAAGAAACAGAGACCGAAATTTCGTTGAGTTGTTCGCATCAAGAAATCGATGGCGAATGTGATCTGCAAACTGCCTTTTGGAAATTAGCGGCAGAAACAATAAGGAAAAAAGTTGACGCAAAATGTTTAGAGAATGAAGAGGTAATTTATATTATTTTTGAAATAATTTTACATAGATTACAGTACTAGAAAACATATTAGGTTCTTTGTTTTTTCGTTATAATGGGGTTTGCCAAAGGGAAATTCGAATGATGATAGAGAATTTGACTTCTTTTTATATTTAACTGTTTGGCAAAGATTTCGCATCCTGATACATGTGCACTATTAGTAAAAGGCCATGCACCATTATTAGTTGTTTTGGTTTGGCCAACTGCGTTGGCAATAAAGTGGTTCATTCCAACTGTTACATTTAAAATTAATTCATATCTATATTGGGATTTTTTGGTTCTTTTTGTCTGGTCCAAAATTTGGCATGGTATGCCTCAATTTGCCTGATGACGTTTTCTGATGATAATACTACTTTTCTGGCACTTCAACTGGATTTGAAATGTGTTATAAGAATAGATAAAATAAGTAAACATAAATTTGATATCTTCCACTTTCATGACCATATTATATTTATGAAACTTAAGTTTTGATATTAATGTTAACATATTATGTTTATGAAAAATCCATAAAGACGATAGAAAGCAATTTCAGCTACATATAGCCAAGATAGAATTCACTGTTCACTGTTTATTAATTCGATAAGGATTGATCTGATAAATACCTTCTTCTAACACTAACTTATCACTATTATTGGTTAAGCTGGTTCCGTTAGCTATAAGAGTAAAGTGTTTCTGTTTCTGCTCGTTCTGATAGAAGCTATTTTTTTACCGTGTTGAAGTCCGTATATCGCTGATCCTCCTATAAAGTTCAGAAACTTTCCTGATGCCACCTAGAGTTTAGCAGATGAAATATGTACCAAATACTGTGGTGGAAGACGAAGAATGTGTCCGAATCAGCGAAGGCGATGCTTTGGGCAGGTGGTATTTGAGCAAAGGTGGATGCAATCATGTGGAATTTTTTCAGCAAATCCGTAAAATGTATCTAAGATATTTAAACATGAGTTTCTGAGGTATTTAAGTCATAGTAATGGCTCGATGAGAGGGCTTTTCATAATTAGCGGAGTCGGCCAAAGTAAAGATGGAAGATTAGAAGAAAAAGTGGGATAGAAGAAAGATTCTTTTCTTATTTTTTCATTTCATTTTTTTTTAATAGCCCATTTTTCTATATTTTTTGTCGTTTTCCATTTGTTAGATATTATAACAGTTTTTTTAGATGCATTATTAAATTTTAGTTGTGGATCAATTTTCGTCCTAAATTTAGTCGACTTGTACATTTTTGATTTTTGATTCCATTAAACGCAGTGAGCAAACGATGTTTTTGATATTTTAAATATAATATATATATAATAAATATATATATTATGATATAATGCATGAAGAATTTCTAATAGAAAAAGTCATCAATAAAATGAATGTTTCAGCTTGAAAACGAAATAGAAGATGCGAAAATCACGTTTAATAGATTATCGGTTGCACGAGACGATTTATACAACGAAATATTGAATGCTCTCAATGATCGATGATTTTATATTTATTTATTTTTTATTATTGTACTTATGAATTATTTTCTTTATTATAAGATGTATGATAAATATTCAATAAAATTCGTTTATTATACGTGCTATTTTACGAATTGTTTTTTGCATATAATTCTATTTTACATTTTTTATATTTTTAAAAATTTTTAATATAATTGGAAAATTTCAATCTTTTTTTATTTTTGATTTTTCAAATTTAGGATGGGTGATCGCTTGGCGCTTCGGTCTGTGCAAAATATTCGCAAAGTGGAGTCGAAGAAAGTCGGCATAGTAAAGGTTATCGTTTCTATTTCCAGTGGGATTGAATTTTTGAGCAAAAATTGAAAGGTTATGTTATGTTTGCTTATTGGGGATTCTTTCATTCTTTTTAAAGCAGTAAAATGTTTACATGTTGACGCTGTTATTATCGATATTTCAGGATGTTTCAGTTGCCAATAAGCAAAAAACTATAGCAGATTGTTTCAAGAAAGGGTATTTTAAAGTTGCTGAGGTTTTTTTTTATAAATAATTTTTTGAGAAAAACATCAAAATTTTTGTTCATATTGTTCATTGTTGTTCATTCAGAATTTGATTTATTTTTTATTCCGTCATTATATTGTTTTAGTACTTTTGGTTTTTGAAGTGAAATTTCTTTAGCAAGCATAGCATTGCAATAAATCGAAAATGCAAAGGAAATCAAAAATCAATTGTATTGAAGTTTGTGAGGGAAATATGTTGCGAAGTGAAATTTCTGTCATTTTGATTTTTTCTACGCCTAATTTTATTCTCGATTATTTTCTCTAATACTAATACTGAATCTTCTGAACCACTTCACTTCTCAATATGACTTCATCTAGGGCGTTTGATCTGTTTTCAGAATATCACTTTCAAAATTATCCATATTTGCACATATTGGTATAAAACGCTGTTCAAGTACGTTCAGATAATCATCATCATTGGATACACTGTACTGAATTATCAGCAGATTGATTCAAGGTTGAAAAAAATTTCGCTAGAATGGACATAATTTTGGTTGTTCTGCACCAATTACCATCAATTTTGGTTATCTCAGGTAGCCAGGGCAGTGTATCGCAGATCTAACTTTATGGCATAGTCTGAAGTGAATTTAGTAGATTGAGTCAAGCGGTAATCCGATCAAATGTTTTCATCATTGTTAGGCAAGATATAAATGATATTATTGGGAAATAACGAATTACGAATCAAATCATGATTTTTCTCCAAGAAAAAAACAGATGTATGTATGGATTATTTCTATTCCTTACAGGCAACTCTGTCACCGAATATAACTAGGTAGTTTTGAATTATATTTATACTAGATAGTTATTTTAGAAATAAAAGACGTCTATGTTGGTTGCTAAGGCACAAAACAATCTCTGTTTCAAGCAGAAATATCATTCATTAATACTGGTAGTTTCATCTTCTGACAGCTTTCATCATTACTGGTTAGGCTGGCTCCAACGGCTACAAGGTCTTCCAAATGGCGCGGTCTTATGCCATCACCGACAGTAATAGAAGCCATTCCATCATCCAAGTCTCTTTATTGCTGGTCCACTTATACGTTCAAAATCTTGCCTGGCCGTGTCAGTCCAGGTTTTGAGGGTCAAAGGCAGATAACTTCTTAATATCCTCCACTCTCATTGACCATGACTCAGAACCACATGCCAAGATCGAACGGATCACGACTATATAAATTGGACTTTCGTTTTTATGATGATTTCACGATGATTCCATAAAAGTTTCGTCAAACGGAAGAACGCATTTTTAGCTGCCGTGATCCGGATTTTAATATTATTTTACCTAGCTATTTGGTATTAGAGTGGACCTAAAGTATTTGAAATCGTGCCCTTCCTCAACCGACAATGAATTTACAAAAATAGTCATTTTATCAGCTCGCACATAAGACTTTCGTTTATTTACATTGTTCCTGAGTCCGATTTTTGCTGCAGTTGCTGACACCTTATTTATTAGTTGCATTTCATCTATCAGCAAATAGGACTACACCATCACCGTATTCAAGATTTGCGATACGATGCTCTGGACTGATTTGGTTACCTCTTGAGTGCCAACAAGCTGTGTCCATTATCCAGTTTATCGCATAGTTGAATATTGTAGAGAAAAGGATACAATCTTGACGGACACCAGTTCTTATTTCGAAGGAGTCTGTCAGTCTGTCAATCCCTCATATACACAGATCTGTGCCGATATGCGCTCATAAAATGCCTTTATGAATCTAATGATCTTCTCTGGAATATCGTAGTGTTCCATCCTCCAAAGCACCGCTCTATCAATTGAATCAAAGGCAGCTGCAAAGTCGATGAAATGCACATGATAGTGGGTCAAATATTTGAAGCGATGTTCCATCACCCTTCCTAACATAAATGTCTGGTTAGCAACCGCGCCTTGGCACAACCGCACCTTGGTCTAAATCCAGCTTGATTACGACATCCTGCGGCCACGTATATCCATAAGTCTGTTAAGTAACAGGGAAGCAAAAATTTTCGCTGAGACGTTTAGTAGGCTGATTCATCAATAATTATCGCAGTATGTCCTATCACCTTTCATGAGAATTGGGAGCAGGTTGCTTTGCTCCAATCATCTATATTCTCCCATATACATACCTCCCCATATACACAGACCTGCGCCGATGTGCACTCATAAAATGTCTTTACGAATCGAGTGATCATTATAAATTAATTCAGTAAAATTCATATTTTTATTTTTTATAGAAATTATTTTAAGCTTTAGAATAGCGAGAAATTTTATTTCTATTACCTGTGTTTGATTCACGCATGTTTTTTCATTTTGTTATTTAGGATGTTCAAAATCAATCACATTTACTACTAAGTGACTGTGCAGAAGCTGAAATCAGAATAAATGAACCAGAGGTAACTAAGGATGGCCTCTCCAAATCAGATTTTTCCACGACGCGTTTGCAACAAATGGCCGATAATTTTGTAAAAAAGCTCGATAAGGAATCAGAGGGAAATATCGAAGTGCATCTCTCTTATTTAATTTGGCCATATATTTTTTTATCATATTATTCTTTCGTGAAAAGTCATATCTTTTATCTGTTCACGAAATCATTGTAATAGTTCTGGTTAATAGAATAATGAGGATCGATCTCATACGCTGTGCAGTGATAAAGCAGTTGAATCTGAAATCGGTATTGCTACGAATGGACCACTGGTAACGAAGGATGAACTATTAGATCCAGATATTTCTGTAAAACTGAATAAGGAACCAAAAAAAAATTTTGAGGTATTTTCATTTTTTGAACGCATTTTCAATTCTAATTTTTGATAACTTTATCTGTGTGATCAAGCTATTTTTTCAACTTTATCACACTTTTATTTTTTTTGTATAATTGTTCTAATAGTTTTAATTTTGATTATTAATTTCTTCATGTATTCCTGATAGGATGTTCACCATCGATCAGATTCGCCATCTATTGATTGTGTACGAGCTGAAGTCGATAATGAAGCAGCCAAGGATGACCTTTCGAAATCGGATCTTCCTGCAACAAATTTGCAACCAATAATTAACCTTGTGCAAAGTGTGGATAAGGAGTCAGAGAAAAATTTTGAAGTGTTTTTTTAATTTCCTTCATACTGTTTTTTATGTTTAGTGACTTACTATATGATGCAATCTTTTCGTCGTCTTTTATCATTCTTTTCTTTTCTAAAACATTCTGTTTTATTTTTTATCCAATCCAAACTGCTATTTTAGCTGCTTTGGTTAATTTCTTAGCAGTATGTTCAGGATCAGTCACATTTGCCATGTAATAAGTATGCACAGACTGAGGTTGGTGTGACTCTGGATGAACCAGTAATAACAGAAAATGACCTATTTGACTCACACGTTTCTGTGGCATATTTGCGATCATTGACCTATTGCCTTATGAAGAAGCTGGATAGGGAGCTAAAGAAAAATTTCGAGGTTCCTTTGTCTCTTTTTGTATAAACATATAGAAATTATATTGTTAAAGGGTTTGATATATTGTTTAGCCGTGAAATTAAAAAATCCTTTATTATTTTTCAATTATGATTAAATGTTTTATAGAATTTTCTATAAAATAAAATCAAAAAATTTCTATAGAATTTTCTTTTTTTTTGCCTAAATGTATTTATTAAATTATGATAACAGATCTTAGTCAAAAGAAAAACATAGATCTTTTCCGTATTGGAATTTATAAAATTCAACCAGTTACATTTGATTATACCTGATTCACTTTATAACAAAAAAACTCAAGAAATTTATGTTGTGAATTTACAGCTGGCACTTGAGCGGGGCCGATGGAAGGAACAAATCGCAGATTTAGAGTTCGATTTGAATGCACTTATTAGCTTTGTTAATGATTCTATAAAAGAAGGATCAGAACATTTGAATTTTCAAAGTAAAACTGATTTTGATTGATTTAGGCATATACAGTAGAATTAGTCATTTCTTATTATTTGTTTTTCTCTTTGAATTATTAAATAATCGTTAAATTTTTTGAAAAACTAATCCAAAATCCTTAACATAAGGATTTTAACAATAAAATTGAGCCTAAAGATTTCTTCATTAAATTTTGCTATATTTTGTTTTGTTTTTTTAAGCCATTTAATGGTTAGCTTGTGAGTTATATTTTATTGTTTAAATTATTGGCGCTCTTTTTTTAGATTTAGCAAAAAGCTTTATGCTTATCAGTTTTTTTTTGATTTCCTATTTTTTCCATTTTGCATATCGATTGAAACAAATTTTATCATTGTTTTTGCATTTTTTAAAGATGGTTTTTTTTAATAAATTGTTTTTAGTCAAAATTTGGTTGCAAATGAAATTCTCATTTTTTTTGTATAGAAATTTTATGAATTATTTTTCGCAATATTTTACAAATTATTCATCCTTTTTTGGTATTTCTTAAATCTTTTCTCTGTATTAATTTTGGTTAGATCGAAACAAAGGATAATTAAAAATGATAATATGGTTAATATAACTGAACGACTGTGAGCGTTGGCTAATAATGTTGGCATTATTTTTTTTATGAGCAAAATCTATTATTGATATTAAAATGGATTTCGATTTTTAGTTACAATTGATTCTAACTTTCAAGCTTAATAGTTCGAGAAAAGAGGTATTCGCGCATTTATCGTTTATCCGACCATCTGCACTTCGCTATTGATTGTAATCCTAATCCTGTCAATTGTCGATGAAATGGCACTCACCGTTAAAATGTTTGGAAACTTTTGTCCTACACTAATTGTAGTCGATTATAGGTCTATCAGAAATAAATGTTCAGATTAGTCGAGAAGGAGAATGAAATGATCGAAATGGAACGTGGTTTGGTAATCAGTCTATGCGAACTGAATGATAAAAATTTTTGGAAGAAGTTTTATTTTGATTTGTACCGCATTTCTTTCGTTAGAAAATGTTAAGTTGGTTTGTGGTGAAATTAGAGAAATTCGAGAGAATGGTGACTCGACGTGACGTGGTTCTCGGAATTTCATCGTTTTTTTCATAGAACATTTGCAATTGCGTTCTTCATCGTTCTTCAGTTGATATTGATATTTGAAAAGATGAAATCTGGAAATTTAATCATTCATCGGAATGCTAATAACTGATAACTGATAAAGAATTCTACTATTGCGATTGATATGATGGAATTGTTTTATGTTGGACACGGCGCTAATTTCATTTTTATATTAATAGCAAATTTACACCTATTAAAAAATCCGAAAAAAATCCGAAACTGATATCGTTTCTTAAAATCGTTTAGAATAAAATATCATATGTATCGTATTATGGAAGTACACGAAGATTAATGTACTGTTTTAATATATATGAGCAATGGTAACAGATGCTTTCTCCTGTTGCGTGTCGTTCATTCGTTTATTAATTATCATTTCATTTGTTCGCTCATTAGATCGCTGCATGCCATTTCTGTCAATTTTGATGTCTTTGAAAAGTACCATTTGTCATTTATATCAAAATTTTTTTTTAATTTTTTAAAATAAAATTTAATTTAAATTTAAAATAAATTAAAATTTTTTAAAGTTTCATAAAATTTATAATGCTTTTATTAATAATTTACATAATAATTTTTTTAAAAAATACTTTAGAAATAATTATTTCAATTCAAAATTTCTAAAACTTTTTTCTATTCCAATTTTAATATTCAAATTTAATTAACTAATTTCTTTTTTCTATAATTTTTTTTTCTATATGGTTGTCGAGAAATTTTGTGATTGAATATGTCAAATTGACATTGGATTTATTTTTCATAGGGATTAGATGATTTTACATAGGAAAAAAAAACGAATGTTTTTCGATTATTATTGCATAAATAATACATTAATTTCGTATAAAACACAACGATGAATTGCCAAAATTATTTAATGACAATAATTTGATTTATATTTATTTATTTTATTATAAATTTTTATAAGAAATTTTAAAATTTTTTAAAAATAAAAGTTTATTAAAATGAAATCGAAAAAAGAATATTCATTTATTATATAAATGTGCAAAGGAGGAAACACCAATTATCGAGATGGAAGTTGAAAAATAAAAAGTAATAAATAAAAGAGAAGTGATTGACACCTGCTGATTGTATGCATCGTTGATTTTAATTTAGTTTTATTTATTATTATAAAATATAATAATTTTGATTTATACTTGTGTTTTAATAAAATTTCATTTAAATAATATATTATTGAAACAAAAATAAATATTAAATTATTAAATAATAAAGCAATAAAATTAAAACAATAAGTAGTATTAAGTTATAAACAACAAAAAAAAATATTAAATAATATTAAAATACAAATATAAAATACAAAAAGCGAATTGAAATTTACCAGGAAAATATAGAAAAAATTTCATTGCAAAAATTCTAATAAATAATTCTAAACAGAGTTAAAAGACTGAATTCTGGAAGTTCGAATTAAGCAAAACATAAAATCAGTGATAAAATCAATGTATAAAAAGAATCGAATAGATCGATTCCATAGAAAGCTTAAACGAGGAAAACTTTTTTTTTAAGAAATTAACTACTAAAAAAAATTATTATAAAAAGTTACTTTTAAAAAATTTTTAAATGATCGCTCAAATATCGCTCAGATAAGTCAGTTCGTATTCTTTCAATTTTATATGATAAAAGCTGATAACATTGAAATCAAACGAATTCCTCTCGAATTTCTGTTTCAAATAATGGGATACTTAAAAATCAAAAAGAATTTCTGAATTTTTGAAGCAAAAAAAATTGGCGAATAGTCATTTCTGTTAAGTCCGCTTAACTGAAAACTGTCAGTCGGATGAGAGATGATTTTTGCTAGAGAGCCGCAAATCCAGGCGACTCATCCGCATTTCGTATTGCCAGATTCATTCGCGCGATTGCTACATATATATGGCACATCGAATCGAGGCGATTGTCTAGATCTGACGAATTTGGCTTTACTCTTATAAATAGCTGAAAGGAATGCAAAATTTTTTTTGAACAATCTCAATAAATTTTTATATAATTGCTTATTGTTTATTTGTGGTGCGGTAGTTTCCAGACTAAAGAACAAGATAATTAATTGTATTATGGTAGGACACCTGATATTCTTCAATAAGCTTCGATCTCACCTGCTAAAAATTAATTTTTCTATCCACAATCAATAATTCCTTATTAATCAATGCCACAATATTATGAATAAAATTGGTATAAATGAATGAAAAGCTCATTTCGAAAATCTTTTAACAACATATTATTATATTATTATTACCTATCGGATTTATCTATTTATCAGTTCTTATCAGCCTATCAGATTTGTTAAGGACGATATATTGACAATAATGGCGCTAAAAATAAAAATGAACAAGTAATAAATTCAATAAAATTTAAAATAAAGGGAATTGTTTGAAAATATACTTACAAAAATAAAGCCTCTAATGAGCTGCATCCTCTCGGATTTCTCTTTAATAAATGCAGTGTGGATTCAAATATTCTCGGCAATCGTTTGTTTTATAGAGGATAAAAGAGAAAGGCATAGCCACAACTAATGATAATGGCCCCTAAGGTCGTAAAAAAATTAACCTCTGCCTAAATTTTAATGCTATTTTAATCGCCTTTTGTCCTTTATGTCTGATTTGCAAATAATTCCCTATGGATGGAATTATTTCGCCTCTTTTTTTCCCATTTTTCCCTAATAATATAAAAGTGATGAAGGATTGACATTTTTCCTTTGTGAGATTAATGGAAGAACAGCACTACAATGTAACAATTTAATGATATATTTTCTAAATTTTTCAAAAAATTCTTTGAAAGACTTCTTACTTCTGATAAAATTCTGATGGAGGATAAGAGTTGCAATGTCTTGAAAGAAGAAACATCGAAAAATCAATCTTTTGGACGAAGAATAAAATTAAAGCGAGATGAATTAAAGCGCTTATCACAGTTTTATTGTAATCAGTACTTATGAATATCTTATCGTATATATCACTTTTCGAGGTACTCTAACTGCTCATCCCTATTTCTTTCGCTAAATAATCCCTTAGGCTCAAACAATCTAGCGAAACGAGCCCGAATAGAAATGTTGAGCACCGTCAGAAGTCAATAATAAATTAAATTATCACAAATAGCAGTGAATAGCAAAAAGTGATGTAAACCTATTTTGGAAAAATTTTGGATGGTGGTGGTAGCTCAACATTTACTTCGAGCCAAATAAATTTCCTAGCGCAAATTTCGAATAATTTAACTAGCTGGGCTAATCTAACTGGAAATATCGTATTTACCACTTTCAAATCCTATTTATCGTATTTTTCAGCGTAAACAATCTTCTTCATAAAAAATTCTTCGTTTCTTTACATTTATCTGTAAGCGAATATAAATTCAAAGACTTCAGTCTTAAAAAATCTTCTTTTTTCTAAACAAATATCCTAGGATTTGTCAAGGAATACGGTATTGAAAATATTTGAAGAAAAAGTGTGCACTTGAAAATGAACTATGAGGATTTTTTAGAATAAGAATGATAAATTACTTTAATCGAAAAGAGATCACCTCATTCATAATTCATATTAGTTCGTCTTTAAAATCTCTAAAATCCCTAAGCTTTGAAGTAATTATCAACAATTAGTTAGAAATCTGATTGCTTATAAGCACCATATGGCAAATCAACTATTTTTTGAAGATTTCAATAAAAAATTTCATATAAATAAATAAATAAACAAAAAAATAGACGAAACCAGTAAGATTCACCTCATTTAGCACCGAATCACCAAGATATACCAAAAAAAAACAAGTTGAAATTTACCGTAATGATTTATCCAAAAAAAGAATTTTCATTCCATAAAATTTTTCATTTTAATTTACCATATTAATGCAAATACTAATTCAATTATAATTACTAGTAAGCAGCCATTTTTTATTGCTTAAAAAAATATTTCTCTTTTAGAAAAATAGTTAAAAAAAATAAAAATTTTTGAAAAATAAATTTGAAAACTTCAAGAATATATCTGCTATTAGTAATAAAATATTAATGAATTTTTATATTTATTCGCATTGGTCTCTTCATAATATCCATGAATATAGATAGGGATAGTTAATTTAAGAGAATATCGACATATGTTTTCGCTGCTTTCAACCACCATACAACTTTTCTCTCTATTATCCCCAATTTGCCAATTTCTATTTTCCATTACCTTCTTCCAATTTTCCCTTTCCATAATGTGCATTTATAAATCAATTAGATTTTTTATCACATAACTAAATTTTGCTTTTTCCTCTTGATTGCTAATATTTCGAAAAGTGATTATAACCGCTATATTATTATACTAATAATTGTTAAGCAAAAAAACTACTGGAAAATTCGTCAAATTATTTCAGTAAGTTTTTTTAATCAATGCGAATAAATAGAAATTGAAATCTTATTGATGAAAATTTTTTGAAAGTTAGCCTCAGCTCGATCTTTTCTTTGTGGAAATAAAAGAATAAAATAAACTTTTTTTCGAAAAAATATTCTCTTTTGAATTGTCTTCTTTTTTTTGCTTGAGAAAAAAGCTGAAATTAAATTTATTAATTAAATTTTGTTTTGTATTTTTTTTTCACTTAATCGCTTAATTTTTTAAATATTTATCATTAATATTAATATCATATGTAATAATAGCAATGAAATAATTGGATTGACCACTCTTTGTTTCCTCTTTTTAACCAGTCTTTGTTTCACCTTTTATCTGTTCCCATTATTAATAGTAATATTTAATGAGCGTAGTAGATATCTGACATAAAAACTGCTCGGATCGGATCGTTAGTCATTAAACAAAACCAAAGATGATCGATTGATACTCTAACAGTAATCGTTTAATGTCATGATTTTTCGTTTCGTTTGTTTGATCATTTGACAAAAAAAGAGCAATAATGGAATACAATGGAAATTTTAAATGGCTAGATTTGAGCATTTAAAAATGCATGAAATATCTATAGCTAACTTAAAGAGGGGCTAATTTTAAACTCCATCGCAGAGCTCATTCGAGATTTTGGTGAATATGCTTCATCCCTAATATTCAGAAAATTCGGTAATAACACTATTTGAAAAAGTGGAAAATATAGGCTAATTTAATATATACATATAAATAAAAAAAAATTTATAAGCATAAATATTGATCAGTTTCTTCCAAAATTTTTTCTTCTCGAAGACGATGTATGCATATTTCTCTAAAATTTTTTGCCAGTAGTGCGGCATATATTTTGTATTTTAATAAGAATTAATTAAAAATTCTTATAAATTATGTAAATTTTGCAAAATTTCTCACTCTGTTTGAAGTATTTCATATTCTAAAATCGAATAATGTAACTTAAATTAAACGTTAATATTAAGGTATTTCTCCTGATTACAATACAAGATTTGTTCAAAAAAGTGATTCGTTCGATTTCGATAGAACTCATGTTTATTACAGCTGTACTTATCGTCTACTGTAGTACTATTATTGGTTACCTATTTAATTTCTCACTCGTCATGAAAAAGAAAATTTTGAACAATTTAATAAATTCATTGTAATTATATGACTTGAAAAAATAAATTTATGCTTCTTTTGCCTTTCTTCTTATGCAAAAATATTAATAATAATAGTAATAATGACAAAAAAATGAGCCATAATTTGGTTTTTATCCTTTATTTATTCAATCAGACGATAAAATCAGACTTTTTAAGTATTTTAAGTATCTTCTAAGAAAGCAGAACAATAAATATACAAAAAGCACTAAAATTTTGTCATTTCATCGAAATTATGGCAAAATTTTATGCAAAAATCAGAAAAATGTTGCTTTTTTAAAGAAAATTTTAAGAAATTTAATTTTATTTAATTTAATTTTTATTTTTATTTAAAATTCATGATAATTATTAAAAATCGATTATCGTTTCATGAAAAAAAATGATGAATTGAAGAATATCTTAAAAACGTGGGAGAATAGCAAAATATCGGAAAAAATAAAAAATATTTCGATAGAATTCTCAAAACGAATCAGCAATAAAGCTATGGGCGTTGTAAATCGTTGTTCGTTGTCATACGGTAGCCTAGCCGACTACGTTATTATTTGAGAAGAAGATAGAGGAGTAACTAAAGGTGTCATATATATATTTATCATACAGTGTCCTATTAGGAAGGGTATAATATGCAAGCACCTCAAAGAATATATCCGGGTTTAAATCAAATCACTACGGGTTGTTATTCACCTACTACTACATATCGTACTCGCATGCAGCCTGTACGTTTTCTTTTTTTTCTTTATTTATTTTTCATTTTAGCCATTTAATAATTTTTTCATTCTATATTTTTCAAAATTCTTAGTCTATAAATTTTTTAATTAATTAATTTGTTCAATAAATATTCATTTCGTTCATCTTAATATCCACTTAATAATTCATTTATTTATTCTAATCATAAATAATGATAATTATTATTATGAATTATTACTATAATAATTTGTGATAAATCCGAAAATATTAGTTTTAAATAATAAATAAATTATTACTCAATGTTTGTTTGAATTTGTTTATTATTTTAATAATTAATTTCTGTTGTAAATAATTTAGTTTTGTGATAAATATTAAATTTACGACTCTTTTATTAAATGGCAAAATGATTTTTCGTCAATTTATTAATAATCGAAAAATTCATTTCTCATTTCTAAGAGTTTTTTTTTTTTTAAAATCATATTATCACATTTATTAGTTTAAAAAAAATCACAATTTTATAATCGATTTCAAGCATTTTCAATTTCATGATTTAATTTTATTTTCTTAAAGTTCCGCAATATAATTGTGGTTTTACAGGAAGTTTCTAAGGCGAATGAAAAATCCATTTTACTAGACGTTTCACTGATATCTTTTCGGATGTTCAAGCATTTTAAATTGCATTGTTGTGTTGATTTAAGTACTTCTTAGGCTGAGATCGATTTACAAACTTCCTACCATGAAAAAACTTAGGCTTAAAATATTATTCATGTTGGGCCAGTATAATATACTGAATATACTGAATAATGTAAGTTTATAATATAATATACTGAATTATGCTAGCCTTATGCAAGCTTTTGCTTCAAAACGATGCAGTCTTTAATCAATTATGGCATCGACTTAAAAATTTTTTCATGAAAATTTTATTATCATCGAATAAAAGACGTGAAAAGATAGGATTTAATTTCAATTAGATCATATAACTTCAGTTGTTTCATAAAATGAGTTACTTACTATACTTTGAATTCGTGCAAATCGTCCTTTGTTGGCTGTAATTTTTTTTATGTTTCGATTCGGCGAACGCGTTTAGTGGTATTAAAAGGATGAGTGGTGCAATGTTATTAAAACTGTTAGGATCGAATATTAAAAAAGTTTGCAAAGAATCTGGAAACAATTCGCTTATGCCTTAAAGTTTTTTCAACAAAAAGATAGGTTCAACTGTTGAATCGTTCGGTTATTCGCGCCTACTTATTGAAATAGCCAAACTAAGTAAATAAGAATACGATCAATAAAAATTGGAGTATCAGTGGGAAAATCGAGGAAAAATTTTTTCTTCCCAAGATCGATAAGTTTCCTTTTCGTTGAATAAAATACATCTATTTTTATTAACAAGCATATCCCACTTTTTTCATAAAGCATAAGCATTTATTCTAAATTGTACAGTAATCTTCGTACTAACTTTAGGACGCTTCCATGAAAATAAATATTTCAACTTGGTTTCCTCGCCTCTTCGCTATTTTTTCATATTTATAAGATTATAAAATTAAAATAAATGAACAAAAACTATAAAATTATGAAAAGTCTCGTAAATTAGTTTTAAATAATTTTAACAAATAATAAATTAGATTAATCAAATTTGGCTAAAAAATGCCTCAAATTATGGCAAAATTGTACAAAATTTTAATTACAAAAGATGACATAATTTATAATAAAACCTCAAATTTTTTATTTTTCTTTTTATTATAAAATTTTTAAACGATAAAATTTTTATAAAATTTTATTTCTAAACATAATATAAAATTTTTTAGATTCTTTTTTTATTTTAAAGACATTTTTCAATGAATTTTTGCATAATCTATAATAAATAAATATTCTAATGCTATTTAAGATAGAAACAAAGTAATTTTAAGTAATATTAGCAAAAAATTATTTAATAAATTCGTAATAAATTTTTTATGAGAAAAACAGTTTTCGTTGTTTCTCGTTTAAAGTTAATCGTCAGTAAAAATGACCGTTTTGCATTAATTTTGTTCAAAGTATATTCGCTTTTAGACTTT
Source organism: Dracunculus medinensis (assembly GCA_900625125.1). Classification (NCBI taxonomy): domain Eukaryota; kingdom Metazoa; phylum Nematoda; class Chromadorea; order Rhabditida; family Dracunculidae; genus Dracunculus; species Dracunculus medinensis. The sequence goes on along the minus strand of UYYG01001151.1, from coordinate 117,743 downwards.
TAATTTCCATTCGACCTAATTCATTAGTATTCCATGGTTGAGTCCATTCAAAAGAATTATTCATACGATAAAAAAGTATCGATAATGTTGAAAACTAAAAATCTTAAAATACGATAATAACAAATTTTGCTAGGGATCTCTAATAAGTTTTCAGTGAATTGGCGATTTTCGAACCTTTATCATCAAAATTGCTCCTTTTAAAATTTGAGAAAAAAACGCTTCAAAAAATTCAAAGAAATTTTAAAAAAGTGAAAAACTTAAAGATTTCAAGTTTTCAATTCGTTTTACTTTCAAATTTATTCTTTTAAATTCGAATTAAATTCAAAAAATTCCATGAAATGAGAACAATTTGTGGAAGAGTTTTCCATAAAATTTTATATTTAAAAAAAAAATTTTAAACGAATTCTCAAAATTTTTTTCATAATTTTCTTTAACTATTATCTTTAGTAAATCCTTAATTGTTTAATTTATTAATTTAATGAACTTTTTATGACTTTTCGTATCACTTTTATCACTTTCAAATAGTAATAAAATAAATATATCACAATAATTCATGAATAAATTTATGAAATTCCTCAATTTTTATGTTTTTTATGTATTCAAATTCATATGTTTCTTATAAAAAGTAAAAAAAATGACTGTAAATAAAACCAAAAAATTAAATTACTGCTGGTGATATAACGAAAAAATATGAAAATTTTCATTTTCAATAGGAGAAGAATGGTTTTAAAAAATTTTAAACAAATTTAATTTAAGAATTTAAAGAATTTAAATTTGACAAATAAACTGATTTGTTTGGAAATCCAGTGAATAAAAAGATCAATAAAATTGAGTATCAACCTTGCAGAATTATCCCACAAATTCAATATTTGGGACTTTTGATGATCCTATTCTGCAAGCGCGAGCTGCACAAGCTGCAGCTTTAGCAGAAATGGATGTGAAAAATGTCAATATGGTTACTGGTGGTATGTTACGATCTGCCGATATGTTCTCGTTAGTCTCTTATTTTCAGTCAAACTCGGTGAAATTTCTTAAAAATTACTAATATTAGATTCGAGCATATCAAGAAACCTAAAAAATGGAACCTAGCATTCCTTTAAAATTTAGCGATATTCTGTCGACCATTTCCTCAACTAAATACTTTATAATTCCAAAAAGAGAGGTAAGCTAATGGTGGTCGATAGCGAGCCGACGAATATGCCGAATAAAGACTATGAATGCATCGAATAAAACGTAAACTAATAAAAATTAATATTTTAGGAGCTATCACTCAACAGGTCCACACCTTCCATCATCATCTGCTGATTTCGATCCTTCAACAATTGCTCAAACATCATCGATTATTGATTCATCAATAAATCATGCTCCAGATTCGATGACATCGCTACAAGTAATTTTTCTAGAATCGGTTGTAAGGCTGAATAAAAAAAATTTATAATTAAAAGAAACAGTAGTGACCCCGTTAGCAGCAGTTTCAGCAAGTTATGGCAATGCAGCACTATCCAACAGCACAATTTCCACAATATCCTATGCCTACTCCATTTGCAACAGCAACTGCTGTAGTTGCATCTTCAACAGCTCCATCTCTACCTCGATATCCATTAACAGCACCAGCTAGCGGTTAGTATTTAACTTTACCTTTGTATTGATTCAATTACTTCTTAGAGGATTAAATGTTTTTATAAAGAGAAATATATTATTAAATGAGGTTTTGAATGTAATATAACCAATTTTTGCACATTCATAAATTAACGAAGACTTTGATAATGATCATGATAAAAATAATAACAATGATGGTACCAATGACAAAAATATTATTAAAATAATAATATTAAAATAATAATATTAACAAATGAAAATTTTTACAACAAAAATAATTGGCGCAATTTGTTTAGTATTAAAATAAATAATCATTAATCACTAATCAGAAATTTGTAGAACTGGATACAGATCCTCGTGAGTTGGAGCGATTTGCTGAACATTTTAAGCAAAGAAGGATTAAATTAGGTGTGACTCAAGCTGATGTCGGAAAAGCGCTTGCTCATCTAAAAATGCCAGGTGTTGGGTCGTTGAGCCAATCTACGATATGTCGATTTGAAAGTTTAACATTATCACATAATAATATGGTCGCACTCAAACCAATTCTACATTCTTGGCTTGAAAAGGTTCCTTCATTTTTTTTTTTTTTAATGAAAGAAAGAAATTTTTAGAGCTTTTATACTTCAAGATCTATGCCATTAAAATCTGCCAAGGAAGTTGCTAAATGCTTTTTATTGGTATCGCTTTTTTTTTATAAACATTCTGTTCTTCATTGGTTTGGTTTGACTAGTTTTTTGCTGGCTTTCGCATGAGAATTCTTGCAATTACCAGAGTTATAGTCGTAGTACCACTATTCTTCAACCATTGTTTTTTATAGAAAGAAGCTAATCTACCAAGATCCTTCCATTTTAAATAAAAATGTAGGTTATTCGTTATTTCGGCCCATCATATTCATTCAACACGCTAATCATTTAGCTTGCATTTAAAAAGAAAATTCATGCCAATAATTTTTCAATTTTTTATTTTCCAATTTATCAATATTGTTTGGCCTGAAATTAATTTTAATAATATTTATTATTATAATAAAAAATAATTACAAAATAATTCATATAACTTTGAACAAATTGAACTCTGCAGAGGTCGTTTTTTTAACCACACTGCCAACAATTATATTTTTTTATTATTTATTAGTTTTCCTTTTTTTATTTTATAAAATATATTATTTTATAAAAAATTATATTATATTATAAAATTATAAATCTTATAGAATTTATTTTGAAAAAAATTTCATGTTTTTGATGAGAGATTTCAATCATTCATTTTAAAAAGAATAGTTCTCTCATTTATCAAATAACAAATATGTCAAATTTTCCATATAAAAAAGAAATTATTGCCTCGTATGATTCCATGAAAAAAACTTTTTTTTTAAAATGACAGTAAATTGAATATAAAAATAATGTTTTGTGGCTTAATGCATCACACTTATTTAAATATTAATTCTTATCACCAAAGCTGTTTTATTTTAAATGAGGAATGAAATGAAATGAAATATAAATAGCCTATTGCATTTTATGGGTGACTAGAAAAAAATTAAATATTAAAGTTTTTTTATCATTTCTTATCACTTTTCTATATTTCTTTCATGGCTTTTCAATGTTTCTCAGTGTATTTATAAATCGACAGAAGCTGTAGAAAATTATAAAATGCTGAATTTCTTTCCGATCTCTCATTTCTAACTCAAAATTTTCACTCTTTCTCAATAGAAAATCTTTATTTTTGTAAATTAATGGAAAATTAAGGCAGAAGAAGCAACAAAATCAAAAGATGTGGTTGGCGATAGTCAAGGAATATTGCCGAACACCGATAAAAAACGAAAGCGAACATCTATTGCTGCACCAGAAAAAAGACTTCTCGAAGATTATTTTCGGCTAGTGCTTCCAAATTTTTTCAGTTCCAATTACTTAATTTATGCAATTATGATAAATCGAAATTTTGAATTTTATTTACAAAGTTAAACAGATATTTTCTTTAAAAAAATTTTTTTATTTTAATTTTAAAAATTTTATAAATTTATTCATAACGTTCGGTAGATAAATTTTTAAGAATTATCATTAAAAATTACTTAATTTTCTAAATAATATAATATTCTGAGCAATCCTGTATTCTGAGGAGAATAGATGGCTCGGTGGGTGCTATTCAATTCAGAGCGCTGATGCTTTAACTTCTGGCAGGAGCAAACCTTTCCAGAAATCTGGGTAATCTGACAACTCACTCGTGCTTCTATCACTATGGAGTATTTGTCTGGGTGTGACAAATCAGCGGAGACTGAGTTTAACCAGTTATAGTGAAGCAGCTCTTAAGCGAAAAAAATTCTGAATGGCAATCCAATCATATAAAATAGTTTCAGTCAACAACCTCGACCAAGCGGTGAACGAATTTCAGCAATAGCTGATAAGCTTGATCTTAAGAAAAATGTTGTACGAGTATGGTTCTGCAATCAAAGACAAAAGCAAAAGAGGTTTCGTTTTCGATAAATTTTCTTTAAAGAATTTCACTATAAACTTATAGAAATGCTTTCTTTAAATTTGGCGTACAGCTCATAATAGAAGTGCCTTTGCTTTCATAAAATATGTAAATGTGCATGGCACATGCACAAATAGTATTTCGCGAGTATCACGCTTATAATATGCACGCTTTATTATTTACGAATGGCTTCGAATGGCTTTTTTTTTCGCAAAGAAATCACTTGAAGGAACAAAAATGAATCCCTAGCAGTCAATTGAGTAATGGGCTTTATCGCTAGTGCACTGAAATAAATTTCAAGTTCATCTTTTTCCTTCATCTTATTCTTATCTCTAATAAAGAAGAAATGGCTAGAAGGAAAGGGAGGGAGGGTGGGGGGGGGGTAAAGGAAAAAGCCTATAAATTTCCGTAAATTCGATAATCAAAACGATGCATCGTGTTCGTTTCCTTATCGTTTTCCTCCTTCCTTATAATTCTTTTTTTGCAACAACAACTAAATGCATATCATTTTTTTTTATTTTTGCATGTATATATGCTAATTGTTATTTCGTAGCTTTGTCGCCAATAACGCTAATTGCAGTACATTCCATTATCGTAATCATGCGAGTCTACCGTACACAAATGCCTGAATTTTTGTAGATGTCGCCATCAAAATCTACCCGAAAGGCGATTTATAGGAACTAATAATATTAAAAGTTCACCATTCAATTCTCGATATATTGATTGAATTTTTTTGATTTTTTCTCTTTTTTTTATTTTTATTATAAATTATTATTATTTTTATTATTATGGCTCATAGTTAAATTATTTATTGTATATGTTGGTAAAACGATAATATAATTTAAGCAGATTTTTTTTCCCATCGAAATGGTAATCGTATTATTGTTAATTAATTACTTACTCTTCGCAGTAATTACTTAAGTTACTTAACGATTTTAGTAATTTAGTTTTGTTTTTAAGTTGATTTTTTTTTTGCCGATAAATCGAATCCATTCAATGAATTTTGTTGCCTTTATTTCATAAAATGTCAAATTTTTTCCTTCCTTTTCTATTTTTAGAAAATCCATTTTGAAAAATAAGAAAAATTTTTTGAAAATTTGTATCGTTTATTCGTAAAAAATTTTCATTAAATAATTTTTATTGTTGTTATTATTATTTCTATTATTATTGTTTTTATCGTAAAAAAATTACTCGTTCTCGATTATAGCGATGAAAATTTTTGTAGTAATTTTCTTTATTAAAATTATTTAATGCTTCGATTATTGTGCGATCAGCAAAGATTACGAAAAGCCGAATTATCACAAAGGATAGAAATTGAATAAATTTGAAAATTTTAAAGATTCGAATATTTAAAAGAATGTTTTAAAGTTGATAAAACATGAAACTTTTACTGATTTTTTCTTTGGTTAAAACGTGAACGATTTCAACCGATTTGCTGAAATTTTTTGTTGCAATTATTTTGCATAGAAAATCGCTATTCTTTTGATTTTTAGGCATATTTAATGAGTTATAAATTAATATAAATTCAAATCATTTATCAAATTTGTTTTTATCGAAAAGAAGCATACGTAATTGATTAAAATTGCTAACTCTAAATAGAAATAGTTGATACTTGAAATAAATTTAAAGGATTTATCAGCATTCTCGAAGAAAACTCCACAACTCCTTATTAGTGTAACGACTAACATATTATTATTAATGATAATATAATCTATTGCGAGCTCAAAAAGACGTAGAAAATTCCTTTGGTTTTAAGGTGATTACAACAAGATTATATCTTAAATATCTCCTGAATAGCTTATTACACTAAATTAGACTAAAATATTTCATTCAAAAATTGCTGCATTCAACAACCTTCTGAATTTGGGTAATTCATCAATCAATCAACAAAATCAAAGTGTTACTTGTCATTTGTTGAATTTTCCTTTCCTCGAACTGTTTACAAAAATATTCGCATTTTGTATTTTATTATTTAATTATTGGTACTTTAAAAGTACCAATAATTTTCAATATTTGTCACATACAAATTTATTTTATTCGTAATTATTCGCATATAAATTGCATTCAATAATGAAAATAATGAAATTTTAATTGATATATTAATTTTCATTATATTGTATTGAATTGAATAATAATTATTATTCTCGAGAAATATATAATTTATGCGGAAAAAAATAAATTATTAAAGTACAAAAAAAGTTAAAACATTCCAGAACCTCTTTTCTTATCGGCAAGATAACGTCTGCTGGAACCTTTGTGCCTTTCTTTGAGTTGACGTTGTCGCCCACCGGTGTACGAAGAATTTTTGGTATCTGCAGGAAATCTTTTAGATCCACTTGCTTTGTTTTCTTTTTTATTCAAATCACCCTTGTCATTCTTATTATTATCACCAATATTCGCTGCAATATGAGATGTAGGTACATTTTTTTCTACTATGGGCATTATAAATTTGCTTTTTTTTTTGTTCGATTTTGTTCCTTCGCCTACGTTTTCTTGCTGATCATCATCAGAAAAAATGTCATTATCACTTTCTTCTATTAAATGATTACGATTCGGTTCCACGCCGTCTAAAATTTCTTCCTTTTGAAGGCCATCGTCATCGCTAGAAATAAAATATAATATAGTCGAGAATAAAAGAATTTCATTCAATAAATACCCTGATAATTTTCAATTCTCAATAGAGAGATCAAATGAGTGAAATTGAGGAATAGATATTTATTTCAATCAATGCTTTATCACCTATCCTTATCACCTAAAGTAATCTTAATTCAAGAAAATCTCGACATCTGGGATTCAATGCAATATCGGTACCCAAAATCAATAGTATTATAAAGTTGTCGATCGCCAAATGCATCATCATATTCATCATCATAACAATCATTATTTTCCGAGCTCGCCTCCTCAACATAACGATATTTTTGATAAGTTGGTCGTAAAGCAATTTTTTCTCGTTCGGGAATGTGAAACACTTCCAAACGGTTTCTAAACGATAATTCAAAAATTTACTTGGCGAAATGAAAAGATAAAAAAAGTTCTTTTGCATGAGTACGGCTAAAAATGCTAAATTCAGTTAAATTCCCCTTAAATTTTTCTCAAAATGAAGGAAAAATATCTCAAAGGAAGTAAATGAACATAAAATTGAATGAAATCCAATAGTTTGGGGAAACATAAAATAAAATTAAAATTCTTATTCTTCATATTAAAATTTATTAGAAATTTTCTATAAAAACCTTTTCAAAAACGTTTCCTTACAAGTTGAATCGCTTTCACGGCTTACAGGGCAAGCATTTGTCGATGAATTTGTACAAATTAAAGCAATTCTTTCAAGGCGATTCCAAATAGTTTCTAAATCTGACAATTCATTACCATTATCGTTATCAGTTACTTTATGCAAACAATTGGATTTTGAATTTGAAGCATTTTGTGGCGAAGGCGACAATATAAGATTTTCATTTGAATTACAATCATTGGAATCTGAAATTTCTTTTAAATAATATTAAAGAAAAATTTTTTAAAATATTTTTAATAAACTTGAAAAAATAAAAAATAAAAATTTATTGATAATGCGCTTATCCCTAAATTCTTGCAATCCTTTTTCTTTTTTTTTTCTTCAGATTATTATTTTGAAAAATTTTTGCAAAAAATAATGACTGATAAAAATTTATCATTGGTTTCATAGGAAATAAAAACTTCTTTTTCCTATGACAAGAAGCGTACTTAATTTTTCTCGCAATCATTGATAGATTTTCAACGAAATCCATTGCCAATATATCTCATTAATATTTTATAATGGTAGATAAATAGTAATTATGGCAAATGACAAATAGCGAACATCACAACTAAGGAGTACGATAATTAACAAGGAAGATTGTTTTCTATAGCGCATTAACATAAGATTTCTGAATTTCATCTTCTTAATGTAATATATAAATTAATCAAACGAAATGAAACAGGAAAGAATACGATATATCTAATAATTTTAATATTTTTCATATTATTACATCTCTAATCTCTAAAAGTACCGCACATAACTTTAGATCAGGCTGGTTCCATCGAAAATCCTTTCATCATTGCAGCCCTACGAGGAAGATTCATGGAAAGGTCTTTAGATGAGTTATTTGAGCAAATTATAATAATTAAATAATTAAATAAATATAAAAATACTATATTAATTGAAAAATGTTATATATATATCATATGGATATATAATAAAAAAAATCTTCGCTCTTTCAGCGCTGGTAAAGTGGTAAGGATCATTTTCAATCTCAGGTCCTTTACCAGAGGCTTGGGGACTAAAGGTTCTGCGCAGCATCTTAGCTGCTCCTAGCAGTGCGCTCTTCTGGATAGAGAACTCCGATGTAATTGCTGCAATCTGCTGAAACGACCTTTCCAGTTTAGTAGTCACAATTCCAAGTGTATATTGTATAAATATATATATATATATATAGGGATAAATATAACAAGATCGATAGAAAAACTGTTAGAATTAAAATAGAAATTCGAGAGAGTTTATCGAGAGAAACTCGATGTTTAAAATATTTTTAGTAAAGAAGAAAAGAATATATCAATATCAATGCAAAATTAATGAAATATTCACGAAGTGGCAAATGGAATAAGGAAAAATGATATTTCACTCATCTTCATTACTTCAAATATTTTTAAAAATATTTCAGGGAAATATTATTATTTATTTATTTATTTACTGAAAACCAACCAAGTTCGGCGGTAAGCGCTATATGCTTGTATTAATAACAACGGATAAAATAATAAATTAGAGATAAAAAAAAAAGAAAATATAACAAAAATTAGCAATTTAAACAGGAAATAAAGAGGAATTATAAAATAGCGCAGTTCAAAGTGAATGCATTATTATTATTTACTTATTACAATTTTTAATTTTTATTATTATTCATTATTATTATTATTCATTTATTATAATTTTTATTGTTTATTATAAGTCATAAAAACTATAAAATACTTTTTTTTTAAAATAAATTATGATTTGTAAGAATTAAAAATTATTTTTTAGAGATTTATTTCCATTAAAAGAAAAAGTCATCCCAAGCATATAAGAATAAATTCAGACTTTCTCATTTAAATAATCTCTTTAAATAAAAAATTTAAAAAATAATTTAAAATAATTATTAATAAATAAAAATAATTATTTATTTATTTCGAGCGATCATCTAAAAAAAATAAAAAAGCAACTGAATAACTGAATAACCCGAAAAGTAAACAATATTCTTTGCCGATATAGTCGTTAGTTTTTCTTGATTAAACTCAACATTTAACAATGCTCTTAAATCAAGTGGCAATAAATCTGTGCATAAAAGTGCGTTTGTTGTTTCTTCTTCATTGTAGCCAAAATGCCGTAAACATAACTGAAAAAAAAGCCTCGTATAAAGAAATATATAATTTTATGCATTAATTTTATTTATTACTATAAAAACTAAATTACAAATGACTCAAAAAATTATTTTTTCAAATTCTTGGCCCTTCGATGATTTCAATAATAATAATTCAATGATAAATAGATGGATTATCAATATTAACAGCGATGATTTATTGATGAATTTTGTTGTAAAAACAAACAAATAAATAAATAATAGATAATTGATTTATATAAAGTCTAATAAGCGAAAGATGATGAAACTAACGTGAATAAAATGAATGGAATAATGAGGTAACATATCCACTAAATTATTCATAATCGACTGAATTTTCTCGTCATTCGTTCGTCCCAAATTCTTAAATATTTAATTTTAATTTAAATATTTAAAAATTTAAAATAAAATATTTAAAATAAACAATAAAAACAACTGATTCAACTAAAAAATTAAAATTAATTAAAAATAATAATTAAGAAATAGCGTAAATCTTTTCTCAATATTCAATATTTGAAACAAAATTTGAATTATTCTCAAAATACTAAATGAAATAAAAAAATTAATAAAGAACCCACAATGAACATTCCATTATTCCTATATTCTTCAGAAATATTATTAATTTGACGCAGACTTATATCATTCAATAAAATATTCATAGCACGAATGTCACAATCTTTATAAATACCACTTTCGTAGAGTCCATCCAAAATCACATTTAAAGGATAAAGTTGATTGAAATAAAAAATAAAACTAAAAAAAAGTATATTAAATTAAGAATAATCATTCAAACGTTGATATGAATAATTAAATACTTAAATGAAATTCCTGACATTTAATAATAAATATTTGCTTTATATTTCATTATTATTATTCATTATTTATTAAGTTTAATTGAAATAAATATTTTAAATTTAACTTTTTATCTTTGATTTTTTATTTTTGTAAAGTTTACAAATAAAATAAAATTTTCCAATTTAATTCCAATAACGAAAAACAACGAGCAAAACTATTTTAAAAAAATTTATTTACCGTTCAGAGGCAAAAGTTTTACGAATAACACAGGCAAGATTGTCCACTTTTGGATGAATGGAGAGGAAAGAATGAAAGAGTTCTATTGCATGATATCTGATAATGTCCATTAACGAAATTATTTTCCTGCAAGACAGATCTTAATTGATTTAGTGGTTTTAAATTATTAAATAGTTGTGATAATAGTGACAAATATTACTTTAAAAACTCAAAACTAATTTATATTTTTAAAAATTTTATCACCTATAATATTAGTTCAAATTGAATGAAATATTTCCTAGAATTAATCGAAAGAATTTTAAGTCGATATTCTATAATAATGGATTGGAATTCTTCTAATAATTTTTAAAAACAGTTATTTTTTATTATTATTTGTATTATTTTAATTTTTTTACCGAATCATCGGCATATTCTTGATAACAGAAGTACATTTTGACAATGAGAAACATGCATCCAAGCGTTCGATAATGCTGGGTAAACTGAAAAAAAAGAATGACGTGATTTATTTATTAGTATATATATGAATAAAAACAAAAAATAATACATATAACATAAAAAATAATAAAAATAGCAGTTTAGATATCACAAAATCACAAAAGTTTTGCGATTTTTTGGAAAAAAGCATGGATTCTCGAAAATTTGCCATCGATGCAAAATAAATTTTTATGAAATTCATTACATCTTTATGAGGCTAATTGAATTAAACTTGAAAATTGACCTCAAAAAACAATTTGAAATACATTCGAATGATATATGAGGAAGAAATGATATTAGCGCGGATAAATTTCCAAGAATTTCAATTCCAGTCTCCAAAAAAAAAATTATTTGGCTATCCAAATTTTGGGTCGAATCAACTGGTTGACTTATATTCATGATTTGTTCACATCCACTTACCACATTTTCCATTTCCTAAATAATAAAACTAAATTATCAAGCAAATTTAAATTTAATAAGAAAGCTAAGAAAGTAGGCAAAAAAAGCAAAAAAACTAATTTACCAGTTCACTGACGTATGCTTGATTTAATAGTTCATCTCCTAACTGTGGACAACTTTCCAAACATTTTTTAATAATCCAATTAATCATATCGCGATTGGACGAAGAATAAATGGCTACAACCTTTAAAAGCCTATCAAGAGATAATAATTGGCTGTTAAATAGCAATTCTGAATGAAAATCTCTATCAAGAAATAATTCCTGAAATTCTTGTAAAAATAAGTATTTCCATAAATATATTATAAATTGAGAAATTGACAATGATAAATGTAATCACCTCGTTTTCTTGATAAATTAATAATCGAACAACTAGTAATAATCCTTTGCGATAAATTTCTTCAACAACTGAGCATAATTTTAAATCGCTATTCAAATGGTTGTTTAATTTTTCATATTCCCAAGGCCTAAAATGAAATAAATAGGGCACTGAGACGATACAATAATGATATTCAAAATATGTAGCAAAAAAAAGCAAAATTCGTAGTTCTGCGCTGAACTGCTTCTCATCTAATGCCTTCAGAGCCAAATCATAACCACCTCGAACCTCCCCCCCCCCCCCCCCCCCCCCCCCCCCCCTTCCACCCTCTTGTTTTATATAATAATTTATGAGGCAAACTTTGTACGATTGAATAAAATCATACCTCGGATAGCTTTCAAGATAGGAATCAATTATATCGAAAAAATTCGAATGCAATATGGTTGACCAAAATGTTTCAAAAGATGACTGTAGAATGCTTTCGAACAGCATATTTCCCTTAGACCAATCGCTAATAATTTTTTCCTTTTCGCTATCATAAATTTGCTTCCTTAGAGAGATAAAGGAAAATGAATCAAATTTCACTGCATTTTCAGATGATATCTTTAAATCAATTCGATTAACTCGTTTAGGTTCCATGAAAATTGGATTTCCTAAAAGAATTTCATTATCGCAATATATCAAGCAAAAGGATAAGAGACCTGTATTTCGCGTCGACCTCTCTCACCTCTCATAGAATACCTGCTAAAATGAAATCAAGAATACTGTGAATATACTCTGAAGCAAAATTTTCAGCAAAGTTCATACGATTTAATAAGAAAAAAACGATGAAAACCAGCGCAAATCGTAATCACTAAGGGGTAATTAGTACAAAAGACAAAGAGAATACGATTTGCATTGGTAAGCTTGCGAAATCAAATATTTTGCAGAAAAAAACATTTTATTTTTTAACAGTTTACATAATATTGTTGTAGAAAATCTGCAAAAACAAAAAAATTACTAAAAAAAACTATATGAAAACTATAATATAAACTATAACAAATATAAATACCAGAATTTATCATTTATAATTTTAACTACTTATTTCTATCCCTTGCAAAATATCAGCAATATTATTTTAGCAATTTTGATATAATTCAACCAAGCAGTTGGTTCACTTTCTTAAAATGCATAGCTTAACCTCTTGCATAGCTTAATATTAATCTTATCTTTTTTGCAGTATCTCTATATGCTTCCTAACGTTATCAGTTAACGTTACTTGCAATCAGAATGCCAACGCGCTGCTCACAGAAAATGCTCTATTAATTCGAGGCCGGTATAGAATTATTTTGAAGATTAGAAATCTGTTCCGGAATAACGACACATACTCCTGAGAATGTAGCCAGAACAAGTTAGAATTCTCTGGATCAAAAGGAAAAAATATCTACAACAATATTTACATGTGCAAAACTTTTTGCTAAATGTTTCACTTCATAAAATTTTGATAAGTAACTTTCTGAGATCAACTTATATATTTTTATAATGGAGGCCATAATAATTGAATAGCATCATGTAATGAACGAGGAATCCACTCCAAAAATTCATCTAATAAGTATTCATGTTTTGATTTCCACATTTCAATCAAACTTTTACGATCACTTACCTGAAAACGAATTGACTATGAAAAAAAGCATTAACTAAAATGGTTAAAATTTAAAAAATTTAATCTAAGATTTAAGATTTAAAAAATGTTACAAACAAATAAATATGTCGACAAAATTTGTAGTAGAACAATTATAAATATATATATATAGATAATATATATATATTTTAAACATAATATATTTGGCCCTTAAACTAGAAAAGTGGCTTCAGCAGATTTTAGGAATAATCAGACAATGCGTAAAACCCTCAGTCTCTCAAGCCTCTGGTAAAGGATCCGAGATTGAGGATAACTATGACCTAAAGAGGATAAGAATTATTAGCTTTTTTTTGAATAAAAGTAACTCTTACTTCATATTCGATCAAAGCGTTTAATAGATTCTCAGTTCTTGCTTGCAGTTTAGCCCAGGGTCTTACCATTGCCATTGGTGAACTTAACAGTTTTGTTGAATATTCAGCTAGTTTTGGGCAAACTGATCCATCAAGGAAAAATCTGGCGAACTGACGATATAAATTTATATCTCTGGGTATAGGGCGATTAACGACACCCAAAGACCATCTTCGACTTCCGAAAAATGCATTCTGAGTAATCAATATAGAATCAGATGCGGGATCGTATCTGAAAATTTAAGCCAAAATAATAATCATCGCATATAAAATATGATTTTAAAATTTGATTTTAAAATCAAAAAATCGACAAAATTTTAGAAATCGAAGAATATTAAGGAAGATTAATAAAATACTTGGGATCAGCGTTTTTTATTTCAACAAAGTCGCAATAAGTAAGAGCCAGTCGAGCAAGCCAATCTGGTTCAACAGTGATTACATTCTGCATACATTTTTTACCATTAATCTATAAGTGAAACATGGTAAGGTACTCAAAAATAGTATAAAAAAAATAACTGAGGTTTCAGAAGGGCAAAAATTTGCTTTGCATTCACGATTTATAGTGGAATATTAAATATTTAATAACTTCAAAAATTCAGAATAAACCTCAATTATCTCTTGATAAAGGATCCATTCAGGTTCTTCTTTGAATAGTACTGAGCTGGGATCGATGAAAAGATATTCCTATAAATAATATTACAAAATTAATATTTAAAAAATCATTTAATAAAAAATCATTTAATATGAAAAAAATGAAATGAAAAAGATCTGTCGATACGACGAATTATATTGTCAGTTAATGAAGCAATAACTATTTGCCTGAGAAGAAAATAAATTCTTTATAAATGAATTTAAATAAACCTTCAGCCTTTGAGATTCATAAGCTCCTTTTGGAATTTCTTCGGTTGTAGTAGATCTGTCGATCCGACGAACTATATTGTCAGTTAATGAAGCAATAACTATTTGCCTGAGAAGAAAATAAATTGTTTATAAATGATATTTAAATAAATTCTCAAATATTCGCAAAAAAAATAAAATAAATAAATTTATAATAGTAAAATACCGAAGCATCCGAAATTGTTCATCACTTGGAGAATTAAGAGCAAAATCGACGGCCAAAGAATCGGTTACAACACAAGATGAACTGATAAGATTCATTAACTGCTGATAAAGCTTTATTATTTCAGTTAAAGCTTTGAACCGCACACCACGCCGTTGACAAACTTCTTCAGAATGCTAAGAAAATAAGCAAAATGGAAGAAATCAAAAATTATTGTTCTATAATGTCCTACTTTTTTTAAATGAGACCATGGAACAATTTTCAAATCAACTGAGAAAAATATTTGTGGAAAATAAGAATAAGAAAATAATATAATATATAATAAATAAAAATATAAATAAATAATATATAATAAACAAAAAAATAAGAAAATGATATTTAAAAAAAATGATATTAAAATAAAAATGAAATTAAAAATTAAAAAAAGTGGCAAATTCCAATTAAAATAAGCTAAGATTCTGAAATGATCAAGACTTAGTTATAAATCAAACTAATTAACCTGCTCTGAAAAGACGGTCAAAATTGCCTTCAGCATAACGCTCAGATCTCCAAATCTTCGCGACTGCCCTTGACCACACCAGTCACGCCTTTGCTTTAAGGCATCATACATTTTCGATTGGGTTTCATCATTCGTTTCTCCTCTGAAGAATACGTGAGGAAATTCAGATGAAATAAAACCTGAATAAAAATAAAAAATCGATAAAACAGAAAAAAAATTATTTCAAATTTAAATAAAATTAAAAACCTCAGTGAATAGACTGAAATCAAAGGCTCACGCACGGAAAGAATCGCCACCAAAAGGCAAGCATAAGGAAGTAGACCATTCTGATTGGCCATAACCAAAATTTTTGCATATTTAGGAGCTAGAGGAAACATTGAAAGAGTTCGTCCTAAAGGAGTGATCCGTGCCTCCTTCTAAATTTAAAAAATTAGTATATCTAGTTTTCATATGATGATTTCACTTTTAGAATAATTAAATAAAGATAAACGAACAAACCAAATTATTTTGTATGCCAACTTCTAACGCTCCAAGCAATATTAATCGTTTTTCGCTCTCTTCCAAAGCATCTTGATCTGGTCGAGTCGGAAAAGGGAAATTGGCAATCTGGTAGAAAGGAAAAAAAAATTTTATTTAAAAAATAAAAAATTTAAAAAATTGAAAATAAAAGCAAATAATTGTTTGAATATTCACATTATATATTCACAACTTTCATTAAAAGAAAAATGATGAAAAAAATCACCCATATAAATTAATCATTAAAGAAAATAAACCATGGGTTTAATTTTTAAAGAAAAATGTTCACTTTAACAATGTTCATAGATTTCATATGAAGTACGAGTTGATCCACTGGTTTATTCAGAATTTCTGGAGGACTGAATTTTTCCATATCAGCAAATAAAGCCGATGAATAAAGCCTAAAAAAATATGTAAAAATTAAAATTGTATATAAACGAATATCAAACAGCGTAAATGGAAATGGGCAATTATCTAGAAAATAATTCGATGAAAAGACCTGTATGCATGACCAGCTTGTACTCGACCAGCTCGCCCAGCCCTTTGTTCAGCAGATGCTTGTGAGATCCAATGAACAATAAATTGAGAAACTCCAGTAACTGGATCGTAAATACGTCTTTTTTCACGACCGCTGTCGACTATATAACGAACTGCCGGGATAGTAATAGATGTTTCAGCAACATTCGTTGCAATTATACACATCCTAAAATATATTCAAAATAAACAAAAAAAATTATAACATATAGTAATGCCGCAAAAAATATTCAGAAATAGCTTCCTTATCTCCGTACATAAATGAACGCAAAGCGGAATAAACCAGGAAACCAATGGCAAAAAAAAAATCCTCAAAATGAATGAATAAATAAAAAAAGTCAATAAATCAACTAATATTTAATATTTATTACAAAAATGCTTAACCTGCATCCTTCAGGCGATGGTTCAAAAATTCTTTTCTGCTTTTCACTTGAAAGCAAAGAAAATAAAGGTAAACAAAATAATGGTGGAATGTCTTTCGGCGGTGGCTTATTAATGATATCGTCCACCTGTAAATAATAATCAACACCTATAGAAATTCAATCAAATATTCACAAAAATCACTTAATAGCATAGGTAAAATAAGATAATAAGGATAGGTAAATAAACTGTATATTAGCGACATTTCTTAACGTGAATATAAGCAACATAATTTAATCATAATGATGGCCATAATTAGCCAGCAAAAATCTAATAATAATCGCGAATATCCATAAATATTTTATACTGAATATAAATATTTCATTTGGTACCATTTCTAAATCCATTTCACATGCTAAGTCGACTGTATCTGCAATACCGAATTCGTTAAGTTCAACATTTCTTTCATCTGTTTCATCTATCTCGTCTAGTATGACCAAATTCTGTGAAGTTTTCATATTCGATTCACGATGATTTATCTTCCGCCGATTTCTTTCTCGATGTCTAAAACGATACGTTAACATGTTAAAAAACAGAAATTTTACATGAAATATTGAAATATGAACTAATGAATTCTTCATTAAAAATTGATAAAAGATAGCAGATTTCGCAATAAACCGCAAGAATTACTTAATAGGATATCGTGAAATAAGCCATTTCAGCAATGTTTCGACCTAAAATTAATTATTTATTAGCGAAAAAATGAACACTATGAAATTATAAATAACTTCTTGAAGTTATAAATTGTAAGGCATATAGAGAAAGCAAACATGAACTTACTTCAAGTCGACCGCTAAGAAAGACCAAAATTGTGCCCATTGGTAGATTTTCATGTATTTTGCATATTTTCCGAAATGAAGCATTCAAATAATCATTTGGAGTACGTCGTTCGAAATGTACAGTTACCGCATATTGTCGCGAGTCGATATGAATTACTGGAGGAGATATCAAAGGAAACAAACTGAAAATGAAAATAAAAATGAATGAGATATTTGAAAAGAAAAAATAGATCCCAATTCTTCTTTTCAGTTAATTTAAAAAATTAATAATATGAATAATGGCAAAAATTGAATAAATTGAAAGAATTTTCCAGAATTAGCCATTTTTTCGATGGCTAAAATTAAGAATGATTAAATTAAGAACCTTTTCTGAGTGAAATGTTCTAAATGAAGTGTTGCACTCATAATAATTAACTTGAAAGGGAGCCCAATTTTCGTACGATGAGGAGCAATACGGCTTAATAAACCAATTAAAACATCACTATACATTGATCGTTCATGGGCTTCATCTAAATAATCTTAAAATTGAAGAAGCAAAGAAATGATTTGAAATTTCGAAAGTAAAAAAAGGATCGAGAAATTAAAAAATTGAAAGACTGGAAAATCTTGATATTCTAAAAATTTGAACATAAAACGCAAATACAACATATTCTATATATTGAACGTGAATGATATTGGTGATGACTTATCCGCGTTTCGATTTTCAAACAACCCTTTGACGAATGAGCTTCATCTTAAGAGCCAATAAAACCAAACAAACTAGAAATGAAGACTATTTAGAAATAAAAGAAAAGATACTAAACCAATAATTATCACAGAATATGCCGAAAGCATTATATCCTTTTGGATCTCTTTCATCAAAACACCATCTGTCATGAATAAAATCTGCGTATCAGGTGAACGAGTCCCTTCATATCGAATCTGAATTTTAAAAAAAGCGTTATTTGATTAATCGACCGCAACAATTTATAAAATTGTTGAAAAAAAAAATCAAATTAGAAACCTGATAAGAAACAGCTTTGGGTAAATTCATTTCAAAGCCAACACGATTTGCCATACTAATTGCAGCGACTCGACGAGGTTCAGTTATTCCGATCATTTGATTATTTGATGTGTAACCCGCTTCATACAAAAACTGAGGCAATTGTGTAGTTTTACCCGAACCAGTTTCACCACAAATTATAATGGACTAAAATAATTTCGCAATAAAAATAGATTAAAAAGTATTAAGCATAAAAATTTGAACTTTTTAAAATTGTTCATCAAATTTTTATAGAAAAGTTGGCATAGAATTCTGCAAGATAATATAAAAAGACTAAAGGATTTTTAAGAAAAAAACTTACGACATTGTCATTAATTGTTTCAACAATAAATTGCTCTTCAGCGAAAATAGGTAATTTGGCTCTTTTTGCAGATACTTCTGCGCTTCTTTCAACAGGAACATATTTCCTCTGCATTACTTCTTTAGTAAAAGCTCCGCTTTTTTGCAAGTAATTCTTTGAAGCCTCAATCTTTTCATTTATAATTTCTTTCTTATTTCCTTCACTTTGTCCAGGCTCTTCTATATTTTCAAAATCGTCATGAAGTATCTTTTCGTTCCCTTCTGGTATTTTCCTTTTCTCTTCTCCTAAATAAAATTCTCCAAAATAATAATAAATAATATATATATATATATAAAATATATACATAAATATATATATATATATATAAAATAATATATAATATAATAAACCGCATATTGAAATAATTTTGATTTTCAACTTCTTTATGCTAATTCAAAATTTAAAAAAAAATAGTTTACTAGAAATAATTGGAACAATCATTTCTTTCCTAAAATTTAATCATGAAGTCTACCATTCAGAACTGATAATAATTGAATATAAAATATAAGGGAGAAAAAAAAAAACTAATATGAAAACCTCATTTTCCTACGAATAATTAACAAAAAGAATAAGAACAATACGAATAATAAAGCCATACCAATTGTAATAACAATCATTACAATTGAAGGTTAAATGACAGCCACATCAAAGATCCTTAAGAAGCAATTATTTTGAGACAAAACCCCATTATTTATCAACTTTGGTAAATAAATATACCTTTCAAATGGCAATCATTTCCCACTGAAGAACTTTTAGTGTGATCAGGAAGAATTAAACCTTGCTCTGCACAAGCCTCAGGGACGTTCGGTGACAATTCATCCTAAATTAGATTATTTTACAACAGCAAAAAAATGGCCACAAACAAAAATTAATAAAAAATAAAAAACGATAAAAAAAATTGCCTGCTCGAATTAGAGAACCATCAGGTGCCTTCAAAAACGCTTCTAACATAGAAATTAAGAAATAATGCATGATTAGTGATGGGTTTCAAAAATTATTTTGAAATAAATATCTACCAGTTTCTCGTTTCCTTCAGATTCTGTACCACTTTCACTACCTGTTTCATAATAATGTTCTTGAATATGTGGTTTATCATGCTTGCTTTCCAAAGTATTTTTATCTCGACCTGCTAAAATCTTCAGTTTTTTCGGAAACTGTGGCAGACTATTCCTGAAATTTTTGGAATATTTAGTATATTTATATTTTAGTATATAAATATACTAAATTTTAGTATATTGAATATTTATTCAAAATTTAATCATGAAGTCTACCATTCAGAACTGATAATAATTAAATAGAAAATACAAGAGAGAAAAAACTAATATGAAAACCTCTTTTTCCTAGGAATAATTAACAAAAAGAATAAGAACAATACGAATAATAAAGCCATACCAATGTTTAAAACATCGCAATCAATCACACTGGGTTCTATTTAATGCAAAATTTTGAATCGGCCATAGGTTGACTAAATTATACCTCATTCATTGCAGCTATTTGTACCTCTTTTGAGAAATACTACACAGATAAGGTTAGAATGGTAAACTAGCGTTCTTTATTCAATGAGATTTACGAGGAGCAAGGTTTATAGTAGAAAGAGGTGATTTTCACAGCGAATTCCAATTAGAAATGAATTAACCATTGTACCTTTCCGCTTTTTTCGTCTTATCCTGCATATGAGCAGTAGAAGAAAGACTGTTCAAAGATTGAGGAAGTTGGTATTGTTGTAAACTTTCAAGCAAAGCTTCACGCTTAAAAAAAAATACAAAACTAAAAATAAATTATAAAAATTATAAAAATTAAAAAATCGAAAAAACAATTATATTTGAAATCAAATAGAATTGTAAAAAATAAATACAGTAAGTTTTTTTTCTTTCCTTTGCACAATTGTTGCCAATTTTTTTTTCTTCGTTTTTGATTGTTTAGCTTCTAATTTTTCTAATCGTTTTCGTTTATATTCAGCTGCCTTCAAATTATTTCTCGCTTTCTCCTTTTTTCGTTTTCTCTATAAATTAAAATATTAATATTATAAAATACAAAAGTCTTTAGAGAATATTATTTCTTGAATATCTGATTGAAAATCTGATTTTCGAAAAAAAAATAAAGCAGAGAAGAAATAATATAATAACCTTCTTCGACGATAATACTAAAGCATTTGATGAACCCTCTGCACAATTATAATCATCGGATTTGTTAGTTATCATCGGATCATATATAATTGGATCAGCCGATTCCTGATTTTTTCGCCCCATAATAAAACAAAAAATCTGGAATTCATAGCAAAAATTAAGGAAGAAAAATTGGGTAGAAATTGCTCCACAGATTAAAATCAAAATGGTTCAATGGACAATTCCTCCCGTTTTCAGGTGTTAATGTTGACGTTTTGGGAAAACTGGGATAAAATTCAGGTGATGTTGGTGATTCATTCCTAGTCAAACGAATTCCTGAGAAAAAAATGAGGACAATGAGAACCGCAATTAAAGAAAAATTTATAAAATATTCAACAAAATATATGAATTACTGCCAATGATTAACGAGAAGGAACGAAGTAGAGGAACAGAAGGAAAATGAGAAATGCCTCCAACAAATACTTCGAAAAATGTGTGTGAAACAAGCATTGTGAAGATAGAATAAACGACAAATAGAATAGATAGAATAATTGAAATGGCCTAAATGAGTGGCCGCCAGAGTGCCCTCAACGAACTCTCTAAGCTCCTTGGCATTTCTCAAGAGGATTAGGCGATCTCATTTTCCTCGCCTAAGGCAAATAAGACAAACAATCTGCAGGACAATGCTCGTACAACAAATCAGCGTTTTTCACGACCGTTAAGAAATTCGTTCAAACAAAAACATTTAAACTAGGCTTCCTTGGAATTTTTAAAGCGCAATTTCTATAGAACTTGTAGATTAACAAAAAAAAATTTAAAAAAATTAAAAATAAAAATCATTGCGGAATTAAAAATATATATTTTAATAAATAAAATTTATAGATAAAATTAATTTAATAAATAAATTAAATATTAAAATATTAAGTATAATATAATATTTATATATTATTAAAATACATTATTAAAAGTATTATTAAATATTAATCGATAAAAAACTAATTAGGCCACAATTCCCACACCAATGATCAAAGCCAAAGCCTAAGCCTAAGCCAGAGCCAAAGCCAAAGCCAAGGCCAAAGCCTAAGTTAAGCCTAAAGCGAAAAGCAAATCGTAAAATGATTTTAAGGTTCATGTAATAATTATCTAATTAACTAAAACTAAATTCTTCCTTGCAGCCCTATATTTTTTCAATTTTCCTGAATTTTTCGGAATTATTCCAGGTACTGAAATCGGTGATAAAGTTCAACCTTATGAACTATGCTAATGCTTTTAACCATATTTACGATATTTAGTGAAAAACAAATGGAAAAATAGAAATAATCTTTAAATATTTAGCTGCTAGTGATGAAAGAATTCTTTCTTGAAACGATTGTTTGTGGATCGTGAATTGATTAATATTGGCTTGGTTGCGTTGAGTGGAGGAGTTGAGGTCGGTGTGGTTCTCGATTTGCGCGCTCTCTGATGTGGGGTGTTGAGGTCTTTTTGGTTAGGGGGGGTGGGGGGGGGAAGGGGAAGGTTCTGTTCATGTTGTTGGCCTTAATATTTTTGGAAGGGTTTTTAAAGATTTTCGGGTTTTCTTTAAAATGATTCACTTTTCGCGTTTAATATTTTTTCTTATCGTAAAATTTTGCAGTTTTTTAATTTTATAGTTTTTCTATCTTTTTTAAATTTTTCTACTTTTTATGGAAATTTGAAAATGTGAAGTGAATATTTGTCGAAGAAATTGTTTATATTAAAGATATCATTTATACTTTGAAGATGTTTAGATTTTCCATATTTCACGATGTATCTTTTGCCATATAGAATGGGTTTATGCCGTGTACCACTGCGAAACATTCAGGTTTTAAGGCTTTTAATTTTTTTAAGGTTTTATTTTGTTTTTTTTTTTTTAAAAACTGTATTTTCTAAAAGAATCGTATAAAAGGTGAGAAAAAAGAGATTTTGATTTTAGGTGAATTTTTATGTAAATGGTGAATCAAAAATGGTCGAATGATCATGAAAATTTTTGAGAAAACCCTTACTATTTGTTGGTTCTTTCATGATAATTTTACTATTTTAGTCGTTGAAATTGATGCAGACAAGCGCACAAAGTAAGTCAGCTGCGAAAACGCCTATTCAAATTTGGGGTTGGAATTATCTGATGAGACAAAGAGCGCTAAAGCGCCCAATCAGCCCGCATCTTCAAGTATATAAACCGCAGCTAACCTGGATGGTTTCTGGCTTTCATCGTATGACTGGTTGCGCAATGGCAGGTAAGCTTTTACAAATTTTGTACCTTCTTCCCTTTTGTTAATTATTTACATGCCTTTTTTTCCCTGAAGCCAAGTGTTTTTTTTTTTTAAATCTACAATATGTTGACATTTCTGAAAAAATAGTGGGTATTCTTTTGGAAATTATGGCAGATGTTAAATTTAAATATTATAGGTACTCTGTTGATTGGAGGAGTTGGCTTTGCATTACTTCCATTAAACTTCACGATATTCATTGAATTTATTCGTGGATTGGGATTACCATGGATTATAACAGATGCTTTTAAATTTATTATTGCTTATCCGATTGTGTTCCATACTCTTAATGGCATAAGATTTATTGCATTTGATTGTGCTTTAGGAACTGATATTGCATCGGTTTATAAAACAGGCTATCTTGTTCTAATATTGAGTGCTATCATTGCATTAACTGTCGTAATTGTACCACACACTGGCTTACAGAAAAGTCAACATTAGTTAAAATTAGATTTTTCTTCACCATTTATCGATTAATAATAGAGTTAATTTATATTTTTTTTATTACTCAGTATATTTATGTTCGAAAACTTTTTCGCAAATTTCCGTTGCGTCGTTTTGCGTCATATTATTTTGTTTTGTTAGAAATAAGCAACATAGGTAGCAGGTTGTTGCACTGAATTCAGATTTAATGCCGTTTATTATAAAATATTTTCAACGCGGAGTGGGGAAATCGACCTTACATTTTGATATCGACAAAAAAATTGATTTTACAAATCAGTGTCTTGCTTATTTTGCAAATAGTTTTATAATTCACATTTAGATTTTGGCGTTCATTCTGTGTTTTTATGTATTTGTGCATATATATCAATAAATAAAGATTTTAGAAAATGACTATTGTTGATGATCAACATATAGTATCGCCGAATTGTTCCACTGGCTCAGATCATGCAGTTTTATCAAATGAAACAATGGTCCGCAAAAGTGACATTACAGTTGAACCGCTTTGTGATTTTGAGTTGGAGAAATATTCTGTGCGGGTTGGTTTCGAAGAAATGTTTGTTAATATTTGTATGAATATATTTTATTTTATAAAAATTTACTTGAATTTTAAATTTTGGAAGTAATCGTTGAATAATTATTTAATAAAAGTTTTAGGTTCTCTTCGGTCATTTATAAAATTATTTTTTAGGGTTTTGTTGTTGACTATATAAATTACCGATTAGCGGAAGAAGGTTTGGAATGGTATGAGCGACCAGAAATAGCTGAACATGATCTCCCAGAATATGAAGCCATGAGGTTTTTAGCAAAACTATTTGAAAAAAATCATAAAAGAGAATTAGAAAAGATGGTCTTCGAATTAATTGGAGATGACCAATATATATTTCAAGCTCGTTATATCGAGGTAATTCAACGGATTCCGTTTTCATTTCCTTTAGTATTTTTTTTAAAAATTTTACTGTTTCCAGTTTTTATTTATTATTTTTCTTTATTTTTTCATTTATTTCTTTATTTTCAGCTTGTTAAAAATTTTTGCCTGGTTGGTCCAGAAAATAAGATGACTTACGCTCGTTTAATTGCTCTAATCGCATTTTGCGGCCTGTTTGCAGTTCATATGGCGCAAAATAATTGTCGTGATGCAATCTCTTCCATCGCTTTATATACATGGAAATATTTACAGCACCGAATTCATATGACTTGGTATCAAGATGGAAAGTCTTGGGTAAAGATTCCTTTTCTGCAAATGATTATTCATATATAATCAATTTATTTCGATACTATTAAATAATCTACAAAATTTATAAAAAAATATTTATAGGCACAGTTCGTGCAATTATCAAATATAATTATAAATGCAGAAAAGAGCATGAAAAAGAAGGAATATGTGGTGCCTACAAAACATGGAGCACGCTTTCGGAATTGGTTTATTCTTTTTGGAATAATTTCTTTAGGCATATTTTCATGTTGGAAATTGCGATATATATTTAAAAGATAAGCGACTATTAACAATTAATTTGAATTATATTCATAAATAGCTATTTTTATTTAAAGATTTCTAGTTTAAAAAAAAAACATCGATCACATTCATTCCATTTTAACTC
Organism: Dracunculus medinensis; assembly: GCA_900625125.1. NCBI lineage: Eukaryota > Metazoa > Nematoda > Chromadorea > Rhabditida > Dracunculidae > Dracunculus > Dracunculus medinensis. Next base: position 92,365 of record UYYG01001151.1, on the reverse strand, counting down.
ATAAACGAATTAAATTTATGCAGTAAAGTCGATCATGTGGTAATTATTTTTCTCGCATTATTTGTATATATATGGTACCGTCTTTTCAGGTCATTCCAGTTGCGGGCGATTTAGTGGTAATAATATTGAATCTTATCAGCAATACTAGTTAAAATTATTCTTTTGATTGGAATGACCTCTTTGTTTAAATGCAATACTTCTCATGCCTCTTATTGCCTTATGTAAATGTATTACTTATTCATTTTATAATTACATTCATTTCTTGAAGAATTTAAAATGAATGTTAGAGAATTGTTGGGGAAACGGCGATCTAAGGACAAGAAAAATTTCATTCCATGTTAATAAATGAATTTGCAAATCCTTTATTTTTTTTTCATGTACCATCTAACAGCTGGAAGTACACAAAACTTCCCATCTTCAATGGATTTCAACATAAACAGGACCTTTTAAAGAATTTCAGGAATTCCAGGTGATAATCAGTTGATTTGATATCATCATTTGACAACAAATTCCGCACAATATTCAGCTTTGCAATAGACTGGATAATGGACACTATTTGTCGCCACTCAAGAGGTATCCGAATTAGTTCAGAGCATCTTATCACAGATCTTGAATATACTGATGATGTAGTCCTTTTTGCTGACAATTGTAATGAAATACAAGTAATACTAATTAACGTGTCAGAAACTGTAGCAAGAATCGGACTCAGGATAAATATAAATAGAACGAAAGTCATTTCATCTTACAAGAAGCTGATAAAATGCCTCTTTTTGTAAATTCATTGCCGGTTGAGGAACTGCCCGATTTCAAATATCTTGGGTCCACTCTAATACCAAATGGACAGGCAAAAGATAATATTACAACTCGGATCGGCAGATAGAAATGCGTTCTTTCGGTTGACGAAATCTTTATGGAATCGTGAAACCATCATAAAAACAAAAGTCCGCACCTATATTGCCGTGATCCATTCGATCTTACTATATGGTTCTGATATACGGCCAATGAGAATGGAGGATATTAAGAAGTTCTGTCTTTGATCACTCTTATCTAAGGTACATATTACGGATCCGTCGAGCGAATAAAATGTCACAAGATCGCATCCATCTTCGTTCAAATACCGCTTGGATAAATAATGACGCCGACACAGGGGTTGACGCATATTTCGTTATTTACTAAACCGTGTGATGGTTGACATCAAAAGCCAATCAAGACCCGGACTGATACGGTAAGAAAAGATTTTGAACGTATAGGTGGACAAGCAATATATGGACTTAGACGATGGAAAAAGGAATGGCTTCCATTATTGTTGATGATGGCATCAGACCGCAGTGCTTGGAAGCGTCTTACCCTCGTTGGAGCCAGCCCAACCAGTAATGATGAGAGATGTTAGAAATTGCAATAAATTTCATTTTTATTCAAGTATACCAGAATATAAAACTATCATTTTATACATTATTCCAAAATTCAAGCAGAAATATACACGAAGAAATCTTAGAAAATTTCATTTAAATATCTTTATTGTTATAGTATAATTCAAGAAAAATGAACCAAAGGCACGATTTGATAATTTAAAAATTTATAATTCGATAAAATATTTACATAATATCAAGAAAAGTTATATTACAAAATGTGACATAAAGGAATCATAAAAGGAATCATAGAAAATAGTAAATGTGAAAAATGACTACGACTACTAAAACTGGTTGTTTCTACTCCCCTCCCCCTCCCCCTCCTCTTACTCCTCCCTCTCCATTCTTAGTAAATGTTTCACTAAAATTACCAATATTTTTATTAGCAATTATAATGAAATATATCTAAGATCCTAAATGTTTAAATAATTGATGGGATGTATTCGACTCTAAAATAATCTGAAAAATAATTTGCAAGCCAAAATTAAGGTTAAAGGCAGTCGAGATTATTAGCAAAATACAAAATGAAAATCACGAAAATAACGCAAAAATATATTTATATATTTACATCAGAAATGAATTCCTGTTCGATCACCTAAATGAAATATAAAAGAAAAAACAAAATCTTTACTATGGAAGCAGAAAATCTTTTCTTTACAATTTAAAACTTTTTAAAAAATGAAAATTTCGAAATTACGAATATATTAAACTAATAAAACTACAATGCAAATGCTCTAATCTGAAGTTAAATTTACACTGCGAGGATAGGGGACAATAATCCAGTGATGTAAGACAATGGCTGCCAATTTCTGAAATTTTTTTTGTTATATATTCATTGTTTAATTGCATTTACTATTTCTGACTTGACTGATACACCACTCCCTGTGGGAAGAGGTTCCAAGCTTCTAGACTTCATTTCAAGTGAGAGATTTACACAGAATTATTTTTTTATGTCTCATTATAATTTTGTTCTTTATATTGCTTTTTCTGTTCGATAGGCTATATTATTATTTATTTACCATTTAATTAATGAGAGATGATATCAAATTAACAGTTTTTACAATAATACCATACGTTAAGAAAAGACTTAAATGAATTCCAAAAATGTAAAAAATTAAACATATTAAAAAATATTAAAAAAACGAACCTGACAGAGTTGAGACAAAATAATGGCAACAAAAACAACTTGTTTAGCACGAGCATTATCGCTCATCATATCACTACTTTCTCTTGCTTTATGGCTAAAATATCGGAATGCGTGAAAATTGACAGAATCATTAGGATAAGAATGTCGAGAATGACCGCCGAAATGTTTTAATCTGAAACTTTTCTGAAATTTTAATAATCAAATTTGTTTCGAAAACATGGATGTTCAAAAAAATCTTTTTTAGTGCAATTTTACAACTTGGAGTCCTAAAATAACAATAAATAAGATAAATATTGTTCAAAATTATCGAAAAAGCTTTTTGCAGCTGTAAATGTTATATCATTTCAAGGAAATAGATTAACCTTGAAAGATAGCTTGAAGAATCAGAATGAAAATACGCGTTACCATTACATTGTCGAATATTATCATTAACGGATGATGCGTGGCGTTGCATGTTTGTTCGAGCATTTTCAAAGGCCTAGAATGAATTATAAAAAATGCACTTCTTGTGAAAAAATATAAAAAATAAAATGATAAAAAATTAAAGCAAAAAAAGCCTTTTAAAATGAAAAACAACTATAATATTGAAACCTTCTCATATCGATGCGCACGAGTTTTTAAATATTTTATGCCTCGTTCCAGAAGAACATCGAAACCATCAAATGATGCTGCATATGTGTCAACTTGCGTTTTCAGCGTACTCAATATCTTTAAAAAAAGATTAGAAGAAAGAATACAGATAAAAAAGAAAAGAAACCTTTATTAGTGGACCTTGAAAAGATTTTTGACACCGGGACGTAGTTTTAACTGTTGATCGAAGAAATAGCAAGCAATCAACGGTTGTGTAAACGAAGCTAATGTAGATAAAACTGAAGTTAAATGTAAATTCACATATAATGGATTATCTAACATATTTTCTAGCAATCTGAATAGTGACTCCAGAAGAGGACCAACACCTGAAATATAACATCATTTTGAGATTAGCAAATGCCCACATTATTGAATCGTCTCTAAAGGGCAGCACCAAATTAAAAATCAAATATTGATCGTTAAAATATCTATTCTTAAAATATCCATTAACTGATACGATATTGAGTTTCTACTACAACCAGTTAAGAAAATTTTGAATTGAATAAAAATATATAGCTGGATAACGATTTGAAAATTTTAGATAACTTTTAGACCGAACAAAAATAAAAGATATCATAAAAAAAAACCTTGATGTTCGTGATATACAATGCTATAACCACGGCTTGTTGATACGCCTTCGGCTTCACCTATGCCTTCCATCCTCTTGGATTCTTGATTATCTTCAGCGACAGAATCATCAATTTTGAGTTCGTCTAAATATTGAATTCTGGAATCGATGAGCGCAAGATTCTCTTCCAATGAATGGCTTGATTTACATGGTGGCACATGCTCAAGAAGAGCCATGAAAGTATCCAAATCCTAAATTATAGTGTAACAATCAACGATAAATTATCGAAAAATACCTAAAAAAAATGAAAAATAAATAAAAATAAAGAAATAAAAATAAACCTCAACTTGAGCCCATCCACGCAAAACAAACGATCGAGCCATTTCAGTATCAGTATCACATTCTGCACTCGTCATACTAATTTTCCGATCGACCAATTCATTTTGACAATTAACGGAATTCTGTGTTGTGCCATTTACAGGAGCAATATGCGTAACGCTTTGTACTTCACCATCAGATCCAGAATTCTCATAGAACGCTAGTTGAAAATAGTCACAAGAAGATGACATAGAAATTGAACTCTCTCTGCAATTTCCATTAATCACGAAAAAAAACTATGATTGATTAAAAAGGATAAAGAGTGGAAAATAGTTCGGAGAACTTATAAAATAAAGCATATAATTCTGGTTTTTCAACTTTTTTTAACTGGCTGTGCATAAAATGATTATGAAAAAATGATTTTCTACCAATCGCATCTTTCGAAAAAATATATTTAGTTGAAATAGGTGAAATTTAAAACGAAAAACAAACGTAATGGGTGGAATCAATAGCTGGATGTCATCTTCCATAATTGCCGAAGAATCAATATCATCGTAGAAGAAATCAGATTTTGATGATTTATTCCCTTCACCTAACTCAGGCAATGGGGAATGCTGACATAAACTTTCTGCTGTAGCGTGGGCGCCATGGTTAATGAAATAACGATTTAGACCATTGCGAGCTGAAACTAATGAAGAACGAGTAGAGTTCTGCCGAATAAACGCCTGAAATTAATAACAGGTGCCACAAACAAATTATATACAATAAATCATTATATATAAATTTAAATTTTACAATAAATAAATTTAATTCAATAAATATAACAATAATTTAACTAAATTTAACAATAAATTTAGAAATTACATATAACTTGAAAAGAAATAATAAATTCAAAATTCAAAATAATACATTATATAAAATAGAATGCAGATAAAAGACTCGAAATTTTTATAAATAAATATAAATATTTGGTGATAAATTATAAATACTAACAGCACTATTTTCCACGTTATCTTCATTAGAACTCGATCGAAACATATGTGGAGGCGGACTACGCCCATCATAATCCCACTGCCATGCTTTTGCACAAGAATCAGTAGTTAGTTGCACACATTTGCGAGCTTCCAGAAGATATGCTTGTAACGTATCTTGAGAACATAACTGAAAATATTGGACAAATGGTTGCATCAAATATAGATTTGAATTTAGATAAATATAAATGAGAATAGGTAAATGGATCATTAAATAAATAACTGAATAAAAAGTCAACTTTGGATATATAATGTATATAAATATTAGTTGGACTTCCATTCTTTCATGTCATTAAAAATGAATCCAGATGATGTTGCTACTCAGTGGTACAATGAAAAGGCAGAAAGTTAATGATACGCTCGTAGAAGAAACAAAGAAAGAAAGAAAGTCGAAAGAGCCCATTATATATAAGGGAACGCTGGACGGCAAAAAATAAACAAGAACAAGGACAGATAATTAAATTAAAAAAATACTAAATTAAGCTCATTAAAAAATCTCTCCTATATTCTGTACAAATCATCTATTTGTATAAATAATTTTAAAATATATATACCAAAGAAAATTTTAAAGTACAATTCGGAATAAATGATAGAAGACAATTAGCCGCCGGCAAGGCATATTTACGATTTCGCAGACGAGATATTTGATTGGGTTGAATAAATGTACAAGGAAGTAAATACCTAAAAAAAAATAAATATTCTTTTTTCTGATATCTAATAAAAAATAGTAAAAAATTGCTGCCTCATAGTTCATGCTAGCTAGCTATTTTGCATTTTTTTGATACCAGTGCAAATAAAAGCAAAATCTAGAAAATAAGCCGTTAAAATTTGGAAGAAATTACCTAAAGATGAGATCAAGCATAAAATCTTCACAACGTAAATCGATCAATGACCGCAAGAGCGATAAACTAACCTGACTCAACTGAAATAAAAGATTCTCGATTAAATTTCATTAAAAATTGACAGTGATTAACTACGAAATATTAAAAGGACTAAAAAAACCAACTCGATTACCAACAGATATCCTTTCTACAATTACATCGATTACTTTTTTATTTGGTTCGCATTCTTCCACAATTAACAATTTGATTAAAGCCTGAATCAATGCAGATTCGGTAACAGCCTCTAAACATTGATGATAATAAGCAGTTGATGAAATTAGTTCTTCTTGACCAGTCTGCAAAATATTTCAAAAGTTCAAGCTAAACAGTAAGAAAACATCAAAGTAATTAGTAAACAGTTACTTGAAGCAAAGATGGCAATACAACAGGAAGAAGAAACCCATTATAAATAAAAGCGATCAACTCAGATATAACAAATTCATGTGCAACCTAAAACAGTTCGATATAATTTGAAAACAATGAAGATTTTATCAGCTTAAATGATGAAAAAATCAAGAAAGAATAAAAATAAAACCTGAATTATGGCGTTACAGAATAATAAAGAACAATGAAAATCAGACAAGCTTGAATGAAACTCAATATCACTTAAGCTCAATTTATGCCAGTCATCACCAACGTAGAATACTGAAGCAATATTGCGTGGAAGTTGAGAGAAACATCCAGACAAACCAGCAGCCACAACTGGGCAAAAATTGGACTAAAACAAAATTTCTATGAAAATGTTTAAAAAATAACAATCAAAAGTGGAAAGCAACCAAAACAACGAAAGTTTAAAGTTTAAACCTTGAAAGCAATGAAAGCAGCTATTTGTTTCAAATGCCGAGAAACTGATAATATTAAAAGAACTGCGTCACGAGCTAACTGTCCAATATCTCCAGCATCATACAAATATGGAATAAGAAGATTGAATACCAAAAACTGCTCACACTCTTCATCAAAAGTAAAGAAAAATAATAATAAAGTGGCGTCCTCAGCCATTTTAGTACAAATCTTCAAAAAAAAACTTAAAAAAAACTTGGAAAAACGAACATATCCACAACAAATAGAAAAGCCAAAAAAGTTGGAAAATTTTATGTTGGATAAAAAAACAAAGAAATACGTAGATAAAAAAGCCAAATTTTTAAACTTAAAACATTATCTGCTAGAGGATAACTATGATGTTGACAGGGCTCCGACCTGTTTTCTATGAATTTATGTCGATATTAAATAACAAGCAAGTAGTAAATGTGGTTTACCTGATTTAAAAGAATAACAAAATGTTTATCAGTATTCAGCGGCAAAAAATCGTTATTTTCGGAAGATTTCCGGCACCACTCCAAAAGTTTTATAAGTGGTAAAAGAATTGGTTTATGTACAAGCAAACAATGATTTTGAGTATGACTTTCGCCAACTATTATTTCATAGATTCGCAATAAGCTAACCTAAAATCGATAATGACAATTCAAATATGAAAATATTTTGGTTGAAAAATTCCATTCTTTTGATCAATTAAAGCTTGAGAAAAAACGATGAAATATCAATCGAGAAATCGACAAAAAATAAAATAATTTTAAACAAAAATAAAAATTATTGACTGAAAATTTCCTTACTTGACAGGCTGAAATTAAAAACTGTGGTGCCTCTAGTGCCCAATCAACGATTCTTTCAATAATCTGGTCCGTAAAATAGCAATCAAGGATGGGTCCAATGGCTGATTCCGGCTGTGCATTGATTTCCATCATTAATAACTGAACCATTTGACTAATACGAGGAAAAACCGAAACCGCCTAAATCTCAAATCACATTAATTTTATCCTTATGAATTTTCCATTCAAAATTATTTTATAAAATTATTTTTTCAAAAGTCATACTCAGAATCATTGTTTGCTTGTACATAAACCAATTCTTTTACCACTTATAAAACTTTTGGAATAGTGCCGGAAATCTTCCGAAAATAACGATTTTTCATATTAAATAAAAATTAAATAAATAAAAATATTGAAAAATATTAACCTTTTCATATGTAATTTCGCCTTCACTTTCAACAATTTCTTCAACTTGCTCCCAGTGAGACATAAATAATTTTTCCCAACTGCTCGGGTCGGATGCAAAATCAGCATTCCATAAGCTATTGTTCAATATGAGCGATGGAGATGAAGGTGAAGGCAGCAATGAAAGTGGATCATACTCTAATGTTAAATGATCAGCTGAAATGGATTGTGTCACATGCAATTGATCGCATGGTGTTGGTGACGTGACTCGAGATGTGTTTGCAGATGATGAACTACTGAATCTTGAAAACCATCGTCGCATACCTAGAAAACATAATTACTGCAAAAAATCTTCGTATATAATTGTCAATAACGAATATCAGCGTCCAAAAAAAGCCAATCTTTCTGTAACTTTTTCTTCTTTGCAAGGCTTTCAATCAAAGCAGCCCAAATAACTATAAAATTAAAATGAAAACGGTATTAAAAATATGAAAAATATCACCAAATATAAAGGGGAAAAGAAAGCATAATCACATGGAAATGGGAACGTAAAAAGCATCTGCATCATCGATATGATTGCTATTACATGAATAAGAGTATACCTTTCACTAAAGATGAAATCCTAGAGGAGCTGAGAGGAGCACCCATACTTCAATCCTAAAGTAACTCCCTGGCAAAGGAATCTCACTTTATGGTTAGTGAAGCTATTTAAATCAGAAAACGTTGTTATATGAAAAAACGATGAAAGATGAAATAAAAGAATAAAACGACAAGTAATCGACAAGTAACTAAAGGAAAATTTAAAAAAAAACTTCCGCATAAATAAAAAACTTTTCATTGAGAAATTAAAAAGAAATTATAGTAATAAAATAGTTATTATTGCTTAATATGAATCCATTTAAATAAAATAAAATCTCCAAAAAGGTTTTAAAAATCAAAGCCAAAAGAAGTAGATGAAAAGGAAGAAAATGGAAAACAAATTTAATGTTGTGATTAAATAACATTTATCACATCAAGAAAGAATAAGAATTCTTAAATTTTGAAGAAAAAAATTCGACAGTGCCTTATATAAAACAAGACATTTCTCTAATTCATAACAAACTAACTGGTAATAAAAGTTTAATTCAAACGGAAAATTTAAACAGAATTTAAATTTAAAAAGAAAATTCTAGTTAAAGACAAGAGAAAATAACAATAATCAAATATATAATAATCAAATATAAGTTGCATTAGTTGAAAAATTTGGATTGGATTGGAAAATTTGGAACAGCAGCGAACAAAAAAAGGAATGAAATGAAAGTAAATGAAAAAGAAAAAACTGATATAAAAATTAGCAAATATTTTAGGAAACATTAAGGAAACATTTCTATCCAAAATTTAAGTATTCACTGTTAAACCATTTCATCATTAGTATTCACATTTGTTGCATTAGAATAAAAGAGAGTGAAAAAAATCTAATAACTGATAACGAATAATAAAGTGTTAATTAATAAAATTTAAAGATTTAATAAGATTTAAATGCTAAAAATTTAAAGAAAAGAAATTTTTTCCTAAGCGCGTTATTCTTTGCTGGTTCCGCCGCTAGCTTGTCGGATCAGACAAATTTTGCCAGGAAGTCACTTGGCGATAGAAATATAGGTAAATCACCAGCATCACTCGCATTTTCAACGTTCAATGGAATAAGTTTATTATTCCTGCCGGAAAGAGAATCCTAGCATCAATGTTGTGGAATATAAGCAATAACCCATTAAGCCTCCCTCTCTCTGCTTTCTTTTCCCATTAGTTTTCGCCGCTTGGCGACACTGCCGAAGCATTGGTTTAGAACCCGAACCATTTTTAAAACAACTAGGCAATACTAACCATCAAAGGACCAACTGTGAATAAAGCTCCAAAAATTGAAAAAAGTTATCAACTGCTGATAAAAGATAAAAAAGAAAAAAATTTTCAACACCATTCAAAAAGCAGTTTATTCATGCACTAAATTTTTAAGCTTACGAATAATCCACCAACTCCACATCATTAACAGCAACAATAACAATAAATTCGATGTTTATTTCACGAATAAAAATCAGTCTTCGTTGAAATTCAGAAATCCGGAAGACTCTTTAAAGAAAGCCTGAAATTTTCATCGATTGATTAAAGTAAGAAAAGTGTATAAAAAAAAAAGCCATAAAATTTATGATAATAATGCAAAAGCATTTCTCAACTGATAACGGCATTTCTCTTAAAAATAAAAATGTTTTCGATCTGAACAGCTTCAAACAATGATAATTTTTATTTGACAATATTAAAAGGGAACAATAAATTTATATTTTAATATTATTTATTTGCATAAATTAAAAACGAAAATCATTTCAGTGACATTAAAACGATTATAACAATGGAAAAGACTGCTGAGTTGTTTTCTGTTTTCTTTTTCATTTAGCAGTTCTCACCCACTACTGATTCCGCTTCCTACATGGATGAGACATTTCCAAGTTGTGCGATATGATGTCAACACCGACGTAATAGAAACAGAAGCCATTCGTTCTTTCGTCGTCAAAGTCCATATATCGCTGGTCCACCTATACGTTCAAAATCTTTCCTGACTGCATCAGTCCCGGCTTCGACTGGTCCCTCTCGCTTTCGACGCCATCCATCATAGGGTTTAGCAAATAAGAGAACCAAGTTTTTGCTTCTTTTCTAAATCGCCGTGCATATTCTTTAAAACACGTAAATCGGTCATTAAAGGTGAAATTCGATTTGCGTCCGTATTCTATGTAATTGATTAGCGAAAATAGTAGTCTTAGCAGTCATTGAAGTAAATCAAATAAATCGAAAATATTGTGTAAACGATTATTTAAAAAAAAATAACACAAAGGATTAGCAAAACGAATAAACAAAATTCATTCAAAAATTAATAAAAAATTAAAATTGAATCGCAAAAAAAATAAACAAATTAAATTATATATTTTATTTTTTAAAAGTAAAATAAAGCAGAAAAATAAGAAAAATATTTAAAAAATATGAAATTATGAAATGAAAATCAATGAGAAGGAAAACTGAAAAAAATTCGAAAATCGATACAATTTTTTGATTTTTTTGAAAAAAAAAGTATAATTTTCTGAATGAAAATTTTAATCAATCGAACCTAAAACTTACTATTTTTCTTGCATTCGACAATTCCAAAATCTATTTTTCAGTAATATAAACGAAAAAAAATCCAAAATCCTCAAATTTAGCAGTTAATCCCCCTCAACCGAAACAAAAAAATAGAATTTTACGGCATAATCAATTTGAACATAATCAAACAGCTACCGAGAACTAGTTATCGCTTTAGGATAATTTTTGAAATTAGTAGCGCAAAAATAAATTTTTCAGTTATGACTAATTTTATTAAAATAAAAATAAAAAGTTATATAAATTTTACTGAAATAAAATATGGATATTTTCGAAGGTATATAAAGCATATTTTAAAAACTTTCATTATTTTCATATATAATTTGTGCAATCAAAAAAAAGTATCAAACTGATTTGACTAGTTCACTTATTTTTTACATATTTCTCTATCACCGATGCCAACTGATCCTTTAATTCGCCTATAAAATACCAGTTGCACTTCGTATAAGAGTACCAATCGCACTCCTCTATAAAGGCACTAGTCAAATCAGTTTGATACTTCACACTCTCCTACAAGAGTACCAATTGCATTCACCTATAAGAATATCAATTGCATTTAGGAGTGCAAACATATGCCATTTCATTTGGCCTTTTCTGCGTCATATCAAAAAAACGAATTGTTTTCAACAAAATTTAAACGAATGTGTTTGCTGCAAAAAAATTTAAAGAATTAATAATTGATTTCTCAGTAGAAATCAAAAAAATTTGCTACTAAAAATAATTATCATCATATTTGTTATCACCATAATAATTATCAATAATTGAATAGTTAAAAAAATGGTAAAAATAATTTCTAAAAATAATAAATGATAAAAAAATTGAATGATAAATAAAAATGATTAAAAAAATTTGTAAATCAAAGCAAAAACTATAAAAGACCGTTGATACCAAGTGAAATGTTTATTTTATTTATTATAGCTGCAATTTTTTGCCAAAATGGGGACATAAACAAGTCCATGGTACTATAATTGTTTAACTTTCAGAGCCAATAGGGTAAGCAATTTCAATTCCAATCGATCGCATAGTTTAAGATATGGAAAATATTACGGTGTTGCAAAAGTGAGTCGATTGTTTTAGAGGTTCGTTTCGGAGCATCGATCCTGAAGCTCAATTCTCGACGGCAGAAACTTGCCAGTTTCACTAGGTTTTTAAAATCTCAGTTTTTTCTCAACCATCTTCCGATTTTGGTTTTCACAATATATTGAAAATGCATGGATAATTAAGTAAAATGTATTGAGTGCCTTGACTTTATTAAATGGCGAGACCAGCGATTTATGGACTTCTTCTTCTAACAGCTCTCACCATTACTGGTTCCAACGGCTATAAGAGTGAGACGCTTCTAAGCGGCGCGATTTGATGCCATCGTCGACAGTAATGGAAGCCATTCCTTTTTCCATCGTCTAAGTCCATATATTGCTGGTCCAGCTATACGTTCAAGATCTTTTCTCATCGTATCGATATATGGACTTAAACAATGGAAAAAAGAACGGCTTCCACTACTGCCAGCAATGGCAGCAGAACGAACTGAAAAATACCCTTATAGATAGCTGGGCCTAACCGATAATGGTGAAAATGGTCAGAGAAGGAAAATATCTTTTCACGCGAGAAGAGCAAATTAGCCAATTATCACAACGATTATCAGTGTTGTTAGCAATTCATCAGTGTTGTTTCATTCAAATATAAGCACCTTTATCAATTCTTTTCCAACTATTGGAACTATTGGATTGAAATATGATTAGGCTAGAAAATTGAATTTATATACATATATAAATTGCTTCCTCCACAAATCTTGTCAGATGAAAAACGAAGGAATATTCTGGTTCTACTCTCGCGTTATATTATTGCTTCCTCTTATAGATCCTCTTCACACAATGTGCAGTAGTTGCGATGCGATTTTTCATAAAGAGAGGAGTGGAAAAGTGTAAGGAAAAATTGCTGGTTTAATTCTTTTAACGGCAAAGCTGAACGTTAATATTTTGGCGAAAAAAATTTTGGAAACGGTAATTTGCACAGCTTTTCGAATAAAATTCGCTAGATTATTGCGAATTCTTTCGATTTTTGATGCGAAAAATTAAAAAAAAAACAGCTCAAACCATTTAAATGACAAATAATTTTAATAATTTTCGAGAATTTTCAGAAGTGAACTAAAATTTGAAAAATTAGATAATTTGATAATTTAACTTTTTTTAAGATTTAAAGTTCCCAATTTTAAGTAATTTGCTGGAAATTTCATCCATAAATGTCTCACTGATTTTTTTTTGGTTTCATAATATTGGTGTTTTTCAATGGCGATTTCAAATTTAATGTAAATCCTTTCATCCTTTTCGAAAAGAATGAAATTTTAAGAATATTCTTTGAAAAAAGAAAGCAATGCCAGTTGTCTATTATAAAAATGGGCTTCGGGAAATTCACAATCATTGAACATGTCAAATTTTCGGGTAAAGATTTCCCTACCAATTACACAGGAAATGATCTGAAAATATTATCGTAGAAATCAGTCATAAAATTAGAAATTAGAAATAACAATTAGTTGCCGAAGAGTATGAAACGATGAAATTTACGTTTTATTCTTATTTCACTGATTTATATTATAAAAAATTTTGACAATCTAAATTTCTAAATTTCGAAAAAAGAATATTACAATGCTTATTTTAATGTTTTCATTCATATTAGCTGATAAGCAAAATCTTTCTGAATTTACCCTAAAAAAAAAGTTTAAGATTTAAGATTTAAGATTTTCTTTGAACACCATTTACACCATTGCACCATTCGAGCTGGCATTTTTTATGGAAAAATATTCCATTGAAGTATAAAGAGCAGAATTTCAATCATCCATGCAGCAATATAAGGTAATAGTAATACTGTATAGTGATAACACTATGTAGGAGATTCATGGAGCATTTGCTGGAGTAGTAAACCCATCGTGAGATAAAGGCGTCACTGAAAATATATCTGCACCAAATGGCGGATCCCATACCAATATTTTATGGAATTTAACCTTTAAAAATGCTAAATTACATGTTCACAAGTAACCTAAAGCGAGTTAAAGCGAAAAATTTTGACAAATTTGGCTATTTTGGGCGGAAATTTATTTATTGTGGATTTTGCCAAAGCAATGAATTTACTAAAAAGTTGCTTCCAATGAAAAAACAAAATTAAACAAATTGAAATATTTACTGAGATATCTTCGAAAAGCTGAATAAATTTTTATCACTGTGGGCACCCACATAGTTTTTACGCATAAAAAGGTGTAATGAGCGATTATTCCTCATTGTTGATAATGTCTCCATATCTTTACATCTTTTTTTATTTAATTGGCTATAACAATGGTGCTGATGAGACAATCAAAGAATGTACGAAAGACGTTGGAGGCAAAACGCGTCCGTCGGTGCCACCAGAATATTGCCATGACTTGGATTCTCCTGCATGCAATGCTTTGTTTGCGAAAATGCAACAAACTTACGCAGACAATCTAAAAATGTAAGTGTAATTATTAGCTTTCAAAATTTCATGGCTTTTTATTCCTTTTTCAATTTTTAAAATTTTTCAATTTTTATTCAAAATTTTTATATTCAAATTCATAGTAATTATATGAATGTAATTATATTTTAGCACCGAAGATTATAAAGTCAGCGAAAATTGCTCGAAGAATGCATTCGCTGCGATAAGTGTGTCGCAATGCCCGAGTTCATGCGCAAAATGTTGCAAAGCGCGACAGTTTGATTGCGCGAATGGTTACTTTTTATTTCAAATTTTGCAAATTTTTGCAAATTTCGAAGAAAATGATTGGAGATAAACAATAAATTATGGGAGAAATTATTATTATCACTGAATTTAAAAAGAGAAAAGAAGGAATTTTAATAGATTTGCGAAATTTTGCCAAATTTAATCTATTCTTTTTGAATAATTAAATTTTATATTTTCTTGAATTTCCAATTTTTAAATGCTTTCATTCGCTAGAGCGAAGATTGCCATTTATATTCAAAACTCGAAAAAGGTTTCCATTCGATATTTCAGACAACGCTATTTGTGAAGAGTTGGATTTTGTAGCTCATTGTAAGCATCCAAGTTTATATCAAATAGTTCTTCGAAGATGCCCGAAAACATGCGGTCTATGTGACCAGCCAGGAGCTCTTGGACAATGCCCAGACAGTAGCCCGATTTGTCGTACTGTTGTAGGTTTCCCAGATGCGTGCAGAAATGAAAGAATTGCTCAAGCATGTATGAAATCCTGCAATATTACCACATGTTTGCCAAGTAAATTTCTTTTTATTCGAAGAACATTTCAAAGAACATGATCTTTCTGCAGAAACAAGTATATGAGTTTTGACCACTCGATTGCGTTTATTCTGACCTGAGAGAGTCGAAGCAAATGGACTTTTCAGCAGAAATAAGATAAGTTAAATTTCTTATTAAATTAGTTCCTTAATAATTGCAGATTCAAGCACAACAGCAATCTCCGCAAATAGATGTGCAGATAACAGAACTAATTGCTTTCAATATGCACCCTTCTGCTACAATCCGAGATATAGAGATGTTCTCAGCAGATATTGTCCTCGTACTTGCAATGCTTGTCAATAAGAAAACATTTAATACACACGGAATAATTAAATTTTATTCGTTTTAATATTGGTACTTTTATTTAAGAGAATGGGATTTTCTAATGCTTTTTGTTTAAATATGAGAATGAAATAATCGCTACTCTGCAAAATGGTTTATCGTATCAGAAGAAATAGCAAAGAAGGAATAAGGAAAGGTACTGCAACAAAAGGAACAAATGTGATTTAGACAATTTCATATTTCACTTGACCATTAGTCATGCGATGAGGACAAAAATATATAACACGATATTGGTGAATTGACGGTGTCTGATAAAAAAGGTGTCGGTGTCTGAAAAAAAAACTTATCGTAATAGCTATTCAGTGTAGAGCAAATCATTTGTTCAACAATGAAGAAGCGCTCGTTGCAATTTTTTAAGCGTAAAAAGTATGCCGGCAATGAGGAAAATTTATTCAACTTTTGGGAAATATTTCTTGTGACCATTTCCTTTTTCTCTGGTACTGCAAAAAAAACTTTAAGCTTTAGTTCAACAAAAACCAATTGTTGCTAAAACATTTTCACTTTTCTGTTTTCCTGGCATCTCTTTTGTTAGCTGAATTATTGGCTCATAAGGAAGCTTTTCCTAATATTCTATAAAGCACTCATTTATTCTTTCTCACCGAATGGTTTGACAAGACACTGAGGAGGCTGATTTGTAACGAGGCCAATTTAATATCTTCCGATCAACCTGGTTTTTACTCGAAAAAATCTATTTCCTCGCAAATATTGGCAAGTCTTCCTGATTGGTTCACACCTATTGATAATGGAAAAATAATTTTAATAGTCTACTCTGATCTGGCCAAAACACACCGTTTGCAACTGTAATTTGTTGGTTACCATTAATTTTTATGCTATTATCAGCAATTCGTATCACTGGATATTAGACTATTTAAAATATCGATATCAAACTACACGCGTCAACATAGATTCAGATTTAGTTGAAGTCAAATCAAGCATGCGTCCCACAATTTTCTTATTACATTATATTAATGATACCACCGAAGTGGTACTTGGTTTAAAATTTTTATTTTCATGGTAGATCAGATAACCTGTCTATACTACATGATAATCTCAATAGAATTTCCAATTGATTACATGACAGGCAAATTACCCTTCCTATTCAAAATTGTGATGTATTTCGATAGGATGCTATCTCCCTAAGCTCATTATCATTAGTAACATTATCAAACTAGTCTCAAACTTCTCAAATCTTGGCATAGTCGTGAATGAGAATCTCGGCCTTCACTATAAAGCCATGTAAAAAGAAGAAAAAGTCTAAGGTCGTTCGAAAATAGAAATCAAATTATATTTATCAAATTATCCAAAGCGTTCGTTTGGTCTATTCTTGAACATAATGCAATCTGTTATCCCCTTAGATATCGCCTTTTATCTAATAGCAATTTAATTATAAAGCATAAACTTCAACTAAATAACCTAAATTCTCTCCTAATATGCCGAAATAAATAGAACTATTATTTATTTTTTAAAATCAGAAGATAATAAAGTCGTTCGGCACATCGTTCTATTATATTAATGGTATCTGAGCAGTAATAAAATCTACAGTTAGCGACACATTCCAAGCATAATTCGTGAAGCCATCGACGAGTACGCAGGCCACTTCTTTTAAAAATTTTAGCTTTTTTTCTTTTTGAATTAACAAAATTTTTCACGATAAATTTTTCCTTTTATCTTAGAAATATAATAAATTAGTTATGTAAATAATTGCCAACATGTATGAATATTTCACCGATAAAATTTGTTTTATTCTTATTTCATTTATTTTATTATTTTCTCTGATTTATTTTATAAATTATTTTGACAATCAAATTTTTAAACTTCGAAAAAAACTTTCAATATTCATTTCAATATTTTTGGAAATAACGAAACTACTAATTGTTGAAAGCAAAAAAACGATACTTTAATATATCAAACAACTTTTTTTTTTTGAAGATACTTTATGAAAAACTTTTTGCGTTAAAAATAAATTTCTTCGCTTTAATTTCTAAAATTTTGAAAAAAAAACTAAAATTTTAAAATTTTTTTAATAAAATCTTTTTGAATTTTTCACCGAAAAAAGGTTCTGAATACATAAGCTTTGAATTTTTCGCCTTCCGAGCTTATAAAAATAATCCTAATAATAATCAGTTAATGCTAATAACAATAATAATTTCAATTGAGCTAATAATGAGTTCTTCTGAAGTAATCGCATACTATGTAATGGAAATGTTCAGATGAAAAGAAAACGAGCCAAAATATTTCAAATGTTCTAAAATAATTTTTCAATATTGCTGATATAAATAAATAAATACTTCTTCTTCTTCAGTTGTGGCGGAACAAATTTTAGGTAAAAGCAATTTCGACAAAGAATAAAAGACAATCTTAAACGAGTATCTCTTTAAGAGAATAATAAATTTCATGTTCACAAGTAACCTCAAAGCGCGTTATTTAAAAGCAAATAATATTGAAGAGAAAGAGAAAAGGATAAAAATAAAAGAGAAAAAGGAATGCGACGAAAGTTTAGACTTGGATTTCAATTTGTTCAATTTCAATTTAGATGAAAATTGCCGTGGATTTGTTCTACCAAAGCGACTGATTTATTGAAAAGTTTTTGCCAATGAAAAATTGAAATTAAACAAATTGAAATATTTGTTGAGGGAAACATCTCCTAAAAGCTGAATAAATTTTTATCACTTCCGACACCCATATAGTTTTTAGACATAAAGGGATGCAATGAGTGATCATTCCTCATTGTTGAAAATGTTTCTTCACTTTATCGTCTTTTTATGCTTGATTAGCAATAATCGTGGTGAAGACGTGAAAATCAAGGATTGCGCGAAAGTCGTTGGAGGTATGCAACGACCAACAGTGCCGCCAGAATATTGCCATGATTTGGATTCGTCAACGTGCAATGCTCTATTCGCGAAACAATCAGGAACTTATGTAACCAATCTAGAGATGTAAGTGTAATTATTAGCTTTCAAAATTTTGTTGCTTTTTTTTGTCTTTCTGATTTGTTTCATATACAATATCATAATAATTATATTTCAGCACTAACGATTACAATGTCAGCGAACAATGTGTGAAAAATGAATTCGCTGAAATTAGTGTGTCGCAATGCCCAAGTTCGTGTGCAAAATGTTGCTTAACACGGCAGTTTAATTGCACGAATGGTTAATTTTTTTATAAAATTTTCGAAAAAAGAAGCGAAAAATTGATGATAAATAATAAATTATGGGAGAAATTATTATTATTGAAATCGAAAAATAAGAATTTTGCGTCAAATTTAATTATTATTTAATTATTTCTCGTTGAATCACCAATTTAAACAGAAATTTTAATTAAATTTAAACTTTATTTATTTCTTTTGAATTTCCAATTTTTGAATGCCTAAATTTTCATTCCCCAGAGTTATTAAAATTAATTTCTCAGTGAAAAATGCTTAGACTTCCAACTATTTATACTAGAGAAAGTATAATTTATAATTTAGACTTCGCTGCTAATGCGACCTGTGAGGAACTGGATTTTGTAAATCATTGTAAGCATCCAAGTTTATATCAAATAGTTCTTCGAAGATGCCCGAAAACTTGCGGTCTATGCGATCAGCCAGGAGCTCTTGGACAATGTCCAGACACCAGCCCGATTTGTCACATTGTCATAGGCTTCCCAGATGCATGCAAAAATGAAAGAATTGCTCAAGCGTGTATGAAATCCTGCAATATAACAACATGTTTGCCAAGTAAGCATTTTTTTTTCGATGAACTGTTGAAAGAACATGCATATTTTCGTAGAAATAATTGTTAAATCACTTGGAGAAGTAAAAGAAAAATTGTTGCGCATGTTTTGACCTGACAAGGTTAGTGCAAATGGACTGCGACCGAAATAATTAAATCTTATCAAATCAGTTTAAAACAATAATTGCAGGTCCAAGCACAGCAGCAGCCTCCCCAAATACATGCGTAGATTACAGAACTAATTGCTTTCAATATGCACCTTTCTGCTACAATCCAAGATATAGAGAAGTTCTCAGCAGATATTGTCCTCGTACTTGCAATGCTTGTCAATAAGAAAACATTTGATATTTAATACACGTGATAATTAAATTTTTGATTTATTTTAATATTTACTTTTATTTAAGAAATTGGGCTTCTCTAATGCTTTTTGTTTAAATGTATATTAAACGTATAAAATAATTGCTCTGCAAAAATGGTTTATTCAGCAAAATTAGGAGAATAATTGCAATGAATAAATAAATTTTAAATTTAAATAAATAACAATAAATAATAAATAAATAATAATAAATAATAAATTTAAATAAATAATAATAAATAAATAACAAATTTCGCCCCGAAGTAAGAAAATTCTGACATATATTCTTTTTACTACGAGAGTTGAACGATGCAACAACTGCGTAGAATGTGGTATAGACAATTTCATATTTCAGTTTACTATTAGGTATACCAATAAGACCAAAAATTTATAACACTACATCGGTGAATTAACGGTGTCTGATAAATATGACAAAAAACTTTTCCTGATAGCTATTCAGCCTGAAGTAAATCATTTGTTCAACAATGAAGAAGTTGCTGAATTATCGGCTCACAAGTAACCCTTTGTTAATTTCGTATAAAGCACTCATTTCTTCTTTCTCATCGCCGAATGGTTTCGACAGCAACAAAATAAAAATGATATTCATTTCCATTCTCAGACAAACACTCCTGTGATCCTTTCTATATATTAGTCTAATGGGTAATAAAGCGCTGAGAGAACTGATTTATAGCAAATTATATGATTAGCTATATTAATGCTAATTTAATACAACTTATTATAACTTAAATTATAACTTATTATAACTTAAATTATTCTTCCCATTCAAAATTGTAATATATTTCATACAAATTCGAAAGGATCCTATCTCCCTAAGTTCATTATCATTAGTAGTACTATGAAACTAGTCTCAAACTTCTTGGCATAGTCGTGGATGAAAATCTCGATCTTCACTATAAAGCCGTGTAAAAAGAAGGAAAATAATAAGAAATCAAAATATAGTTGTCAAATTATCCAATGCGTTCGTTTGACCCATTCTTGAATATAATGCAATCTATTATCTCCCCAGAAACAGCAAATCAAGTAAATTATTTGAAGACATTTAAAAATACTTCGTAGATCGCCTCGCATCTAATAGCAATCTCATTTATAAGGCGCAATTTCAACTGAATTATTCTCTCTCACTTCGCCGAATTAAAGAACTCATATTCTTTAAAATCAGAAAATAATGAAAATAACGTTCGATTACCAAAATACGTTTCGAGAAATTTGCATATTGAAACTGCGGGTATAAAATATCTATCTGAATTGAAAATTGTCTCATATTCATTTTCATATTCACTCGCTGATTTATTCACTAACCAATTCTTTTTCTTCTTCTAACCATTAGTGGTTAGGCTGGCTCCAATGGCTACAAGGGTAAGACGCTTTCAAGTGATTTGATGCCACCGTTCCTTTTCCCATCACCTAAGTCCATATACTGTTGGTCCACCTATATCAAATCTTCGTTCAAAATCTTTTCTGATCATATTAGTACAAGTTTTAATTGACCAACCTTGCTTTTGACACCACCCATCATACAGTTTAGCAAATAACGAAATATGCTTCAACTCCTGTGGTGCGGGACAGAGAACGTGCCCTAATCACCGAAGGGTATTTGAGCGAAGATTGGATGCGATCTTGTGATAACCAAATCACTAACCAAATACCCTTATTTTACCCTTATCTTATTTTGTTGTTAAAACTTAAACCTGGAAGAATTTGAAAACATTTCCTTTTATCTTACGAATAAGATAAAATTAGTAAAAACAATTGCCAACAAGTATGAATGTTTCGTCGATAAAATTTGCACTTATTTTATTCTTATTTTATTGATTTTATTATATTCGCTGATTTATTTTATCATTTTGGTAATCAAATTTTCAAATTTCGAACAAAATTTTCAATATTCATTTCATGATTTTCAGAAAAAAATGGAAATAACAAATAAAATGAATAAAGAAAAGCGATCCTCTCAAATATTGAAGAACTTTTTAGAGGGTTTTTTGTATACATTTAATTTGATTTTTATGAAAAGTTCTTTGTGAGTTAAAACTGAAGTTTTTTCATTGATGATAATTAGGTAACTAATAAAATCTTTCTGAATTTTTCACCGAAAAAGGGTTGCGATTATATAATTTATTTGGAATTTTTCGCCTCCCAAACTGATAAAAATTATCAAAAATATTGTCTTGAAATTATAAAAGGCAAAAATTTAACCATCAATGCAGCCATATTTAATAATTACATAGGAGCTTCATGGCATCAATCTAACCTTTTTTTCGCTTTCTGATTTTTTAAATTCGATTTCAGAATAGTTATATTTTTTAGTTATATTTTATATAATAGTTGCATTTTTATATTTTAACAACGAAGATTACAAAGTTAGCCCACATTGCGTGAAAAATGCTTCAGTTCGAAGAATTTCAAAATGAAAATTGAAAAATACTCTTTAAAAACAGAAAGTAATACAAGTCCTTCGGCTATAAAAATGGGTTTCGGGAAATTTGCAGTCATTGTGCATATCAAATTTTCAGATAAAAATTTTTCTACCAATTACACGCGGAATGGTCTGAAAAAATTTCCCTTTATCGTACAAATCAGATAAAATTAGAAAACAAGTAGTTGCCAAAGTGTATGAATCGATGAAATTTGCATTTATTTATTCCTATTTTATTATATTTATTATATTTTATTATATAGATTTATTTTATAATTAATTTTCAAATTCAAATAAATCAACAAATTCAAAAATTCTAAATTTCGAAAAAAAATATTTCAATATTCATTTTAATATTTCCCAAAAAAACGGAAATTGATGGATATGAACAAAGCAAAAATATTCTTTAAAGATATTTGAACGACTTTTGAGAGAATTTTTTTGAAAATTTCTGAAATTTTTTCGGTCAAATTTGCTAACAAAAAAAATTTTTCTGAATTTTCCATAGCAAAAAAAGTTGCGATTTATTTTGAAAATTTTGCCTTTCTAACATATATTAGAGAAAATTATTCCGTTGACAGCATTTGCATAGCATTTCGAATAATTTTCACGGTGAACTTCCAGACCAGAAATTCCAGAAATTCAATCATCCATACAGCGAGATGTAGTGTGAAGGTGATTCATGGAGCATCCCTTAGAAAAGAAGTAAATCAATCTTCAAATAAAAGAAATACATCTGCACTAAATGATTTCTGGCCAATCCCATACCAATATTTAATTAAATTACGTGTTCAGAAGTAATCTAAAGCGAGTTAAAGAGGAAAACGAATCTTATAATTGGATAATTTTAACAGAAATTTATTTTTAATGGATTTGTTTTACCTATACGATGAATTCACTAAAAAGCTTATTCCAATGAAAAAATGAAATTAAAAAAATTGAAATATTTGTTTCACGCAGATAACTACTAAAAGCTGAATAAATTTTTATCATTTCCAGCAACCGTATAGTTTTTATGCATAAAAAGGTGGAACGAACGATTATTCCATATTGTTGAAAATGTTTCTCTACTTTTGCATCTTTTTTTGCTTAATAAGCAATAATCTTGGTCTTGATGTGAAAATCGTGGATTGTGCGGAAGGGGTTGGAGGCCACGCACGTCCATCAGTGCCACCAGAGCATTGCCTTGATATGGATTCGTCTGCATGCAATGCTCTGTTCGCGAAAGAATCAGGAACTTATGTATCCAATCTAGACGTGTAAGTGCAATAATTAGCATTCAAAATTTCGTTACTTGTTTTTGCTTTCTGATTTTTTGAATTCGATTTCAGAATAGTAATATTTTTTAGTTATATTTTATATAATAGTTATATTATTATATTTTAGCGGACAAGATTACAAAGTCAACCAACATTGCGTGACCAATGAATCTGTCGCCGCGATTACTGTGTCGCAATGTCCAAGTTCGTGTGCAAAATGCTGCAAAACGCGACAGTTCAGTTGCAGAAATGGTTACTCGATTAACAATAAATTATGGTAGAAATCATTGTTACTGCAATCAAAAAGCAGGAATTTAGCTATATTTGCTAAATTTTGCCAAATTTATTTATTTTTTTTAACTTTTTAGTCATTTACCTTTAAAGCCGGAGAAAGTTTTTCCATTCGATATTTTAGACCCCGCTGCGGACGCGATCTGTAAACGATTGGATTTTGTAGCTCATTGTAAGCATCCAAGTTTATATCAAATAGTTCTTCGAAGATGCCCGGAAACGTGCGGTCTATGTGACCAACCAGGAGCTCTTGGACAATGTCCAGACACCAGTCCGATTTGTCATATTGTTGTAGGTTTCCCAGATGCATGTAAAAATGAAAGAATTGCTCAAGCATGTATGAAATCTTGCAATATAACAACATGTTTGCCAAGTAAATTTCTTTTTATTGGAAGAACATTTGAAAGAACATTCACTTTTCTGCAGAAATAATTGTTTAAGTATTGATCATTGATCACTCTATTGCGTATATTCTGATCTGAAAGGGACAAAGCAAAAGGACTTTACGGCCGAAATAAAATAATTAAACTAAATTTCTTATCAAATCAGTCCCATAAAACAATAATTGCAGGTTCAAGCACAACAACAACAAGTTCCCCAAATAGATGCATAGATAACAGAACTAATTGCTTTCAATATGCACCTTTCTGCTACAATCCGAGATATAGAGATGTTCTAGGCAGATATTGTCCTCGTACTTGCAATGTTTGTCAATAAGAAAACATTCAATATGCGAGATATGAATTTTTACTCGTTTTGATATTGGTACTTTTGCTTAAGAAATTGGGTTTCTCTAATGCTTTTTGTTTACAAATGAATAAAATAATGCTAATTAATGCTAACGGCTTTTCCAAGCGATTGAACAGGAACTATGTGGAAGAAGCAGAAGAATAAAGCACGACGAAAGCAAATATTACACCAGCGTTACGTGAATTAACGCCTAAAGAATTGGGTTTAGCTGGTTATGAAAGTATGCAGAAACTCTTGATTGAATTGTTTTCACACCAAAGCCAAATGAAACCCGAATGGTCCCGCAAATGTCTTATGGATCTCAATTGGGACTGCGAGGTTTTTTCTCGTGTTTGCATTTCTAGAATAATAAGAATTTCAGATTTTTGTATTTCGTCATTTTGCTGTAATTCTAGGAAGCCTATAAAGCATTTCTGGCGCTGCGCGATAAAATACTTTCTGAAGCTTTTCAATAATCTCAATGCAATCATATTAATCGAAAAGAATTTTATTAAATTTTTACCAAAATTCCCTTGAAATTTGTGTGAAAATGATTGATGATTATAAATACAAATTACACCGTGGAAATAAAATTCTATGAGTCGAAAAGATACTAATCTCTAAAAATATTTATTGGAACATAAACTGTTTAAATGATTGTTCTAGCGAAGGATGAAATTGGATAGTTGAGGTGTCTTTATTCTTCTGGTGAATCACCTTTCTGAAATCAGCTTCAAAATTAAAATTAGCATCTATCTGGCTGATATATTTTAAATCTTTTTACATATGGCCAATGAGAACAAAAAATTTCATGGTTTTTATCCTTCTCTGACTATTCTTACCTAAACCAGATTCTCCGCTCAACTACCATAAAAAGTCTATAAGCCAGAATTTGTTGCTTATGGGCAAAATTTATTGTTACCATATTTTTCTTCCTTGTTATTCTTCTTATATTCTACTTCTTTTGCGATAAATCATTTTTGCAATTATTTTATTCGTTAGAATTAAATCCACTGGAAAAATTCAATTTCTTATAAGCACCAATATTAAAACAATCGAGAAACACCAGCATATTAAAATGAATAAATATTCACCCATTGTACCAAATTGCTAAGAAAAACATTTTGAAAATCCATGAATATTTAATAGCAGAAAAATAATTTTACGCTTTATGATTGACAAGCATTTCAAGAACGAGGATAATATCTGCTGAGAACTTCTCTATATCTTGGATTGCAGCAGAAATGTGCAATTGATTCTGTAATCTACGCATCTATTTGGGGAAGTTGCTGTTGTGCTTGAATCTGCAACTATTGCTTGAAGGAAATGATTTAATACGAAATTTAGTTTAACTAGTTTAATTTCTACTACAAAGTCCATAGAAGTTTTATAGTTTGATCGGACCAAACATGGTGAAAGGAAGTGCATCCTCACCAATATCAAAATTTTGTCGTTTTGAAACTTTTCGAATTTAACAACTTTTCCGAAAAAAATTCGCATTAATTTCAAAATTTCCTTTAAGAATTACCGGTATCACGAAAAGAAGAAAAAATTATTGATGAATTGTATTGATAAAAATCTTGGCGAGTTGCTTTAGAGCCCTTAAATTAGAATCCTTATACTTCAAAAAAAATATTAAATTATCAAATTTTATTTCATTTTTGAAAATTAGTACAATATATAAAAATTGCTAGTCTACTATAGAAAAATTCAAAAAATTGCAGCAACGCTTATTCGAAAAGCTGTGCAAATTACCGTTTCAAAATTTTTTTTGCCAAAATATTTATGTTTGTTCATTGTTCAGCAAAAGATTTTTCTTCGCATGTTTTGTTATTATATGCTTCTATCTGAGACGTTTATTAAAAAATTAAAAAATAACTATTGCACATTTTGTGAAATGAACCATAGGAGGCGATAAAAAAGAACCAAAATATTCCTTAGTTTTTTAACTGGCAAGGTTTGTGGCGGAAGCATTTTATGCATAAAATGCAGGCATTTTTTAAGCTAACGATGCCTCGGTTATTCCGATCAAACAATTTGATAAGAATTGATAATGCGAGTCTTATTTAAATGAAACAACATTGATGAATTGTTAGGATAATTGGTTAATCTGCTGTTTAAATGCTTTAGGATGTTCTGTCACTTATAATTTTGGTAATTTGGCAATTAAAATGAATTTGTTGCAATTCTAAACCTCGCATATAAAAAAACAATTGTAGCTACAACAACTTCTTCGATAGAAATAGGTTTTTTTCCCGTTCACCATTTCTGACTGGGCTCGCTGTACTGGCTTGCCGAACCTGATAAATTTTGCAGGAAATTCCACTTAGCCAATATGAAGCGCGGATTCACCAGCACCGCTCGGATTTTCGGAATATTGCCTAAAATATCTATAAAAATCTATTAAAATAAAAGGATGAACGATATTTCTAGAAAAGTTAAAATAACTATAAGTTAATATTATTAATCTTATGCTAAATTGTACTTCTTTATTTTGCAAACGTTTTTGTTTAAAATTTGTTAATCATTATGCACCAAAATATTCAAAAAGCAATGCAGTTATAATATATATTCCTAAATTATTCGTTATGCATATTAGTGGTATTGTTGATAGTTCTAAAATATTTAGCTCTATGATAATAATTATTAGATTTGGTTAGTATGAAATGAAAGTATCAATGGTCGAAGCCAATATTAGCGAAAGACATTGCCACAATAGAGGTTGGTTAGCCAATTTTCGAATTTTCGAATCAAAGCTGACCGAGAATTTCTACGGAGCCGTCGTCACAGAGTTCAATGCACTTATGCACTCTTGCAACTTTTCCTTTGCCGAAGCGATTGATTCGCTAAAAAATTTCTTCCAGTGAAAAATCAAAATTAAACAAATTGAAATGTTTATCTCCTAAAAAGCTGATTAAATTTTTATCATTGCCGGCACCCATATAGTTTTTATGCATAAAAAGGTGCAATGAGCGATTATTCCTCATTGTTGTGAATGTTTCTCCACTTTTACATCTTTTCTTGCTTAATTGGCAACAATAATGGTGAAGATCGGCCAATCACTGATTGTGCGAAAGGCCCCCCTGGTAGGAAACGTCCGACAGTGCCGCCAGAATATTGCCATGATTTGGATTCTCCTGCATGCAATGTTTTGTTTCCGAAATTACCAGCAACTTATTTAAGTAATCTTAACGCGTAAGTTTTCAAAATTTTGTGGCTTTTTCTCCCTTTTTTTCCAATTTTTTTATAACCAATCCCGTAATAAATATATATTTTACATAACCAATCCTATAATAATTATATATATATAGTGAAGAAGATTACAAAGTCAACGAACACTGCTTAAACGCTTCACTCGCTGCGATTACTGTATTGCAATGTCCGAGTTCGTGTGCAAAATGTTGCAAAACGCGACAGTTCAACTGTACTAATGGTTACTTTTTAATGAAAATTTCAAATGAAAATGGGAACAAAAAATTATAGATAAACAATGAAAAATAATAAATTATCGGGAATATTATTAAAGAATTTGAAAAATAGCAATTTTGCGCTAAATTATTCATTTTTTTATGAAATTTATAATAAAAGTTTAAATTAACAATTTCCAAACTCTTTTTGAATCACCAATTTAAACTTTATTTTTCGTAACGTTCCAATTTTCAGAAGTTCCAATTTTTTGCCTTCATATTTGCCAGATTTATTAAAAATAAATTGAACAAGAATTTGTTTTTTATTTCATTTCTTGTTTATTATTTATTATTATTTATTTTATTATTGTGCATATAATATAGTTAAAAGTATCGGTATAGTTCAATCGAAGCCTATTTAAGGTTTACTTAAAATAAGAGGATGTTTTTCCATTAACAAATTGGTATTGCAGACGTTGCTGCTGATGAGACTTGCGAGAAACTGGACTTTGTAGCTCATTGTAAGCATCCAAGTTTATATCAAATAGTTCTTCTAAGATGTCCGAAATCTTGCGGTCTATGTGACCAACCAGGAGCTCTTGGAGAATGTCCAGACACTAGTCCGATTTGTCACATTGTCGGAGGTTTCCCAGATGCATGCAAAAATAAACGAATTGCTCAAGCGTGTATGAAATCTTGCAATATAACAACATGTTTGCCAAGTAAATTATTTTTTTTCATTGGAAGAACATTTGAAAGAACATTCACCTTTCTGCAGAAATAATTTTTTAAGCATTGATCACTCGATTTTCTGATTTGAAAGGGACAAAGCAAATGGACTTTACGACCGAAATAAAATAATTAAACTAAATTTCTTATTAAATCAGTCCCATAAAACAATAATTGCAGGTTCAAGCACAACAACAACAAGTTCCCCAAATAGATGCGTAGATAACAGAACTAATTGCTTTCAATATGCACCTTTCTGCTACAATCCGAGATATAGAGATGTTCTCGGCAGATATTGTCCTCGTACTTGCAATGCTTGTATTCTTTAATAACAAAATAATATAATAAAATAGAATGTAAAATAAAAATAAATGGTCGAAGCCTTTTTTTCGGCAATTTTGTACAGAACATAATTAAATGAATAATATAAATTCATTTAAATATGCCAGTGATTCTGCTTTAATACCACTTTTGTTTAAGAAATTAGGTTTGAAATTAGGTTTTTCTAGTGGTAGTTTTAACGAATAAAATAATTACTCTGCAAAATGCACAAGCAGTGAAGGT
Organism: Dracunculus medinensis; assembly: GCA_900625125.1. Classification (NCBI taxonomy): domain Eukaryota; kingdom Metazoa; phylum Nematoda; class Chromadorea; order Rhabditida; family Dracunculidae; genus Dracunculus; species Dracunculus medinensis. The sequence goes on along the minus strand of UYYG01001151.1, from coordinate 63,130 downwards.
GAATTGTGAAGGCAGTTAAAGAATTATGAAGAAAGCTACAATACATTACACAAATAACAAATTGCTAGCGATAAGCTTTTAAAAGAGAGCCTAATATCACAAAAAATGAATGGTTTTTTCAATTAAAACGTGCCACTCAATGCACAAAATTCATTGTTTAAGTTTAATGCTAAGATTTAATATTAAATTTTAGAGTGGAAAATAGGGAAAAGCTGAAAGCCAAGGCGAAAGCCAGCAACAAGATAAGCTATGGACTTCTGTGGAAGAAAAAGCTCTGAGTAACTTTTAATTAAGGCTCGAGCTTGAGTGGAGAGAACTTTTGTACTTGTAGTCAGTAGAACTATCCTAAATATAAGTGGGCTATTATGCTCGAAGGGAAAGCTCGCTTTTATAGGTATTATTTTCATAAATAAGATTTATATTAAGCTTTCTTTTTTATATTATTCGCAAGTTATTTCATTCATTTCTTGAATTCTTCTCCAGTTTCACATTTACTGAAAATTTACTGTTGAAAAATTTTGATGAAAAATTTTACTATTTTAAAATGCAAATAAAATAATGAAAATAAAGAAATAAAGTCAAATAAATAAATAATATTGTATAAATATTTTCAATTCAGTGAAAAAAAATTATATTTGCGATAAAGTAAAATGTTCCAAGAAAATAAGTCATATATAATACAACAGTTAATTGATAAATAGCAAAGGAGACGAAATCGTTGACGCCAATAAAATTCACATGCGAAGCCAACTCTTTTAATAATCGTAAAATAGTCGTAAGGCAACAAATGACGATAGTCTTTTAATAATCGTAAAATAGTCGTAAGGCAACAAATGACGATAAAAATACAGGTAAGTCGCCAGCATCACCCTGATTTTTTGTACAGGTTTACTTTTGCGAAGAATCGAACACAAAACCAGCGTAAACGTTTTGTTCCGATAAACTGCAGAATCAACTAAAGAATTTATCAACTGCAGATTTTTTATAAATGCAAACTTAATTTCTGTAATTTCAGTAAAGAATATTTGCACGTTGCGACCTCGTTGACCTTCTTGCAAGCCTTGTTGTTCTTTTGAAGGATATGCACTGAATGAGTTTACAGATGTTATTGGGCGGACGCAGTTACAATCGCTTTTATAATTATCTAGCAATGGAACCGATACTCAATGGCTAAATGAGTATTATGCTTTCACGTAGATGAGTAAAGTCAGTCAGCTAAATTTTTAAAAATAGACATAAACTTATTTATATTGCACAAGAAGACAATTTATTTTGCATGCGCAGTTGCATTCAGTACTTTAATAGAATTATCGAATCGAATGAAGATTCCGATTCCAATAAAGTATTCACAATTTCACTGATCCCAAGTTAATCTACAAGAATAGGAAAATCCTTCGAAACGAATTTGTCTCGTCTAGAATACCTCGAAATCCAAAAAAATTTAATAAGTCAAAACATGCGTATCAATCATGCGTAATTAAACCTGCTAGTCCAGGATTAAATCATTTAGATTAAAATTTGATTGCAGCATCGAGGATAGTGGCCGACCGCTTTCTATTTGCTTCATTTTCGCGATTTTTCAATAAATATTAGGTAGCCTAATTACAAATTAATAAATTAATAGTGCTTTTCCTATTAATTTGAATTCTATTTCAATAAAAATGATCAAGCAAGGCACAGAACTGAGAATAATAATTTATATATAAAACTAAAACCATCATTGGATTCTTTTGAACGTAATACACTGAATTTTTAAACATAAGTTAATTTTTTATTTCATAAATTGTAAAATTTAAATTTAAAACAAAATTTTTTATATATTTCCAGTTTTACTTTAAAGTTTTATTCTGAAAAATATTCTTTGAAATTTTTTGTAAAATTTTTTCCGAAATTGCTACCCTCGTCATTCCCTCCATCTTGGATTTTAGAAAATTTTAGAAAAGAACACCTTTCCCTTTTTCATTTTACACGCAGCAGTTATATTTCGTTATTTAATTTTTATTATAGAATTATTTATCAAATTTTTTTCGAAAACGACTTAATCAAAACAGACATACGAATACAACACAATATGGCATATTAATTATTAGGTTTTTCTTTCGAGAAATGGCTTAAACATAGCGATAAATAACTGTGGTACTCACATGCAAAAAATGATTGGAATTTTTCTTATCAAAAATCAAATATTACCATAAAATAGTGTTGCAGAATGGCATCGATTGATCTGTTTTGCGCTTATGCAGTTATGCAGTTTTAGGAAGCTGATTTCATATTAATTGATTCACTTTATCTTTTTAATTGTATAACCTCATAAAAGTTGTTCAGGTGAGGAATTACCATTGTTAAACCGAAAAAAATTCTTCAGCAAGACGAACTAAATTGTGATAAGATTATTTCACCGCGTGGTGTCGTAATAAATCAAATCCGAATTAGGAATTATCGGCTCATCATGCTTATTTTTTTATTATATCATTAGCGTTTTCTTTTTATAGGACAATTCTCTACTTGTTAGAAATATTATATATTACAGTCCGTGGTGCAACCACTGGCAAAGGTTTCTTTCTGAGAATACTTGGAGAATATTTTCATAGGACTGAACCTATTTTATTGGAAATTGATCAAAACGATATCGTTTTCTTCATTGATAACGATAAAGTATGATTATTGTGTTTTTCGCTAAGAATGTTTATTACAGGAATGTTTTATTAAAAATTATTTTTTTAAATTTAGACAATACAAGCGATATCGCGACGAATACGCGACGACGATCGTGGCACACCTTGTCCAGTGATCATAATTTCGAAAAAGGCGCCAGTAGGCTTCAGTGCTTTTGGCCAAGCTAAAAACGATTTGCTAAAGGTGAAACTTGCGCGATCGCGAATTTTTAGTTTTATTATAAATGAAAAACAATGGTTATCAGAATTTTGTCATAAATAAATGCGAAATATTAGACAGATAATCACAGATAATCAGTTTACTGTGGAGAAAATCCGATTTCTGGTACCACAGTTTTCTTTTCATTTTATACCTAGGTAGCTAATCTTTCAGTGGGTTTTAAATGACTGTTATAATGCTGAAACTCGTATTCTTAACTTGAGTAATTTTTCGCTCGGAGACCAATATCGCCCAATAACTAATGCTTCTAGTGAACGTTCAGTTTTAGGCATTTCACCAAATTTTTATCAGCTTTCATCATTCCTACATTATTTTTACGCATAAAAACTCCAATGAGGCTGCAATTCCGCCAAGTTTTAGTTCACACTACATGCAGCGCTTTAATTACTAAAATGTCAAACATAAACCAGAACTTGCTGCTTATGGGCAAAATTTATTGTTGCCGTATTTTTCTTCATTGCTTCCTTGTTATTCTTCTTATATTCTACTTCTTTTGCGATAAATCATTTTTGCAGAGCAATGATTTTATTCGTTAAAATTAAATCCACTGGAAAAATTCAATTTCTTAAAAGCACCAATATTAAAACAATAGAAAAACACGAGCATACTGAAATGAATAAAAAATATTCATCCATTGTACCAAATTGCTAAGAAAAACATTTTGAAAATCCATGAATATTTAATAGCAGAAAAATAATTTTACGCTTTATGATATGACAAGCATTGCAAGAACGAGGATAATATCTGCTGAGAACTTCTCTATCTTGGATTGCAGCAGAAAGGTGCAAATAGTTCTGTAATCTACGCATCTATTCGGGGAGATTGCTGTTGTGCTTGAACCTGCAACTATTGCTTTAAGGAAATGATTTAATAAGAAATTTAGCTAAACCAAATTTAACTAGTTTAATTTCTGCTACAAAGTCCACAGAAGCTTTATAGTTTGAACGAAGCAAACATGGAGATAGAGGAAGCACATCCTCACCAATATCAAAATTTTGGCCCACTTGCTCTTCTCAGAAGTAGCATCAGAATGATAAAATGCGCAACTTTTCTCTTGTATCCCCGAGTAATCTGGTGGAAATCTAAGAAACTCCACACTAATATTTCCTTAAATATATCTTCAAAAGTCCTCCCAATAAAAAAAAATTGCCTGGCAAACATGTTGTTATATTGCAGGATATCTTGAGCAATTCTTTCATTTCTGCATGTATCTGGTTAAACCTCACACAATATGACAAATTGGGCTTGTGTCTGGACATTGTCCAGGAGCTCCTGGTTGGTCACATAGACCGCAAGTTCTCGGACATCGTCGAAGAACTATTGATATAAACTTGGATGCTTACAATGAGCTACAAAATCCAGTTTCTCGCATATCTCATTAGTACTGAAATCTAAATTAAATAAAATTAAAAATCTTCAAATAAGGAAATCTTCTCTGATTTTGGATCATAGCTTCCCATGGATCCTCTTTACAAAATGTGCAGAAGCTACGAAATTTTTCATAAAACGAGGAGTAGAAAATAACAATAAGTATAAGGAAAAATTGCTAGTTTAATTCTTTTGGCAAAGTTGAACGTTAATATTTTGGCAAAAAAAATTTCAAAACGGTAATTTGCACAGCTTTTCGAATAAATTTCGCTGGATTATTGCGATTTCTTTTGCAATGGACGATTTTTGATGCGAAAAATTGAAAAAACAGCTCAAACAATTAAAATGATAAACATTTAATAAATAAACATTTAATAAAGTTTTAATAAATTTCGCAGATTTTCAGAAGTGAACTAAAATTTAATAATTTAGCACTTTTTTAAGATTTAAGGTTTCCAATTTTAAGTAATTCGTTAGAAATTTCAGAATTCATTTTTCTGAAAATTTTATTAAAATCGAAGAGTTTTAAAATGAAATTTGAAGAATAATTTTTAAAAACAGAAAATAATGCCGATAGTTCGGTTATAAAAACGGGCTTCGGGAAATTTGCAGGTAAGGATTTTCCTCTCAGTTACACGGGGTTTGACAAAATTTCCCTTTATCGTACAAATCAGACAAAATTAAAAATGCAAATAGTTGCCAAAGTACATGGAATTTGAAACGATGAAATTTGCATTTATATTATTTCTATTTTTTCATATTCGCTGATTTATTTTAATTAATTTTCAAATAATCAAATTTTCATTTTTTTAATATAGCAATTTACTTTGATTATTTTGCCTACCGAAATAACATATATTATGGAAAATTATTCCGTTAACAGCACAAAAAGTAGAAATTTAATCATCTATTCAGTAATATGTAGTAATATTATGAAAGAGATTCGTGCAGCATCCCTTGGCGGCAATAAATCTATCGTGAAATAAAGGCAACGCTGGAAGCGCATCTATATCAAATGGTCTCTGGCGAGTCTCTGGCTAACCCCATAGCAATGTTCAATGGAATTTAGCCTATATTGGTACTAAAATACATGTTCATTGGATATTTTGTACAGAAATTTAATTATATATTTTATTTATTTAATTCAGAATCACAAAAGAGGAAAACGAATTTGACAATTGGATAATTGGATAATTTGGACAGAAATTTATTCGTCGTGGATTTGTTTTGCCGATGCGATTAATTCGCTAAAAAATTTTTCCAGTGAAAAATCAAAATTAAACAAATTGAAATTTGTTTCACGCAGATAACTCCTAATAGCTGAATAATTTTTTATCACTGCTTGCACCCGCAAAAAGGTATAATGAGCGATTATTCCACACTATCAAAAAACGTTTCCATAGTGGTGGTAATCAGCCGATCACGGAATGTGCAAAAACGCTGGGAATACCGTCAATACCACCAGAATATTGCCATGACTTGCTCTATTCGCTAAAGAATCTGGAACTTATGCAGACAATTAAAACATATAAGTGTAATTATTGGCTTTCAAAATTTCACGAGTTTTTTCTTGTTTTTTAAATCCAATTTTAGAATAGTTATATTTAAGGTTACAAAGTCAGTCAACACTGCGTGACCAATGCTTCAGTCGTTGAGATTACTGTAACGCAATGTCCAAGTTCGTGTGCAAAATGTTGCAAAACGCGACAGTTCAATTGCAATAATGGTTACCTTTTTGGATGGACACATTTTAAGCATCCAAGTTGTCCATACATTCAGTGGAACTGAATTTCATATCCACAAGTAACTCTCAAGCAAGTTATTTAAAAGCAAATACTAAAAGGAATTGAAGGGAGAAGTTTTTCCAATGAATGAAAATAAATAAGAAAATAAAAAAAAAGAATGCGAAAAAAATTTTAGAACAATGGTCGTAGATTTGTTTCGTAGAAACGATTGATTCAGTGAAAAGTTTTCACTAATGAAAAATTTAAATTAAACAAATCGAAATTTATTTATTTATAAATTCATTTCAGGCAGATATCTCCTAAAAGCTGAATAAATTTTTGTCACTGCCGGCATAATTTTTACGCATAAAAAGGTGCAATTGAGCGCTTGTTCCACATTGTCGGAAATGTTTCCACACCTTTATATCTTATTTTGCTTAATTGGCAACAATAACGGTAATGATAAGACAATCACGGAATGTACGAAAGTCGTTAATACCAAAACACGCCCGTCAGTACCACCAGAATATTGCCACGATTTGGATTCGCCTGCATGCAATGCTCTATTCGCGAAAGAATCAGGAACTTATGGGAACAATCCAAAAATGTAACTGTAATTATTAGTTTTAAAAATTTCGTGGCTTTCTTCCTCTTTCTCAATTTTTATTGTCATATTTATATTCAAATTCATAAAAAATTTATATTTTAGTACCGAAGATTATAAAGTCAACGAAAATTGCATGAAGAATGAATTCGCTGAGATTAGCGTGTCGCAGTGTCCAAGTTCGTGTGCAAAATGTTGCAAAACGCGACAGTTCGATTGTAGAAATGGTTATTTTTTAATGAATATTTCGAAGAAAATGGAGACGAAGAGCTGACGATAAATAATAAATTATAGGAGAAATTATTATTACTGAAATCAAAAAGCAGAAATTTTGCCAAATTTAATTATTTTGAACAATTAACTTGAATTTTATTTTATTTTTTTTTTGAATTTCCAATATTTAAATGTTTAATTTATATTTGCCAGAATTATTAAATATGATTTTAGTTTCATTCCTCTGCGAAAATTGCGTACTTTTAGCCATTTATATTCAAAACTCGAAAAAGGTTTTCCATTTGACATTTTAGATGCGATTTGTGAGCCACATTTGCTAAAATTAATTTTATTTCATTTCTCTGCAGAAATTGCTGAATGTTTTAACCATTAACAACCAAAATCAGGCAATGTTTCTCATTTGAAGCTTTTAAATTTAGATTATATTGCCGATGAGACTTGCGAGAAACTGGATTTTATAGCTCATTGTAAGCATCCAAGCTTATACCAAATAGTTCTTCTAAGATGCCCGAAAACATGCGGTCTATGTGACCAACCAGGGGTTCTTGGGCAATGTCCAGACACCATCTCGATTTGTCATATTGTGGGAGGTTTCCCAGATGCATGCAAAAATGAAAGAATCGCTCAAGCTTGTATGAAATCCTGCAATATAACAACATGTTTGCCAAGTAAGTTTCTTCTTCTTGGAAGAACTTTTGATGAAATGTTTGTATAAGAAGATTGCCAGATCACTTGGTGAAACAAAAGGGAAATCCTTGCATTATAGAAATATTCACTTTGCCTCGGATATGAAAAAAAAAGCCAAAAAATGCTAGAAGTGAAGATGCACCTCCTCTACCAATAAGTTTGGCTCGAACAAACTATAAATAAAATGTTTTGTTGATTTTATTAGATCCTTAAAACAATAATTGCAGGTTTAAGCACAACAGCAGCCTCCCCAAATAGATGCGTTGATTACAGAACTAATTGCTTTCAATATGCACCTTTCTGCTACAATCCGAGATATAGAGATGTTCTCAGCAGATATTGTCCTCGTACTTGCAATGCTTGTCAATAAGAAAACATTTAAGGATAATTAAGGATACACGGGATAATTAATTAAGGGATAATTTTTATTCATTTGTTTCATTATTTGTATTTTCGTTTCAGAAATTGGGTTTCTCTATTGCTTTTTGTTTAAATGAATAAATAATTGCTCTGCAAAAATGGTTTATCGCATCAAAATTAGGAGAATAATTGTAAAGGAATAGTGCCAGCAATGACAAAAATTTATTTCTTGGAAATATTTCTATTACAATTACTATTAGCGATGGCAGAGGGGAGCCAGCCTAACCGGTAATAGTGGGTGCTGCTAGAGAAAGAAGAAGAAATATTTCTTGTGAGCACTTCATTTTGTTTGGCACAGCAAGAAAAATTTTTAATTCATCAAAAACCAATTGTTGGTAAAACATTTTCACTTTTCGGTTTTCCTGGCTTCTTCTCGTTTACAATTATTATTATTATTAATATCGTAGAAAGCACTCTTTTTTTTATCACTGAATGATTTCGGTAGCAATAATTCGAATAATTCGATTCTATAATAGAGAAGAGGCTTTATGTAGAATTTTTTAAAATTTATAAAATTTTTTAAACAATATTAATAATCACAGTAAAATAATATTCTCATTTCTAAAAAAAAACACCTATGATCCTTCCTAGCTATTAGTCTAATGGATAGCAAAGCACGGGGGAGGCTGATTTGTAACAAGTTGGTTAGCTATATTGACGCTAATAATTTAATTCTTCTTCCGATTTATTGTATGGTTTTTGCTCGAAAAAATCTATTTCCTCGCACATATTAGCAAGCTTTTCTGGCTGGTTTACATCTTTTGTTAATGGAAAAATATTATTGTCTGATATTATGACTATATTATGACTTGCCAAAGCATTTAAGCATGCCGTTCTTCAATAAACTGTTGGACTCCATTAATATTTATCGACAATTTGTATTAATGGATGTCAGATTATTTGAAAGATCGACGTCAAGCTACATATATCAACAACTCTCTTTCAGACTTAGTTCGAGCTAAATCAATAATCTTATGTTGTATTAATGATAACACTAATGTTGTACTGAATTCTACCATTTATCTTTGGTTATAATGTGTTGTGAAATTTTTTATTCTCATGGTAGATCATAACCTCTCTTCGCTACAAGATGACCTCAATAGAATTTCCAACTGCATAAATGACATGCAAATTATCCTTCCTTCTTCAGAAGTGCAATGCCTTTCGTATAAAATCGAAAGGGGTAATTTCACTATCAATAGTAGCACAATTAGACAAATCTCAAACATCTTAAATCTTGACGTAAATGTGCATGAAAATTCCGATCTTCACTGCAAAGCCATAGCAAAAAGAAGAAAAAGAATAAGATCGTTCAAAAATCAAAATATATTAAAATCAAAATATATTATCCAAAGTGATCGTTTGGCCTATTCTTGGGCATAATACAATCTGTTATCCCTTTAGACACAACAAATCAAGTAAATTAATTGAGGACATCCGAAAATACTTCATAGGTAGTCTCTTATGTATCTAATAGCAATCTCAATTGTAAAGCAGAACTTCAGCTGAATAATTTAAATTTCCCACTTTGCCGAATTAAACAAAAACATTCCTTGAACTCAGAAAATAATAAAGTCGATTACCAAAGTTTTCCGTGACAATTTATCAGATATCATCGTTAATTTATACAAATTCACCCGTGTAGTGTTATATATTTTTGGTGCTACTGGCATTCCTAATGATAAATTGAAATATGAAATTGATTAAAATATATTCTATGCATTTGTTGCATTGCTAAATTATTATACGTTCGAAGAATGTATATCAGAATTTGTTAATATTGTGCAAAATTTTTTTTTATTACCTTTCCATAATATTTCTTTCTGCTAATTCTGCTGCGATAAACCATTTTTGCAGAGCAATTATTTCTGATAAAAATGATATGAATATTGGAATATATTTTTCGAAATTTGGAAATTTGATTATCGAAATGAATTGAAATATAATTGTTATTTTGTCGTTCTCGTGAGCGGTGGTGTCGATCTTCTCTCCGTTAAATTCTGTTAATTCATTCGCCTTTTATCGAGTACTTATTAGATAAAAAAGATTTTTTGTTTGGGGCACTAATTCAAATGGCACCAAAAAAGATTGCAACTAATAAGGTCGTTTCTGCCAATGATGTCGGCCCCTTAACTATCGAGGACTTGAGAATGCAGTTAGCTTCCATTAATGAGAAATATGAAAAGCAGCAAGGCCTAATTCTGCATTTAACGAGATCCATTGAAGTACTTACAAAGGTGAACAAAGGTCAACGAACTTAAGAATGACATCAATAATTTAAAAGCCTCATCTTTGAGTAGCAACTTTGAGCCTCCAAATATCTCAACTGAACAAATATTGCAAACTATTGATGAATATTTTGAAAAAAAAGAAAAGGAACCATGTCTAGTTGGCATAAATATTCTTGAAAAATCTTCTGATGATGAGACTGCTATTGCCGATAGGCTCTTAGCAAAGAATATTGTAGCAGTTGCTGGGATTTAGACTGGCTAGTCTATCGATATGGAAGAAAAGGGTCAGGCGAGTACTTAAGATTCGACTTGAAGATAAGTATATTGTCATGTCTGTTTTGTGTAATAAGAACGATCGATTGTTCCCCATGGAAGTTTTTTGAGGAAGCATCTAACGAAAAGAGAACGAAAAGAGAACAGAGAACTATTATTAGACAAACAGTTGCGTAAAGAATGTTATATGCGAAATCAGAATCTCAATCTGAAGAAGAATGTTAACAGAAATCTTCAAATAGTGGAACTCAGGCAGTCTCGCCAATGGTTTACAACTACGAACAATTTTTTGATTCCAATTTCTCCCATCAATCTACTTTATATTATTTAATGCAAGAAGTTTAAAATATAAACTTTATGACTTACAACTCATACTAATTGATAACCCAAATAGTATTTTTTGTATTAATGAAACGTGGTTGGATGACTCTACTGATAATCGCGAATTAAACTTCAATGGCTTTCTAGTATCACGCAAGGATAGAACAATAAATAAGTTTAAATTCTCATGGAGATGGGCTTATCACGTTTATTCCTGTTTATTATAAATTTCCTGATAATATTCCACAAATAATTTATAAAAAATATGCAGTTTCACTGAGTCTCACTGTTTTTAATTTATAAAGACATTATGAAAACTGGCTTTAATCACAGAATTTGGAAGTTGTCTCTTATAATTCCCATTCATTAAAAAGGAAACATTTATGACCCTTCTAATTATAAACCTATTAGCCTAACATGCATTGGTAGTAAGGTACTCGAAAGGTTGATTTGTTAACAACAAATTGGTTACTTATCTTGATGCCAATAATTTTATATCCTCTTATTCTCATGGTAGATAACCTATCTCCATTGGGCCTTAACAGAATAGGCAGCTGGCTATATGACAGGCAAATTACCCTTCCCTTTCAAAAATGTAGCGTTCTTCATATCAGTTCTAAAGGTTTCGATTTGTTTCACTAATCTTATTATTAATGGCAATATAATCAATAGAATCTCACGAATTTCCAATCTTGGAATAATCATGGATAAAAATCTCGATTTCGACCTTCACTGCAGAACCATGGTTAAGAAATCCTCAAAGATACTAAATTTTAATTTTCGTTCGTTTAAAAACAAAACTGAAGATTTCCTTATTAAAATATACAAAGCGTTTTCGGCCACTTCTTGATTACAATGCTATATTTTACTCCCCGAGATAAAGTAAAATAATTTAAGGATTCCAAAAATATTTTATACGGCGCCTCTCTCTTAATTGTAATTTTAATTATAAAAAAACTTCTACAGTGGATTCAGTTCGTCGAATTAAAAAAAATTTCATTTATACTAATAAGATCCTGTATGTTTATGTTAAACTAGATTCAAAATATTGTAATTTTAGGTTAAATTTAAATCCAACAAGAACTAATGGGCTAAAATTACTAAAACTTATGTGCAAAACTAAACTAAGCACTCATGATTTCTTTATTCATGATATTAATTACTGGAATAAACTATCGAATGATATAGCTTGTGCGTCATCTCTAACTATCTTTAAAAAAAGAATTGATAATATCATTTATAATATTATTCAAAAAATTCATATCATGCAGGAAGTGTGAAATCTCGATCTTTACCATCCAATTATGGTTATTTCGAATTGTACTATATTATTTATTATTATTTTGCAGTGCCCTCTTTATTTCATCTTTAAATTGTTTATTTTATTTTTGTTTTATTTTATTATTGTTAATTTTTTGTTTCATTAATTCTTATCATTTGTTACTTTAACTGTTGTTATTAATACATGGCGCCCTGCTTGGCTGGTTTTCAATAAATAAATTAAATAAATAAATAAAATAAATAATATCCTAAATAAAAAGTGGGGTGTTATGCTCGAAGAGAACGCTTTTATAAGGTATTGTTATTGTCATAAATAAGAGGTTTTTCTTTCATATTTTATTCAAGTTATTTCATACATTTCTTGAATTCTTCCCAGCTTCACATTTTAAAAATTTTACTTAAAAATTTTTAAAATGGAAATGAAATAACGAAAATAAAAAAAATTAAATAAATAATATTTTATGAATAAAAAAAAATTATATTTTCGATAAAGCAAAATGTTCCAAGAAAATAAATCATACATCATATACAATAGTTAATGGATAAATAGCAAAGGAGACGAAATCGTTGACGCCAATAAAATTCACATGCGAAGCCAACTCTTTTAATAATCGTAAAATAGTCGTAAGGCAACAAATGATGATAGAAGTAAGGTGAGTCGCCAGCATCACCCGGATTTTTGTACAGGTTTACTTTTGCGAGGAATCGAACACAAAACCAGCGTAAACGTTTTGTTCCGGTATTCTGCGGAACCAATAGAAGAATTTATCAAATTTTTTATGAATGCAAATCTAACTGTTATTGCAGTAAGGAATATTTGCACGTTGCGACCTCGTTGACCCCCTTGCAAATATTCTTGTTCTTTTTAAAGGATAAAAACTAAATGAGTTTGCATATGACTTTAGTTATTGGGCGAACGCACTGGTTAGAATCGCTTTTATTATTATCATAAGTATATGTTATTAACAATGGCTAAATGAGCATTATGATTTCACGTAGATGAGCCAGTCAGTCAGTCAGCGAACAAAATATTAAGAATAGAAAATAAAAAAAACTTATTTATTAACTTATTTATATTGCATAAATAAAAAAATTAAATAAATTTTTCCATACCTCTTTAATATTTTAAAATTTTAAAATTCTGTAATGCTTTTTAAAAATTTTATTTTTCTGCAAAAAAATTTTTCTGACAGTTTGCGAATCTATGCAATAAATTGCATGAAATGATTTTTACTTCATAATCTTCTTGTTAGCTTAAATCTGCCACAAATTTTGGATGGCCAATGTTCGCAATACATAGTCCACCAAATAGATTTATACTTATCGCTTGCGATTGACATCTGAAAATCGAATTGGCAAATTAGAAATTGAACTGTATGCAAAAAAATTTAGTTTAACTTGCAACCATGGTTTTGCCGTATAATTTCAAATAATAAATTTTTTTCGCCAGCTTATGTGCTCTTTATTCATTTATTTATTTTGCATGCGCAGTTGCATTCAGTACTTTAATAGAGTTATCGAATCGAATGAAGATTCCGATTCCAATAAAGTTCACAATTTCACTGATCCTAAGTTATTTAATCTACAAGAATAGGAAAATCCTTCGAAATGAATTTGTCTCGTCTAGAATATCTCGAAATTCAAAAAAATTTATTAATAAGTCAAAACATGCGTATCAATCATGCGTAACTAAACCTGCTAGTCCAGGATTAAATCATTTAGATTAAAATTTGATTGCAGCATCGAGGATAGTGGCCGACCGCTTTCTATTTGCTTCATTTTCGCGATTTTTCAATAAATATTAGGTAGCCTAAGCCTAAGCCTAAATGAATATTATGCCTTCACATATATGAGTAAAGTCAGTCAGCTAAATTTTTAAAAATAGGCATAAACTTATTTATATTGCACAAGAAGACAATTTATTTTGCATCTGCAGTTGCATTCAGTACCTTGAGAGTTATCGAATCGAATGAAGATTCCGATTCCAATAAAGTAATCCCAATTTCGCCGATCCTAAGATATTTAATCTATATATAACATTTTAACATCATAATACTGTACAAGCGTTAGGCTCTGTCCACTACATGGCTTTGCACCCACTAAGTATAAGCAATATATATTTAGCACAAAAAATTTCCAGTTTGATCGACTGCACCCACTTAGTTAAGCAACCTTGTGTTAAATCATTTCGCAGATCATTACTTATAATACTTGGAGAAAGTGTTGATGGGATCACACTGTGGAAGGTTCCCAAAGTGCGTTAAATTACTTTTTATTGAAAGAACTTTTGTAAGAAGCTACACCTTTCTGCAAAAATAATTATTAGAGAAGTAAAAGAAAAGTTGTTGCGTATATTCTTCTGACCTGAGAGGATCGGAGCAATTGGACTTTGCAGCAGAAATAAAATAATTTCTTATTAAATCAGTTTTAATAATTGCAGGTTCAAGCACAAGCACAATAGCAACCTTTCTAAATAGATGCGTAGATAACAGAATTAATTGGTGCACCTTTTTGCTCCATCAAGATAGAGAAGTTCCCAGCAGTTATTGTCCTCGCACTTGCAATGTTTGTGAATAAAAAATTATGCAGAATAATTGAATGAATAAGTAATAATTCAATAATTGATATTTGTTCCTTTGTCTTATTACTGGTACTTTCGTTAAATAAATTTGATTTCTCTAGTGCTTTATGTTTAAATCAATAAAACAATATTGATATAATTGATAGTAAATTGATGGATTCATAATTGATAGAATTAGCAAAAGAATTGCAAAGAAATAGTATAGAACGGTACGGCAACAATAAATTTTGCCCAAAAGTAATAATTCTGACATACTTCGTATGATATTTTAGCAACCAATGAGTAGAATGTGGTTTAGACTATTTCATATTTTACTTAACCATTAGGCATGGGAGGAGGACAAAATTATAATTGGTGAACTTATAGAAATTAACTATGCCTGAAAAATAGGACGAGAGACTTTTCCTGATGGCAATTCAGTTTAAAGCAAATTAAATGTTTAGGAATGATGAAGCACTCGTTGCAATTTCTCATGCCTAAAAAATAAAAAAATCCTCAAGATTATTAAATTCGGTCGTTTAAAAACAGAAACCAAAGTTTTTTTCTCAAATTATACAAAGCGTTCATTTTGCTTATTCTTTAATATATACAACTTGTTATCCCCTTAGATACAGCAAATCAAGTAAATTATTTGAAGACATCCAAAAGTGCCTCGTAGATCGCCTCTCATCTAATAGCAATCTCAACTATAAAGCACAACTTCAACTAAACTATTCTCTTCCACTTTGCCGAATTAAAGAAATTATATTCTTTAAAATCACAAAATGATGATGTCGCTTTTTTTATACCATCCATTCTAACCAAACATCCATTTATTTTATTGTTTAAAATCACGGATCTCAAAGAATTTGGAAATATTAAAGTTTAAAATTTATTTAAATATTAAAAATTTTGAATTTAATGTTTCCTTTTATCATATAAATAAGATAAAATTAATAATATAATTGCTAATATGCATTTGTTTCATTCTTAATTTATTTATTTTATTATATTCTATTATTATATTCTTTTATTATTTATTATATTCTATTATTATATTTTATTATATTCTTTGATTTATTTTTATAATTTATTATGACATTTAAATTTTCATATTTCGGAAAAAAAAGCGATTCAATTTTTTCGGAAAAAACGGAAATGGCTAAAAGCAAATAACGAAAAACGATACAATAAAATAATAACCAATTTTTAGAAAGTTTTTTTGAGAATATTTTGATAAATTTTAAAGTTTTTTATGCGCTCAAACTGAAGTTTGATCATTTATAATCATTAACAAACTATTAAATCAAATTAAATCTTTTTGAATTTTTTCACTGAAAAAATGGTTATGATTATTTAAATTATTTTAACTTTTACACTATCCGAGCTAACAAAAATTATAAAAATTATTCCTTTGAAAGCAGAAAAGGCAAAAGTTTAACTGACAATGCAACAATATTTAGTGATTACGTAGGAGCTTCATGAAACATCCATTGGCAGCATCAATCAAACCTACTGTGAAATTCAGACGATGCTTCAAGCATATCAGCATTTGAAGTATTCCCATACATTCAATTTAACTGTTCAGATGAGAGGAAAACGAGCCAAAAACTATCAAATCAATAAAACAATTTTTTAATGCCGCTGATTAAAACCAAACAATTCATCAGCTCATAGTGGAACTGAATTTTCGACAAGAAAAATTTTGCCATTGAATAGAAATAAAAGAGTCTTATAAGGATAATAAATTTCAAGAAACCCCGAAGCGAGTTACTTAAAAGCAAATAATACTGAAGCGATATTGAAAAGGAAAATTTTTCCAATGAATGAAAATAAATATGAAAATAAAAAGAAAAAAGAATGCGATGAAAATTTCAGAACATTGGTCGTAGAATTGTAGAAACAATTGATTCACTGAAAAGTTTTTAACAATGAAAAATTTAGATTAAACAAAATGAAATTTATTTATTTATAAATGCTTTTCTGGCAGATATCTCCCCCAAAAGCTGAACAAATTTTTGTCACTGCCGGCATAGTTTTTATGCATAAAGAGGTGCAATGAGTGATTATTCCTCATTGTTGAATATGCTTCCACACCTTTATTTCTTATTTTGCTTAATTGGCAACAATAACGGTAATGATGAGAAAATCACGGAATGTGCAAAAGTCGTTGATGGCAAAACTCGTCCATCAGTACCACCAGAATATTGCCACGATTTAGATTCGCCTGCATGCAATGCTCTATTCCCGAAAGAACCAAACTCTTATCAGAACAATCCAAAAATGTAAGCGCAATTATTAGCTTTCGAAATTTCGTGGCTTTCTTTCTCTTAATTATTTTTTATATTCAAATTCAGAATAAATATATTTTAGCGATGAAGATTACAAAGTCAATCAACACTGCGTGAATAATGGGTCTGTCGCCGCGATTACTGTGTCGCAATGTCCAAGTTCGTGTGCAAAATGTTGCAAAACGCGACAGTTCAACTGCAATAATGGTTATATAAAAATTATGATTTATATAGAAATTATGAAAAAAAGCGATGCGAAGAATTGGAGATTTATAATATAATTTATAATTTTGGAAGATATTATTATTGTTGAATTTTGCGCCAATTGTAATTATTTATTTTTGAACCACTAAAATAAATAATTATTAAATATTTAAAATAAATAATTTATAATTATTTGACTTTTCAATTTTTTGATGCTTAACATTCCTTAATTATTAAAATTATTAAAATTAATTTCAGTTTCATTCTGCGGCGATAATTGTTTAAACTATTAGCCATTTATATTGAAAACCAGAGAAAGTTTTTCCATTCGATATATTAGATTTGTTATAAATATTTCATTCTTTCATTTATTTCATTTTATTTCATTCTTCTGTGAAGATTTCATCATTTGAAGATTTTTTATTTAGATTTCAGTGCTGATGGGATATGCGAGAAACTGGATTTTGTGGCTCATTGTAGGCATCCAAGTTTATATCAAATAGTTCTCCGAAGATGCCCGAAAACTTGTGGTCTATGCGACCAACCAGGAGCTCTTGGACAATGTCCAGACACTAGCCAAATTTGTGATACAATCCGAGGTTTCCATGATGCGTGCAGAAATGAAAGAATTGCTCAAATGTGCATGAAATCCTGCAACATAACAACATGTTTGCCAAGTGATTTTCTTCTTGTTAAAAGAAAATGCACCTGTTCGTTGAAATATTCCTTTAAGTTTAGATCAGCTGGAGGAAAGAAAAATTGTTGCGTATCTGACCTAAGCGCAAATGGACTTTGCGGCTGAAAAATAATTAAACTAAGTAATTTCTTATCAAAACAATAATTGCAGGCACAACAGCAATCTCCCCAAATAGATGTGCAGATAACAGAACTAATTGTTTTCAATATGCACCTTTCTGCTACAATCCAAGGTATAGAGAAGTTCTCAGCAGATATTGTCCTCGTACTTGCAATGCTTGTCAATAAGAAAACATTCAATATGCGAGATATAAATTTTTACTCGTTTTGATATTGGTACTTTTGTTTAAGAAGTTGGGTCTCTCTAGTGCCTTTGTTTAAAGGAATAAAATGGTTGCACTGCAAAAATGGTTTATCGCAGGGAAATTAGCAGAAGATTAGCAAAGAAATAGTATGGGAAAGGTATGGCAACGATAAATTTTAAAGTAACAAATTTTGGCATATAATATGACACACATTCGTATGATAATTTAGCGATGATACAACAAGTACTTACAATGTTGTTTATACAATTTGATATTTCAATTGACCATTAGGCATGCCAGTAGGGCCAAAAATATATAACTCTACATTGGTGAATTAACGGTGTCTGATGACAAATATGACGAAAAACTTTTCCTGATAGCTATTCATTTTAATTAAAATTAATTCAATTCAATAAAAACAATTGTTTTACAATTGAAGAACTGATCGTTGCAATTTTTTATGCGTGAAAAGTACGTGAGTGCCGGCAGTGACAAAAATTTTTTCAACGACTTTTAGGAAATAATTCTTGTGAGCATTTGTTTGGCACTGTCAAAAAATTTTTAGTCCATCAAGAACCAAGAATCAAGCCTAAGCCTTTTCTCATCGTCAAGTGGTTTTGACAGCAACAATTCCATTCCTTAATATTGAAGAAGCCTACTGTAATATTTATTGTAAAGTTTATTGAACAATATTGAAAACAACAATAAAAAACATTCATTCCCATTCATAAAGAAATCTATGGTCCTTTCTACTTTAAAGTCTAATGTGTGGGTAGCAGAGCACTGGAGAGGCTGATTTGTAACAAGTTGCTTATATTGATGCCAACAATTTAATATCCTCCGATCGCATGGTTTTTGCCCGAAAAAATCAATTTCCTCGCAAATATTAGCAAATCTTTCTGATTGGCCTATGTATGTTGATAATGGAAAAATGCTATTAACTGTCTACTTTGACTTGGCCAAAGGAAAGCATTTGATGCCTTTATTTACTGTAAATTATTGGCCACCATTATTTTTTATGGCATTATCGACAATTCACATTATTCGATATCAGATTATTTTAAAGATCGATATCAAGCTATATGTATCAACGATATGAATTATTGAACAATATTGAAAACAACAATATTTGAGAATTGGTTCAAATCAAATCACGCTTCGTTCAATAAGCACAACTTCAACTAAATAATCTAAATTCTCTCCCACTTTGTCGAATGAAAAAAATCATATTCTTTAAAATTAGAAAATAATAAAGTGCGTATTGAATTTGCAGATATATAATATTTGAAATTAATATTGTCACATATTTATTTCATAGATTCATTCATTAATTTGAACCAAACCCATTTATTTTACTGCTAAAAATCGCTTAAGCTGGGACGACTTTGAAAATATTTCATTTTATCTTATAAATAAGATAAATTTAGTAAACCAACATGTATGAATGTTTCAACGATAAAATTTGCTTCATTCTTATTTTATTTATTTTTATTTTATTATATTCTCTGATTTATTTTCTAATTTACTTTAACATTTTTTATAATTTATTTATATATTTTATAATTTAGTTAAATTATCAAATTTCGAAAAAAAAATTTCAATATTTATTTCAAGGAAAACGGGAGTTGTTGAAAACAAATGAAGAAAAACTTATGCATTAAATATAAAATAAATTTTTAGAGTTTTTTGAAAATATTTGGGAATACTAAAATGCCTTTAGATGTTCTGCTATTCATTTTTTTTTTCTTTTTTTCTTATTTATTTAAAAATTTTTACATTTTTTCAGGGAAATTAAAAAAATCTTGGAATTTTCACTCTTTTGACCACAGTTTCTCAGAAAATTGGAATAAGTAAAGAATATGGGAATAGAAAGGAAAGCATTTCGGGTCAGCCTATATGCCAATCTTTTTTTTCTCAAATTGCTTTTCAGCATTCAGCATTTGTAATTTGTATGGGCTTTCTTATTCTTCCAGAAATACTATCCGCTAAATTTCGATCTATCGAAAAACGCTCGTGCCAAAGGCCAACGAAATCGGCAATTCGTTCAACGAGTTATGATTCCATATAATATGCAATGCAATATATGTCACGAACATAATTACAAGGTTTTCTTTTCCATTTTTTTAAAATCTTTTCTGGTAAAAATATGAATTCACCTGAGAATGAAGAAAAAAAGTTGAATCAAAAATAGGTAATAATAGGTCAAATAGTTTCTCGAAGATACCCGAAAACTTGCAATCTACGCTACCAACCAGGAGCTCTTGGGCAATGTCCAGACACCAGCTCGATTTTCCACATCGTGAAAGGTTTCCAAGGTGCGTTAAATTTCTTCATATTGGAAGAACTTTTAAAAGAACCTACAATTTTCTGCAGAAATAATTGCTTAAATTTAGAGAAGTAAAAGAAAAGTTGTTACGTATATTCTAATCTAAGAGGATCGGTGCAAATGGATTCTAAATAAATTAATCAAACTAAACTTCTTATTAAATCGGTTCCTTAAAACAATGGTTACAGGTCCAAGCACAATAGTAATCTCTCCAGATATATTCGCAGATTACAGAACTAATTGCTTTTAATATGCACCTTTAAGCACCAATCCATATAGAAAAGATATAGAGAATATAGAGAAGTTAGCAGCAGATATTATCTTCGTACTGCAATGTACATTAAGAAAATATTTAATACACGGAATAATAAAAATGAATTTTTATTTTTTTTATTATTGGTATTTTCTTTATATAAGAAATTGGGTTTCTCTAGTGCTTTTTCTTCAAAGGAATAAAATAATTGCTCTGCAAAAATGGTTGATCGCATAATTAACAAAAGAATAGCAAAGAAATAGCATAAAACGAACGAACATTTTATACATTTTGACAAGAAAACCTTTAGTTATTTTCATAAACAAACGGAAAATAAAATCTTGAGAAATCTTTCTTTACCATGCAGTAAAGTTCGAAATCGAGATTTTCATCCATGGTTTCATCTGAAATGTGTGAGACTCTTCTGATTTCACTACATTAATAAAAGAATTAGGAAGAACGAATCCTTTAGAATAGATATGAAGAAAGCTATACTTTTGAAATGAAAAAATAATTTTAGTTATTTTTATTTTTTAAATAGTTATTTTTTGTTTTTTTTAATGAGATGTTGGTATTACAGAGTTTTATTTTTGTGATTTTGTTGTATGAGGTGTTAGGTTTGGTGTATTCTTATTGTTTTGTGGTTGATTGTTGGGAGTTTGGTGTATTTGCATAGATTATTTTCGTTGGTTAGGTTTATAAGTCCTTTTGTTTAATTATAATTGGTATAGAGTTTGATTTGATAGGACTATTCATAAAGATATTGGTTCTATGTATTTAATTTTTGGTTTTTGATCTGATATGGTTGGTGCTGGTTTTTCTTTTTGATTCGTGCTGAGTTGGTAAGCCTGGTTTTTTTTGGTAGAGGTCAGTTGTATAATGCGCTTATTACTTCTCATGCTATTATGATAATTTTTTTTATGGTAATGCCTAATTTGATTGGGGTTTTTGGTAATTGGATGGTGTCTTTGATGTTGGGTGCTTTTGATATGAGCTTTCCTCGTTTGAATAATTTGAGTTATTGGTTAAGGCCTGTGTCTTTGATGTTGATTTTTGTCGGCTTGTTTGATAGATAGGTCTTGCGGAACTAGGTGAACTATTTATCAAGTAAGCAGCTTCATCCAAGTCAACCTATCCTGCATCTTGCTAACAACACATATAATAGGTATAATAGGTAATTAGAAGGGTCATAGGTGCTTCTTTTTTATAAATTTGGATTATATGACACAATTTCCAAATTTCCAAATTTATTGCCATTTCCCATAGTTCTTGATCACTACTAATTTTTGTGGCATTATCGACGATTCGTCTTACTGGGTATTAGACTATTTTAAAGATTGATATTAAGCTAAATGTATGAACGATTTCCTTTCAGATTTTCAGGCTTCCTTCTATTTTCTTTCTATATATCAATGATATCACCAAAGTTGTAATAAATTCTACTATTTATCTTTGGTTGTAATGTGTTTAAAATTCTTTATTCTCATGGTAGATCAGATAATCTGTTTCCGCTATAAAATGGTCCCAAAAGAATTTCCAACTGATTACATAACAGGCAAATTATCCTTTCTTTCTGTATCTCATATATAAAAGTGCGTTTCATATAAATTCGAGAGGGTCCAATCTAAGCTCATTATCAACGGTGCTACAATAAGATAAGTCTCGAATATCTCAAATCTTGACACAGTCGTTGATGAAAATCGCGATTTCGATATTCACACCAAAGCCATAGTTGCTCAAGAATGCTCAAAAATTTTCCTATTCGGTCGTTTAAAAACAGAAACCAAAGTTTGTTTCTCAATTTATATAAAGCGCTTATTCTTTAATATAATGCAACCTGTTATCTCCTTAGTTACAGCAAATCAAGTGAATTATTTGAAGACATTCAAAAATACTTCGTAGATCGTCTAATAGCAATCTCTAAATTCTCTCCCACTTTGCCCAATTAAAGAAATCATATTCTTGAAAATCAGAAAATAATAAAGTCGTTCGCTTACTATTCCGAGAAATTTGCATATATTGCATATTGAATCTGCAGGTGTAAAATATACATCTGAATTGAAAGTTATAATTTATTCATGTTCACTCACTAATTTTAGCCAAATATCCATTTATTCTATTGTTAAAAACCACTTTAGCTGAGTTTAATAATTTGAAAATATTGTCGGAGAAATCAAAATAATAAGAGTTATCTCATGCTTAAAATCATGAGCCAATGAATGAGTGAATCTTTCAGTTAATAAATCGGACGGTCAGTTAGTCAGTTAGTTTCGACATACGACTTTCGTATTTTTCCTTAATTCGACCTTTCAATTCGTTATAATAACTGATATTATTTTGCAAATCGTTCTATTATACTGCTATCTGTAATAAAATCGGCAATTATATTCCAAGTTTAATTCGTGAAACTATTAGACGAATACGCAAGTCACTTCTTTCAAAAATTTTAGTTTTTTTTTCTTCTTTTTGGATTAATAAAATTTTTCACAACAAATATTTCCTTCTGTTCTTACAAATATAAATAATTGCCAACATATATGAAAGTTTCACCGATATAATTTGCAATTATTTTTTTTTTTTATTTTATTTATTTTATTATATTCGCTGATTTATTTTATAATTTATTTTGAAAATCAGATTTTCAAATTTCGAAAAAAACTTTCAATATGCATTTCGTTATTTTCGGAAAAAACGCAAATGACTAAAAACAAATAAAGAAAAACGATACTCTAAAAATTAAATAAACTTAGAGAATTTTCTTAAAGATATTTTGCCGAATTTTTATGAAAAATTTTTTCATTTATAGTCATTAATTAGCTAATATAATCTTTCTGAATTTTTCTCACCTAAGAAAAGGTTGTGGTTATACAATTTATTTTGAACTTTTTGCTAATAAAAATTATGAAAAATTATAGCTCCTGAATGCATAGAAGGCAAAAATTTAATCATCAATACAATATTTAGTAACTGCGTAGAAGCTTCATGGACATCCTTTGACTGAATCAAATCTACCGTGTAATCCAGGCGAAGAATATCTACATCTGAACTATTCCCATACTGTTCAGAAGAGAAGAAAAGAGAGAGAAAAAAGGAAAGAAAAAGAGAACGAACCAAAAATTTTCAAATGTATAAATCAAATTTTTAATATTGCTGATTCAATGTAAATACAACTGTGCAATTCTTTAACCAGGGTGGAACCAAATTTTAGGTAAAAAGCAATTTCAGCATTCAGAAAGACTAAAATAGAGTCTTATAACGACGACAAATTAATGTAACCCCGAGTCACTTAAAAGCAAATAATACTGAAGAGGTATTGAAGGGAAAAGAATGAAAATAAAAAAAACAAGGGATGCGACGAAGATTTTAGATAGAACATTGGTCGCGGAATTGTTTCGTTGAAGTGATTGATTCACTGAGAAGTTTTTACCAATGAAAAATTTAAATTAAACAAATTGAAATATTTGTTTCGGGGAGATATCGGGGAGAAAGCTGAATAAATTTTTATCATTGTCGACACCCACATAGTTTTCAGGCATAAAGAGGTGCAACGAGCAATTATTCTTCATTGTTAAAAAATGTTTCCATACCTTTGCATCTTATTTTGCTTAATTGGCTACAGTAATGGCGGTGATAAGACAATCACGGTATGTACGAAAGACGTTGAAGATAAAAAACGTCCGTCAATACCACCAGAATATTGCCATGACTTGGACTCATCCGGCTGCAATGCTTTGTTTGCGAAAATGCCACAAACTTATGTAACCAATCTAGACATGTAAGTGTAATTATTAGCTTTCAAAATTTCCTTATTTTTTTCCTCTTTCTGTTTTTTTATATCCAATCTCATAATTTTTATATTTTAGAGCTAACGATTACAATGTCAGCGAAAATTGCACAAAGAATGAATTCACTGCGATTAGTGTGTCGCAATGTCCAAGTTCGTGTGCAAAATGTTGCTTAACACGACAGTTCAGTTGCACGAATGGTTACTTTTTAATGAAAAATAAGCGAAGCAAAGAATTGGAGATGAGAATTAAAATTGAAAAATAGCAAATTATGAGGATTATTAAAGAATTTGAAAATTTTGATATTCCGATTCCTGAATGCTTTAATTTCTAGTTGCCATGTTCATTAAAATTAGTTTAAGCATTCGACTATTTGTATTCAAAACCTTTTCCTTTCATCAAGCTTTCTCATTTGGCACTTTAGATGCCGGTGCTGATATGATCTGTGACCAACTGGATTTTGTAGCTCATTGTAAGCATCCAAGTTTATATCAAATAGTTCTCCGAAGATGCCCGAAAACTTGTGGTCTATGCGACCAACCAGGAGCTCTTGGACAATGTCCAGACACCAGCCAGATTTGTCATATTGTGATAGGTTTCCCAGATGCGTGCAGAAATGAAAGAATTGCTCAAGCATGTATGAAATCCTGCAATATTACAACATGTTTGCCAAGTAAGAATATAACAAGTTCTTTTTATTGAAAGAACTTTTGAAGAAATATTTAAGGAAAAAAAAAATGTTAGTGTGGAATTTTTTAGATTTCCACCAGATTACTATATAAGGAATACAAAAGAAAAATTGCGCATATTATCATCATGATGCTATTTCTGACAAATGCCAAAATTTTGATAGTGATGAGAATGTATTTCCTCTATCACCATGTTTGGTCTGATAAAACTATAAATGTTCTGTGGATTTTGTGACTAATTAGTTAGACCAATTTTCTTATCAAATCAATTTCATTAAGACAATAATTGCAGGTTCAAGCACAGCAGCAATCTCCTCAAATAGATGCATAGATAACAGAACTAATTGCTTTCAATATGCACCTTTCTGCTACAATCCAAGGTATAGAGAAATTCTCAGCAGATATTGTCCTCGTACTTGCAATGTTTGTTAATGAAAAATAACGTTTAATGATTTTTTTTTTGCCATTAGACCGTATTGGATTTTTATGGTGTTTTTTATCAGTATTTTCATCTAACGAATAATTGTGTGAATAATTCATTCATTTTAGCACTTTGATATTTCTCAATTGTTTTAATATTGTTGAAATCGGACTTTTCTAGTGAATTCAGTTTTTAGAATGAAATAATTCTAACGTTTCATCGGTAATTTTACAAAAATTATAAGTTTTCTGAGAAATGTGGCGAAAAAAATTTCCTAATTGCTTCAGTATGAAATAAGTCAATTGTGTTTTTCAATGAGGAACCGCTCGTTGCAATTTTTTTATGCCTATAATTAGGGTGAATGCATGAAAAATCAGCTTAACTAAGGATTATTTCAGTTCTCTTTTCATTATATTATCCCGTTTCACGGTTCTTTTCACAAATTGTATAATAATTATTCATTATTAAACGACTCACATAGAAGTATAAAATAAAATATAAAATAACAAAAGCAGAAAGACAAATTTCTGATCCAATTCTTCTACTGATTATTTAACAAAAATGTGAATATTTTGGCAAAAAAAAATTTCAAAACAGTAATTTGCACAGCTTTTTCGCTGGAATTTTTTGAATTTTTTCACAATGGACGAGCAATTTTAATAGATTGCGCAAATTTTTGCAAATGAGCTAAAATTCGAAAATTTCCTACGTTTTTAAGGTTTAAATGTTAACACCAAATAAATTACCAAGATTTTCTCACTAATTTTTCTTCTATTCATAGTAATAATTGTTCTCGAAGAAAATTTTAAATTGAACATTAATGGAAATTTTTTTTCAAAAAATTTTGTTCAATCAAAAAAGCCATGCAAATTGGTTATAAAAATGAATTTCGGGAAATTAGCACGCATATTGAATTTTCATTTAAAGATTTTCATCTTCGCTTTCGCTTTCCGCTTCATCGATACATTTACTGATTTTAGCAAAACCACCGTTCAGTTAATTGTGCACAATCGCATGCATCGCGAATATCGGAAAATATTTCGTTTTTTATGGAATCAGAGAGAATTTTAAAAGCAAATAGTTTCAAACATCTTAAATTTCCATAATCGATAAAATTTTCGTTTATTCTATTCATGTTTTATTATAATCGGTGATTTATTTTATTAATCTTCGCTATAAAAATTTTTAAAAAATGAAAAAATTTCCATAATTATTTCAGTGTTTTCGAAACATCGGAAATGGGCGAAAGCAAAGAAAGTAAAAAGATACATTAACGATACTTTTGAACTAATTTTTAGATAGTTTTTTGAAGAAATATAGAAAATTCTTATGAAAAGCTTTTTATGCGTTAAAATTGAAATTTCTTCATTCTTATTAATTGACAACAATAATCTTTCTGATTTTTCCACAGAAAAAAAAGGTTGCAATTTACTTTGATTATTTTGCCTTTCGAAATGATATATTCTGGAGAATTACTTGCGGCCTATGTGACCAACCAGGAGCTCTTGGACATTAGCCAGACACTAGCCCGATTTGTCACATTGTCGGAGAAATTCTCAGATGCGTGCAGAAATGAAAGATTTGCTCAAGTATGTATGAAATATAACATGTTTGCCAAGATAAATTTGTTAGAAGAACTTTTGAAAAAATAATTGAATAAAAGAATAATTGAATAATTGAATAAAATAATTGGGGAAACAAAAGAAAAATTGTTGCGCTATTAACATTCTGACCTTGCCTCGGGCAGAATTTGGCTAGTAGTGATGAGGCATATTCTCTATCACCATGTTTGGTCCGATTAAACTATAAAATGTTCTGTGGATTTTATATCAGAAATTAATTAGCTAAACCAAATTTCTTATTTAATCAGTTCCTTAAAAGTTTTAATAGTTGGAGGTTCAAGCACAATGGCAATCATCCTAAATAGATGTTTGACAATAGAATTAAATGCCTTCAATATGTGCCATTCTGCACCAATCCAAGATATAGAGAAGTTCTCAGCAGATATTATCCTCGGATTAGCAAGTATTATACTTGCAATAACAAAGCGTCAAATGCATTTTTCATTATTTGATTAAATGTTCTTGGATTTTCAAAGTGCTTTTCCTAGCAATTTTATCAAATGAACAATTAAATAAACATTATTTAATTCGTTATTTAATAAATGAAATTGTTTCACGCTGGTGTTTCTCTATTATTTTAATATTGGTGCCGTTAAGAAATTGTGCTTTAGGGCATACTAGTAGGAAGTGTACTATTTGGGTAGCAACTGTTCAACTGTCTGCCAAAGCACAAATATCAGGTGATCCTGACTAACGGATACAACTAATTGTGCTTTCCTAGTGGATGGATAAAATCGCTCCGCAAAAATGGTTAACCGCAGAACCGCAATAGCAGAAGAATTACAAGTAATGAAGAAAAATAGGATAACCATAAATTTTCCCCGTTAGCAACAATTTCTGCCTTATAGACTTCATACATATGATGCAATCAATGCAGCGAACGTTATTTAGACAAGAGTAGTCAATTGAAGATAACTGGAGGTAACTTTCGTGAAATCTTTAATTTTCATTGGCCTTAAGTAATAAGATTTAGCATAAATAAGAAAGATAGATGGAAATTTATCTTTTGTGGCTTAGAAACGACTTCAGGGAGATGATTCGTTGACAAGGCATCTCTAGTCGTAGCTATTCCCTTCATTTTACCATTTGCTATGAATCAGAATTAAATTATCACTATATTGATGAATTAACAGGAATTAACAGTTTTTGATAAATATGACGAAAAATATTTCCTAATAATTTCTCAGTAATAAATAAATCAATTGTATTCAACAGTGAAGAATAGCTCAATACTCCATGCAATTTTTTGTGCCTCTAATTTGATGGATGTCCGAAAAATTTTATCAGTCTTGAGCAAATATTTTCAGTGAAATAATTCCATTTTGTTCGTTAGATTAAAAAATTTTTTGGTTAATCAAAATCCAATTGTTGGCAAAAATATATTCAATTTTTTGTTTGTTTTCCTGGCTTCTCTTTCGTAATTATATTGTTGGCTCATAAGTAACTCTTTGTTAATATCGTATAAGGCACTTACTTATTTATTCTTTCTAACAATTTTATACCAAAATTCAAAATTCGAAGAAATAAGAAAAATTCAAATCCTCGTTGCATTCAATGCAACAGGGAGTGAAGTCCAGAAATTTTTAGAAAAATAAAAATGAAATAAATTTATAGGGAAATAAAATTCTTGAGCGGTTGTTTTGCTGTCTTCCTCTGCTAATATTTTCTTGCACTATTTCTGAACCATCAAATTTTTTCGATAACAATTGAGCTAAATTTTTATATAATTAAATTAATTATATATAAAATTATATATATAGTCTTTTTTGGTTTTTTCCTCTTTTTCTCTTTTTCCTATTAAAAAAACATAGAATTGAAATAAATCTTTATATATAAAATTTATAATAAGATTATTAATAAATAATTATGTCTGATTTAATAAATAATTAATTAATTTATTAATGAATAATTATCTTTGATAGTCTCTCATGTCAACAATCCGGGTGGTTGCTGGAGACCCACTTGTGACTCTATCCCAAAGTGACTCTATGGTAAAAGGTTAATTTTGGTAGTTCATTAATGGTTAATTTTTTATAAAAATTTCGAAAAAAAGCGAAGGAAGAATTAGAATTAACTAATAAATTATAGAAGAAATTATTATTATTATTGAAATCGAAATTATAGAAGAAATTATTATTATTATTATTGAAATCGAGGAATTTGCGCCAATTTTAATTATAAATTTTTGAACCACTAATTTAAACTTCTTTATTTTTTTTTGAATTTCCAATTTTTGAATGCTTAACTTTTTATTTATCGGGAATATTAAAATTAAAACCATTTATTCTCAAAACCAAAGAAAATTGTTCCATTCGATATTTTAGGTTCGTTAAAATTAATTTTATTTCATTACTCTATGAAGATTTCTCCATTTGAAGAATTTTTCATTTAGATTTTATTGCTGATATGATTTGCGAGAAACAGGATTTTGTAGCTCATTGTAAGCATCCAAGCTTACACCAAATAGTTCCTCGATAATGAACTTGTGGTCTACGCGACCTACCTGGAGCTCTTGGACAATAGCCCAGACACTAGCTCGATTTATCATATTGTTGGAGGTTTCCCAGATATAAAAATGCAAAAATGAAAGAATTGCTTAAGCGTGAAATCCTGCAATATAACAATATGTTTGCCAGGTAATTTTCTTCATGTTAAAAGAATATGCACCTTTTCGTTGAAATAATTGTTTACATTTAGATCACATGGAGAAAAAACAAAATTATTGCGTATATTCTGGCCTAAGAGGGTCAAAGCAAATGGACTTTGCAGCCTAAATAATTTCTTATCATATCAATTTAAAATGATAATTGCAGATTCAAGCACAACAGCAACCTCCCCAAATATGCCTTCACTACAGAATTAATTGCTTGCAATAAGCACCTTTTTGCACTAATCCAAGATATAGAGAAGTTCTCAGCAGATATTATCCTCGTTCTTGCAATGTTTGTCAATAAGAAAACATTTATTACACGGGATAATTAAGAATTATGAATTTTTATTCGTTTTATTATTTGTACTTTCGTTTAAAAAATTGGGTTTCTCTAATGTTTTTCATTTAAATGAATGAAATAATTGCTCTGTAGAAATGGTTTATCGTAATGGAAGAAATATGGAAAGGTACGGCAACAAATTGTGTGGCATAGTAAGTGACATATATAAGTGACATTCGCATTTATTATAGTTTAGCGATGTAATTAATGTAGTTTAGAAAAATTTAGTTTAGACAATTTCATATTCCACTTGATCTTTAAGCCTACCAGGGGGACAAAAATATATAACACCGTATCGGTGAACTTACAAAAATTTATCTGATAGTGTCTGATAAATATGAAATATGATAAATTTTACATTGCGCTTGAATATTTTTAAAATCGAATTGTTGCTACCGAAACCATTCAGCGATGAGAAAAAATAAAAGAGTGCTTTATACGATATAAACGAAAGGTTACTTATGAACCAATAATACACTTGTAAAATAGAAAAAACCGGAAAAACCGAAAAGTGAACTTTTCGTAATAGCTATTCAATATAAAGTCAATTCTTCAACAATGCAAAAGTAGCAATTTTTTATGCGTAAAAAAGTATTTGAATGATGGCAATGAGAAAAATTTATTCAACTTTTGGGAAATATTTCTTGTGAAATATTTTTTTCATTTTGTTTGACACTGTAAAAAAAATGGACTTTAGTCCATCAAAAACCAATTGTTGGTAAAACATTTTCACTTTAAAATATTCAAAATATTCAATTGAATTTTAAAAATATTCAAGCGCAATGCAAAAATTATCGTTGTAAAAACTTTCAACATTAACAATATTCAACATATTTATTCAATAATATTAAAAATAACAATAAAAACAATATTCATTCTCATTTTTAAAAAAATACATCCTATGATCCATTTTACCTATTAGCCTAATAGATAGCAAAGCACTGGGAAGCTGATTTGTAACAAGTTGCTTGGTTATGTTGATGCGAACAATTCAATATCCTCCGATCAGCATGGTTTTTGTTCGGAAAAATCTATTTTCTCGCAAATACTGACAAATCTTTCTGATTGGACTACATCTGTTGATAATGGAAAATTAGTATTATTGTCTACTATGAATGTGCCAAAGCAAAAATAGTATCAGTTGTTTACTATAACTATAAGGCCAAAGCATTTAATGCCGTTTTCCACAGTAAACTGTTGGATTCCATTAATATTTATGCTATTATCGACATCAGATTATTTGAAAGATCGACATCAAGCTATATATATCAACAACTTTCTTTCAGATTTAGTTCGAGCAAAATCAATAATCTTATTATGTTATATTAATGATAACACTAAGGTTGTACTGAATTCTACCATTTATCTTTGGTTGTAATATGTTGTGAAATTTTTTATTCTCATGGTAGATCATAACCTCTCTTCGCTACAAGAAGACCTCAATAGAATTTCCAACTGCGTAAATGACAGGCAAATTATCCTTCCTTCTTCAGAAATGCAATGCCTTTCGTATAAAATCGAAAGGGGCAATCTCATTATCAATAGTAGCACAATTAGATAAATCTTAAACATCTTAAATCTTAACGTAATTGTGGATGAAATCTCGATCACTGCAAAGCCAAAGTAAAATGAAGAAAAAAAATTCGAATTCAAAATATAATTATCAAATTATCCAAAGCATTCGTTTGGCCCATTCTTGAATATAAAACAATCTGTTATCCCCTCCTAGATGCAGCAAATCGAGTAAATTAATTAAAGACAACCAAAAGTACTTCGTGCATCGCCTTTCATCTAATAGCAATCTGAATTATAAAGCGCAACTTCAACTAAATAACCTAAATTCTCTCCCACTTCGCCGAATTAAACAAAATCATATGCTTTAAAATCAGAAAATAATAAAATCATTCAGTTACCAAAAAGTATTTTGGGAAATTTGCATATATTGCATATTGAATTTGCAGGCATATAATACTGATCATTCACTGATTTTAGCCAAACACCCATTTATTTTATGAAAAAATCATTGCTAAAAAATCATTTAAGCCTGGAAGAATTTGAAAATATTTTCTTTTATCTTATAAATAAGATAAATTTATTATTGATTTAAAAACCAACAAGTATGAATGTTTCACCGATAAAATTTGCACTTGTTTTATTCTTATTTTATTTATTTATTTTTTTATATTCGCTATTTTGGCGATCAAATTTTCAAATTTCGAATTTCGAAAAAAGATTTCAATATTTATTTTAATGATATCGAAAAACGGAAGTTGCTGAAAACAAATAAAAAAAAAACGAAACGATATTAAATATTCAAAAAATTTTTAGGGAATTCTTGTGAAAATATTTGGATAAATTTTTATGAAAAGTTTTTTGTATTGAAACTGAAATTTTTCCACTTATAATCATTAGTTAACTAATAAAATCTTTCTGAATTTTTCACCCAAAAAAAGGTTATGATTGTATAAATTATTTTGAATTTTTTTTCTTTCGCTTTTTCGCTTCCCGAGCTAACAAAAATTTTAAAAAATTATTCCTTTGAAAGCAGAAAAGGCGAAATTTTAATCGTTAATGTAGCAATAGTTAATTAGTAAATACGTAAGAGCTTCATGGACATCCCTTAGTAGCATCAGTTAAAAGTATCGTGATGCTTGAAGCAAATCAGCATATCTGAAATAATCCCATACCTTCAACTGTTCAGATGAAAAAAGAACAAATAAAAAATTTTTAATGTCACTAATTAAAACCAAATACACCACAATTTTTCAACAGCTGTGGAACCAAATTTTTGGTAAAAAAATTTGGCAATGAAAAGCAAAACAGAGTCTTATAATCATAAAAAATTTCATATTCACAAGAAATCCCAAAGCAAATAATATTTTATAAGCAAATAATATTGAAGAGATATTGAAGAGAAAATTTTTTCCAAAGAATGAAAAAAAGGGAAAAAGGAATGCGAAAATTTTAATTGATAGAAAATTGAAAATTGTCGTGGATTTGTTTTGTCGAAATGATTGATTGATTCACTGAAAAGTTTTTTGCCAATGTAATTAAATAAAATGAATTATTTTGTTTCAGGGGGGAGAATCACCTAAAAGCTGAATAAATTTTTATCATTGCCGACACCCACATTGTTTTTAGACATAAAGAGGTGCAACGAGTAATTATTCCTCAGTGCTGAAAATGCTTCTTTACTTTTACGTCTTCTTTTGCTTAATTCACAATAATCATGGCAATGATGATGTGAAAATCGTGGATTGTACGATGACCGTTGGAGATAAAACACGTCCGTCAATACCACCAGAATATTGCCATGATTTGGATTCGCCTGCATGCAATGCTATATTCGTGAAAGATTCCGAAACTTATGAGAAGAATCCAAAAATGTATGTACAATTATTAGTTTTTATAATTTCCTGGCTTTTTTTCTCTTTCTAATTTTTTATATTCTAATTTATAATAAGTTTAGAGATGAAGATTACAAAGTCAGCAAACATTGTGTGAATGAGTCTTTGGCTCAGATTACTGTGTCGCATTGTCCAAGTTCGTGTGCAAAATGTTGCAAAACGCGACAGTTCAACTGCAATAATGGTTACTTTCTTATAAAAAATTTGAAAAAAAGCGATGCGAGGAAATGGAGATATATAATAAATTTTGGGAGAAATTATACTGAAATAGCAAAGAAGGAATTTTTTTAAATTTAATTACTTTGTTTTGTGCCACTAATTTTAATTTTATTTTTTTTGAATATCCAATTTTTTAATGCTTAATTTCCCATTTACTGTTTAAGCTAATTTCATAAACTGTTAACCATTTATATTCAAAATCAGAAAAAGTATTTCCATTCGATATATTAGATTTCTATAATTAATTTTATTTCATTTATTTCATTTCCTCATTTCTCATTTCCTCATTTGAAGATTTTTTATTTAGATTTCAGTGCTAATGGGATATGTGAGAAACTGGATTTTGTGGCTCATTGTAGGCATCCAAGTTTATATCAAATAGTTCTCCGAAGATGCCCGAAAACTTGTGGTCTATGCGACCAACCAGGAGCTCTTGGACAATGTCCAGACACTAGCCAAATTTGTGATACAATCCGAGGTTTCCATGATGCGTGCAGAAATGAAAGAATTGCTCAAATGTGCATGAAATCCTGCAACATAACAACATGTTTGCCAAGTGATTTTCTTCTTGTTAAAAGAAAATGCACCTGTTCGTAGAAATATTCCTTTAAGTTTAGATCACCTGGAGAAAAGAAAAATTGTTGCGTATCTGACCTAAGCGCAAATGGACTTTGCGGCTGAAAAATAATTAAACTAAGTAATTTCTTATCAAAACAATAATTGCAGGCACAACAGCAATCTCCCCAAATAGATGTGCAGATAACAGAACTAATTGCTTTCAATATGCACCTTTCTGCTACAATCCAAGGTATAGAGAAGTTCTCAGCAGATATTGTCCTCGTACTTGCAATGCTTGTCAATAAGAAAACATTCAATATGCGAGATATGAATTTTTACTCGTTTTGATATTGGTACTTTTGTTTAAAAACTTGGGTCTCTCTAATGTTTTTTGTGTAAATGAATGAAATAATTGCTCTGCAAATTATTGTTGGATATCAGATTATTTTAAAGATCGATATCAAACTATATGTATCAACGATATCCTTTCAGAATTCCTTTCAGATTTTGTCAAATCAAATCAGGCTTCCTTCAATTTTCTTTCTTTCTTTTCTTTCTATATATTAATGATACCATCATAGTTTAATAAATCCTATCATTTATCTTTGGTTGTAATGTTTAAAATTTTTTTAGAAGATAGTAGATCAAATAACCTATTATAGATAGTAGATTAAATAATAGTAGATCAAATAACCTATTTCCATTAATCCTACAGGTTACAATGAGCCCCAATGAAAATCTCAAATCTTGGCATAATCATGGATGAAAATTTCGATTTCGACCTTCAGTGCTAAGGTGCTCAAGAATATTAAATTTTATTTTTCGATCGTTTAAAAAGGGCAATCAAAGGTTTTCTATGAAAATATACAAGTTGTTCGTTTGGCCTATTCTAGAATAAATATAGTGCAATCTGTTATCCCCATAAATTTAGCAAATTAAAGATATCCAAAAAATATATCATAGGCCGTCTCTCATCTAATAGCAATCTGAATTATAAAGCACAGCTTCAACTAAATAACCTAAATTTTTTTCCACTTCGCAGAAGTTTAAACAAAACCATCCTTTATTCTTTAAAATCAGAAAATCATAAAGTCGTTCGGTTACCAAAATGCGATTTTGGGAAATTTGCATATATTGCATATTGGATTCGCAAGTTTTTAATATTGGAATTGAAAATTGATTATATATTTAATTGATTATATATTATATAATATATTCACTTCATAGATTCATTCAGCGATTTTAGCTTATCGCATATATATATATATATATATATACATAGACTCGCGAAAAATTCAGCAGCTCATGTGAACAATCTGAACAAGTAAATTATTATTAGCTTTTATTATATATATCTTTATTTAAAATCATTAATTCTTTTTAAAATATTAGATCATAATAATCGAAGTCTAAATAAGCTAGAAAATACCTGCCTTTTGCACATAGATTATTTCGTTCACAAATCTTGCGAGATAAAAAACGAAGGAATATTCTAAACAAAATTAAAAGTTCAACGAAGGTTCTACTTTTGAGTTATAGTCCACTCCCTCTCTAAGTACCGCGTGGATGTGGCTTGTTTATCTTCCTTATATCGGCTCTCAAGCATTTATTAAACCTAGTTCTGAGCAACGATTTTGGCTATATCACTGTGTTGTCACGGATAATTCCGGGCGAAATGACGTTGCGATATGATATTATTATATCTGAAATGGTTCGATCCATTCTTATTGAATGGAAGCCAGCAGATGACCGACATGGCCTACGCACATTTTAAAGAAAAGTTCTGCAATAATTCGGTCATTAGGTCATTTCAACTGTCTCATATTAAAAGAACCAGAAACATAAAACGCAATTCAAACCGTATTATTGGAACCCCTCAGTGAAATGAAAGTCAATGACATTTTTTGAAAGGCTAATGAATACTGGTCTCAACTAAAGACATACATAGAACAGTCAGTCAGCCATTTCCACATTAGGGTATACTAGTAGGGAATATGCTAGTTGGGTGTCGTAAGAAACTGTCTAACTGCCTGAAAAATTTGCCAAAGCCCCAATATTAGAAGATTCTGACTACCGGGTGCTTCGAAGAATTACTACGACAGAAACACGTCAGGACAGAAATCTCTACTGAAGCGATATGGCCTTGAAAATGTGGACAGCAACTCGGATAGGTGATAATAGGAAACAGTTTCGTCTTCTTCGCAAAACAACCAAACAATCAGTGATATGGGATATTAATGGGGTTCCTATTAAAGTTGTTAAGGATCACCTTAGAAGATAGAATTTTTTGTGGCCAAAAAATTTAACCAAGGTGCACCATCTGTTGTGCCGAATATAATTGATTCGCCTGTCGAATCTTACGTTTGCAATCGTGAACCGCCAACAGAAAAGGAAATAATCTCTAATCCACAAGCTTAAAGCCAATAAAACACCCGAAAAAGATGGTCTTCGGGCCGAACTCATCCAGTGTTGTTCATCATTATTCATAACTCACCTTCAATAAATTTATTCTCTAGTGTGGCGAAAGAAAATAATACCAGAAGATTGGAGCAAAGCAATTTTTCCAATTTCTAAAAAAGATGATAGGACGTATTGTGAGGAATTAGCCTATTGGACATCTGCGGAAAAATTTTCGCCTCCCTTCTGCGAAATAGACTCGTGGTAACACGAGAATGCGTCCTAATCAAGCTGGATTCAAGCCGAGACGTGGTTATGTTGACCAGATATTTATGGTACTGGAATATAGCTTCTAATACCAGCAACCACAATCACTTACTTTATCGACTTTACCTTCGATTCGCTTAACAGAGCATTGCGATGGAAAGTGGTGGAATGTGACGGTGGCCCATAGAAGATCATTCTGCTCATAAGGACATTTGGACGCACGTCGACATAGGTCTATTTATATGGGGAGCTGACAGATTCCTTCGAAATAAGAACAGGTGTCCGTCATAGCTGCTGCGTCCTTTTCCTTACAATTTTCAACTATGCAATAGATTGGATAATAGGTATCGCTTGTCGGAACTCAAGAGGTATGCAAATCAGCCGACAGCATAGTATCACAGATCTTGAATACTGATGATCCTTTTGCTCTTTTTGTTCTTTTTGTTGATAGTTGATAGTTATAAAGAAATGCAAATAATGTTAAACAATATGTCAACAACTACGAATTGGACACAAAATCAATGTAAATAAAACGAAAGTGTTATCGCCTTTAGTTATAAACAAGATGCTGATAAAATTCCTGTTTTTATCAATTCAATACTGATTGAGGTAGTGCTTGGTTTTACTTTGTATCCAATCTAATCTCAAATGGCCAGGCAAAGGATGAAATTGTAACCCGGACAACGACAGCTAGGAATATGTTTTTCTGGTTGATGAAACCTCTATGAAACTTTCACGAAATCACCATAGAGATGAAAATCTGCGTCCATATAGTTGCATTTCGCTCGACTTTGCTATATGGCTACGAAACATGGCCAATGAGGGTACATTATAAAATGCATTTTACGGATCCGTCGAGCGGATAAAATCGCATATGATTGCAACCATCATTGTTTAAATTTCTGTACTAAAAAAAGCTTAAAAAAATTTCTATTAATATGACTAATGGTCTAGTGAAATGGACTAGTGAAAATTGAATAGCTGCAAGTAGATGAGCCTTCATTCATTTGGCGAATCGCCTTTCTGAAATTAGCTTCATCCCTTTTTGGTTATTCTTCTGCTACTTCTTTTGCGGTAAAGCATTTTTGCAGAGTAATTATTTTATTCATTAAATCTAAATCCACTAAAAAAACTCAATTTCTTAAAGGCACCAATATTTAAACAATAGAGAAACATCAGCAACACTAAAATGAATAAATATTCATCCATTGCACTAAATTGCCAAGAAAAACATTTTGAAAATTCATGAATATTTAATAATAGAAAAATAATTTTACACTTTATGATTGACAAGCATTGCAAGTACGAGGACAATATCTGCTGAGAACATCTCTATATCTCGGATTGTAGCAGAAAGGTGCATATTGAAAGCAATTAGTTCTGTTATCTACGCATCTATTTGGGGAAACTGTTGTGCTAGGACCTGCAACTATTGCTTTAAGGAAATGATTTAATAAGAAATTCAAGTTTAATTAGTTTAATTTCTACTACAAGGTCTACAGAAGATTTATAATTTGATCGGACCGAACATGGTGATAGAGGAAATGTATCCTCATCACCATCAAAATTTTGATTCATTTTCTCTTCTCAGAAGTAGCATCAGAATGGTAATTGCGTAATTTTTCTCTTGTGTCCCGAGCAATCTGGTGGGAATCTAAAAAATTCAACACTAACATTTCCTTAAAAATTTCTTCAAAAGTTCTTTCAATAAAAAAAGATTACTTGGCAAACATGTTGTTATATTGCAGGATTTCATACACACTTGAGCAATTCGTTCATTTTTGCATGCATCTGGCAAACCCCCGACAATGCGACAAATCGGACTAGTGTCTGGACATTGTCCAAGAGCTCCTGGTTGGTCACATAGGCCGCAACTTTTCGGGCATCTTCGAAGAAGTATTTGATATAAACTTGGATGCTTACAATGAGCCGCAAAATTCAGTTTTTCGCAAGTCTTATCAGTAGCTGCGTCTAAAATATCGAATAGAAAAACTTTCTCTTTTGGATCTAAATGGTTAAAAGGTTTTAGGTAATTTTTGCAGAGCAACGAAACTGAAATTATTTTTGGTAACAAATATAAGGTAAAGCATTAAAAAATTGGGTATTCAAAAAAAAATAAAATTGAAATTAGTGAAGAAATGAAATTTGACAAAATTCCTGCTTTTCGATTCCAGTTCTAATAATTGCTCCCATAATTTTTATTTATCTCCAATTCTTTATTTCATTTTTTTCTAAATTTTTAAAAATTTCTAAAAAAATTTTAAAAAAGTAACCATTATTGCAATTGAACTGTGGCGTTAAGCAACATTTTGCACACGAACTTGGACATTGCGACACAGTAATCGCGGCGACAGAACCATTATTCACGCAGTGTTGGTTGACTTTGTAATTTTGTGTGCTAAAAAAATGCCATTATGAAATCGAATCAATTCGAAAGATGGAATTTTTGAAGTTAAGAATTACATATCTGGATTTGTTCCGTATGTTGCTTGCATTTTTGGAAACAAAGCATTGCATGCAGGCGAATCCAAATCATGGCAATATTCTGGTGGTATTGACGGACGTTTCACATTTCCAACGGTTTCCGCACATTCCGTGATTGGCTGATCATCACCACGATTGCTTCCAATTAAGCAAAAAAGGATGCAAAAGTAGTGAAACATTTTCAACAATGAGAAACAATAGCTCATTGCACCTTTTTATGCCTAAAAACTAGATAGTGGGTGTAGATAATGAAAAAGTTTATTCAGCTTTTAACAGATACTTCACGGGAATAGATGGTATCTTCATTTGTTATATTTAAATTCAGTTTCTTTAATTTTTCACTGGAAAAAATTTTTTAGTGAATTAATCGCTTCGGCAAAATAATTCCTGGAGTTTTGCAAATTTCTATCCAAGATTTCGTATTGTCGCATTCCTCTTTTCTTTTTAATTCGTTTTATATTACTTGTGAACATGACACTTAACATTGGTATAAGATATTCCTCTTTTATTCCTCCTCACTGCCGAAATATTTTGCTGCCAAAAGTTTGGTTCTACCACTACTGAAGAATTGTACTATTAATTGGTATCAAAATAAACTCGGCGAACGATTTATACTATTTCCATTTCTAATTCTATCTAATTTGTATAATAAACGAAAATATTATCAAACCATTCGCGGTATAAGTAGTTTTTGCTATAAAATAAATGGCAATTTAGCTAAAACCATTACAAATTTGGCAATTACTATAAGTCTTTCCAATTTTCTCATTTTCCAAATTTTATATTATCAACCTGCAAATTCAATGTGCAATATGCACAAATTTCTCGAACCTTATTTTGACAATCGAATGACTTGATTGTTTTCTATTTTAAAATATGTTCAAATTTCGTTTTGAAATTTTTTGAATTCAATAAACTTTTTTGAAAAAAATTGCATTAATTTTAAATTCAAAATTTTCTTTAAGAACTACCAATATTATGAAAAAAAGAAAAATTACTGATGAATTTTATTGATGAAAATCTTAGCGAGTTAGACTATTTTGCCCTTCGAACTGAACTTTAGATTGGAAAATTATTCTATTAATATAAAAAGCAGTCAATCATTTTGATTTTCCTTTGGCGAAGCGATTGATTCGCTAAAAAGTTTCTTGCAGTGAAAAATCAAAATTAAACAAATTGAAATATTTATTTCAGAGAAGAATCTCCTAAAAAGCTGAATAAATTTTTATCATTGCCGGCACCCATATAGTTTTTATGCATAAAAAGGTGCAATGAACGATTATCCTCATTGTTGGGAATGTTTCTCCACTTTTACATCGTTATTTCATTTATTGCTTTTAATTGGCAACAATAATGGTGAAGATCGGCCAATCACTGATTGTGCGAAAGGCCCGGCTGGTAGGAAACGTCCGTCAGTACCACCAGAATATTACCATGATTTGGATTAGCCTGTATGCAATGCTTTATTCGCGAAACAATCAGCAACTTATGTATCCAATCTAGTGTGCGAACTGAAAGCGATGACTGGCAAATCCCTCGCAGGGAATGTTTTCGAAATATCGTTTCCTATCGAAAATTTTCTCCGGGATTTCTACTATCATCATTCCCTCCATCTTGGATTTTAGAAAATTTTAGAAAAGAACACCTTTCACTTTTTCATTTTTCTTTTTATACGCAGCAGTCATAATTCGTTAATTAATTTTTGTTATAGAATTATTTATCAAATTTCGGATTTTTTGGAAAATGATTTAATCAAAACAGACATACGAATACAACACAATATAGCACATTAATTATTAGGTTTTTCTTTCGAGAAATCGCTTAAAATGATTGGAATTTTTCTCATCAAAAATCAAATATTACCATAAAATATTGTTGCTGAATGGCATCGATGATCTGTTTTGCGTTTACTTACGCAGTTTTAGGAAGCTGATTTCATATTAATTGGTTCACTTTATCTTTTTAATTGTATAACCTCATAAAAGTTGTTCAGGTGAGGAATTACCATTGTTAAACCGAAAAAAATTCTTCAGCAAGACGAACCAAATTCTGATAAAATTATTTCACCGCATGGTGTCGTAATAAATCAAATCCGAGTTAGGACATGTGAATTATCGGCTCATCATGCAAAAAGAAAGCCTATTTTTTTTATTATATCATTAGCGCTTTCTTTTTATAGGACAATTCTCTACTTGTTAGAAATATTATATATTACAGTCCGTGGTGCAACCACTGGCAAAGGTTTCCTTCTGAGAATACTTGGAGAATATTTTCATAGGACTGAACCTATTTTATTGGAAATTGATCAAAACGATATCGTTTTCTTCATTGATAACGATAAAGTATGATTACTACTGTTTTTTTGCTAATACAGGAATGTTTTATTAAGAATTAATTTTATTAATTTTAGGCAATACAAGCGATGTCGCGACGAATATACGATCCAGGCACACCTTGTCCAGTGATCATAATTTCGAAAAAGGCACCAGTGGGCTTCAGTGCTTTTGGCCAAGCTGAAATCGATTTGCTAAAGTTGAAACTTGCGCGATTCGCTAATTTTTAGTCTTATTATAAATGGAAAACGATGGTTATCAGAAGAATTTTGTCATAAATAAATGCGAAATACTAGACAGATAATCAGTTCACTGTAGAGAAAATCCGATTTCTGGTACCACAGTTTCCTTTTTTTTCATTTTATATCTAAGTATCATTTTATACCATTTTACACTAATATTTCAGTGGGTTTTAAATTACCATTATGATGCTAAAACTCATACTTTTAACTTGAGTAATTTTTCGCTCGATAGAGATTATTTTTTCCTTTGTGTTTTATCAAATTATCTACAGATTTTTAAGTAGATTTTAACATTTTCAAGCAAAAACCTCTACTAATGGAGGATTTTCTTATTTATTTCCATTTTAAAACTGATAATTAACCGGACGAAAAGAAGCTGGGCAACATCGTGCAATAACTAATGTTTCAAGTGAAGATTTAGGCATTTTATCAAATTTTTATCAGCTTTCATCATTCCTACATTTTTACGCATAAAAAACTCCAGAGAGGCTGCAAAGTTCAGTTCGCACCACATGCAGCGCTTTAATTGCTAAAATGTCAAATATAAACCAGAACTTGCTGGGCAAAATTTATTGTTGCCGTATTTTTCTTCATTGCTTCCTTGTTATTCTTCTTATATTCTACTTCGTTTGCGATAAATCATTTTTTCAATGATTTTATTCGTTAAAATTAAATCCACTGGAAAAATTCAATTTCTTAAAGGCACCAATATTAAAACAATCGAGAAACACCAGCATATTAAAATGAATAAATATTCATCCATTGTACCAAATTGCTAAGAAAAACATTTTGAAAATCCATGAATATTTAATAGCAGAAAAATAATTTTACGCTTTATGATTGACAAGCATAGCAAGTACGAGGATAATATCTGCTGAGAACTTCTCTATATCTTGGATTGCAGCAGAAAGGTGCAATTAGTTCTGTAATCTACGCATCTATTCGGGGAGATTGCTGTTGTGCTTGAACCTGCAACTATTGCTTTAAGGAAATGATTTAATACGAAATTTAGTTTAACTAGTTTAATTTCTACTACAAAGTCCATAGAAGCTTTATAGTTTGAACGAAGCAAACATGGTGATAGAGGAAGCACATCCTCACCAATATCAAAATTTTGGCCTACTTGCTCTTGTCAGAAGTAGCATCAGAATGATAAAATGCGCAACTTTTCTCTTGTATCCCCGAGTAATCTGGTGGAAATCTAAGAAACTCCACACTAATATTTCCTTAAATATATCTTCAAAAGTTCTTCCAATTAAAAAAAAATTGCCTGGCAAACATGTTGTTATATTGCAGGATTTCATATTTTGAGCAATTCGTTCATTTTTGCATGCATCTGGGAAACCTCCGACAATGTGACAAATCGGACTAGTGTCTGGACATTGTCCAAGAGCTCCTGGTTGGTCACATAGACCACAACTTTTCGGACATCTTCGAAGGACTATTTGATATAAACTTGGATGCTTGCAATGAGCTACAAAATCCAGTTTCTCGCATATCTCATTAGCACTGAAATCTAAATTAAAAATCTTCAAATAAGGAAATGTTCTCTGATTTTTGATGTTAATGGTTGAAACATTAAACTATATTCAGAGAGGAATGAAATAAATTAATTTTAACAAATCTGCGTAATAGCAAATAATGCATTCATGAAGTGGAACAAAATATAAACTGATAAATAAATATTTATTCAAAAGAAAACAGTTAATTTAAACTTGATGAGGACAAATGTGCAAGCGAGCTTTCGACACTATTTTGATTATACGGTATATTTAGTGGATGCGTAGCAAACCTGTTTCATATTATTGTCCTGTTTTGATAGCTCTCAGTAGTACTGGTTAGGCTGGCTATAATCACTACAAGAATAGAACGAGCTGTCCGCCATTGTGGTCAATAATAGAACCGATTCCTTTATTTCATCATCCAAGTCCATGTATAGATGGTTCACCTGTAGATTCACAATCTTTCTTGACTGTATCAGTCGGCGTCTTGATTGGCCCACATCGCTTTTGATGCCATCCATCCTAGAGTTTAAGAAGTTGTAAAATATGCGTTAACTTCTGTAGTGGACGATGGAGAGAGCCCTTTAACCAGCTCTGTGGTGGTAATAGTATTAATACAGATAGTTGAGCGAAAGTGTATGCAATCATGATTTTATCCGATTACCGGACCTGTAAGACATATTTAGACATGGGTGGTTAAATGGCTTATCATTCTTTCTTATTGGTGATAACTGGTAGCTATATAGCAACTGAACTATATGCTACTACATAGACTCGGATTTTCAATTTTATGGTGATTTCGCGATGGCCGCATAAATTTTCGATTGGCCAAAAGAATGCATTTCCAGCCAACGCTATCCGGGTCTATCTTGTAATTTGTTTTTTGTCTGGTTATTCAGGATTAGAGTGGATCGAAGATATCTAAAGTCAGGCATATCAATGTCGCTTCATTTAAATATAACCATCTCCATCAACTTTTTTCCAAACTATTGGATTGGGATAATCGAAGTATAATTAGGCTAGAAAACTGAATTTTATATATAGATTGCTTCCTTCAAGAATTTTACCCGATAAAAAAACGAAGGAATATTCTGGTTCTA
The DNA here is from genome assembly GCA_900625125.1 of Dracunculus medinensis. Taxonomy (NCBI): domain Eukaryota; kingdom Metazoa; phylum Nematoda; class Chromadorea; order Rhabditida; family Dracunculidae; genus Dracunculus; species Dracunculus medinensis. Next base: position 18,441 of record UYYG01001151.1, on the reverse strand, counting down.
ATTTCGCATTATATCATAGCTTCCCATGGATCCTCTTCACACGATGTGCAGAAGTTGCGAGATTTTTCATAAAACGAGGAGAAAATAGAAAATAACAAAAGTATAGGGAAAAATTGCTGGTTTAATTCTTTTGCGGCAAAGATGAACGTTAATATTTTGGCAAAAAAAAATTTCGAAACGGTGATTTGCACAGCTTTTCGAATAAATTTCGCTGGATTATTGCGATTTCTTTTGCAATGGACGATTTTTGATGCGAAAAATTGAAAAAACAGCTCAAACAATTAAAATGACAAACAGTTTTAATAAATTTCGCAGATTTTCAGAAGTGAACTAAAATTTAATAATTTAGCACTTTTTTAAGATTTAAGGTTTCCAATTTTAAGTAATTCGTTAAAAATTTCAGAATTCATTTTTCCGAAAATTTTATTAAAATTGAAGAGTTTTAAAATGAAATTTAATGAAAAATGAAATGAAATGAAATTTGAAGAATAATTTTTAAAAACAGAAAATAATGCCGATAGTTCGGTTATAAAAACGGGCTTCGGGAAATTTGCAGGTAAGGATTTTCCTCTCAGTTACACGGGGTTTGACAAAATTTCCCTTTATCGTACAAATCAGACAAAATTAAAAATGCAAATAGTTGCCAAAGTACATGGAATTTGAAATTTGCATTTATATTATTTCTATTTTTTCATATTTGCTGATTTATTTTAATTAATTTTCAAATAATCAAATTTTCATTTTTTTAATATAGCAATTTACTTTGATTATTTTGCCAACAGAAATGACATATATTATGGAAAATTATTCCGTTAACAGCATAAAAAGTAGAAATTTAATCATCTATGCAGTAATATGTAGCAATATTATGAAAGAGATTCGTGTAGCATCCCTTGGCGGCAGTAAATCTATCGTGAAATAAAGGCAACGCTGGAAGTACATCTGCATCAAATGATCTCTGGCGAATCTCCCAGAGCAATGGAACTTAACCTATATCATTAAAGCAGATACAAATTGGATATTTGTGCAAAAATTTAATTGTATATTTAATTTATTTAATGCACAATTACATTTTTACAAATGACCTAAAGAGAGTTAAATAGGAAAACGAATTTGACAATTGGATATTTGGACAGAAATTTATTTGTCGTGGATTTGATGCGATTGATTCGCTAAAAAATTTCTTCTAGTGAAAAATCAAAACTAAACAAATTGAAATATTTATTTCACGCAGATAACTCCTAAAAGCTGAATAAATTTTTATCAAATATAAATATCATTGAAACACTCACCCACATAGCACAAAAAGGTGGAATGAGCAATTATTCCACATTGTTAAAAATGTTTCCATACCTTTATATCTTTTTTTGCTTAATTGGTAATAGTCGTGGTGACGATCAGCCGATCACAGAATGCGCAAAAACCGTTGGAAATGTGAAACGTCTGTTAGTACCACCAGAATATTGCCATGATTTGGATTCGCCTGCATGCAATGCTTTGTTTGCGAAAATGCCACAAACTTATGTAGACAATCAAAACATGTAAGTGTAATTATTAGCTTTCAAAATTTCATGGGTCTTTTTTTTTTAAATTCAATTTCAGAATAGTTATATTTTAACGAACAAGATTACAAAGTCAACCAACACTGCGTGGCCAATGCTTCAGTTGTTGAGATTACTGTGTCGCAATGTCCAAGTTCGTGTGCGAAATGCTGCAAAACGCGACAGTTCAATTGCAATAATGGTTACTTTTTTATAAAAAATTCGAAAAAAAGCGATGGATTGGAGATAAGCAATAAATTATGGAAGAAACTGTTTTTACTGAAATAAAAAAACAGGAAATTTGCGTTAAATTTTATCATTTCATATTTCATTTCATATTTTATTTATTTCTTCTGCAACTATTGATAACTTTAATTTTTTTAAAATTTCCAATTTTTAAACGTTTTTCATTCGTCAGAATTATTACCTCTGCGAAAGTTCCATAAAATTTATGTTCAGAATCCGAGAAAGGTTTCTCATCATGGATAATTTGGATTTATTAAAATTAACTTTATTTAGTTAGCTTAATAACTTTATTGACTTTATTTCACTCCTCTGTGAATGTAGTTGAATGTTTCAATATCCAAAATATCCGTTAATATCAAAAGTCAGAGAAGATTTCCTCATTTGTAGATTTTTAATTTAGATTTCAGTGCTAATGAGATATGCGAGAAACTGGATTTTGTAGCTCATTGTAAACATCCAAGTTTGTACCAAATAGTTCTTCGAAGATGCCCGAAAAGTTGCGGTCTGTGTGACCAACCAGGAGCTCTTGGAGAATGTCCAGACCCAGCCCAATTTGTCATATTGTGGGAAGTTTCCCAGATGCATGCAAAAATGAACGAATCACTCAAGCGTGTATGAAATCCTGCAATATAACAACGTGTTTGCCAAGTAAGTTTCTTCTTATTGGAAGAACTTTTGAAAGAACATATACTTTTCTGCAGAAATAATTATAAACTTTAAATGTTAAACTTCAGATCACTTGAAAAAGTAAAAGAAAAGCTATTCCGTATATTCTGTGCTGAGAGGGTTGGTATAAATGAACTTTGTAGCAGAAGTAAAATAATTAAACTAAATCTCTTGTTAAATCGGTTTATTATTACTTATTATTATGTTAAGGGACACAATAATTGCAGGTTCAAGCACAACAGCAATCTCCCCAAATAGATGTGCAGATAACAGAACTAATTGCTTTCAATATGCCCCTTTCTGCTACAATCCAAGGTATAGAGAAGCAGATATTGTCCTCGTACTTGCAATGCTTGTCAATAAGAAAACATTTAATACACACGGAATAATTAAATTTTATTCGTTTTAATATTGGTACTTTTGTTGAAGAAATTTGGTTTCTCTAAAAGTTGCGACAGCAATAAATTTTCCCTAAAATTAACAAAATCTGACATATAATCTTCACACATATTGTAGTTTGACGATGCAATGAATGCGTAGAATGTGGTTTGGACAATTTTATATTTCAATTGACCATTAGGTATGCCAGCAGCACCAAAAATAAATAACACCATATATAATATATAATACTGCACTCCTTTATTTTTTCTCATCGCTGAATGGTATCTGCAGCAACAAATCGATTCTATTGTACTATAAAATTTATTGTTGTAAAATTTATTGAACAATATTAAAAATAACAATAAAAACAATATTCGTTCTCATTTTTAAAAAAAACATTTTAATTTCATGATCCTTCCTACCGCTGACTTATTTAATTATTTGTTGAAAACCAGCTAAATTTGAGCACTTTTGAATAAAAGATATTCTTGAAATAATTGAAATAACGAATAAAAATATTGGTGCAATTTCAATTTCCACTTTTATTTTAGATGCAATTTTTAACAATTTACAGTTAGCAATCAAGTTGGTCGACTGGACATTAATTCGACTCAGCACTCTGGACGATTTCAGGAAACTTTTATTCATAAATGGCTCATTGGCGAAGGATTTTCATATTAATAGCGAACCAGAAGTGATATTATGGAAGAAAATTTTAGCGATTTATCTTAAACTGACACAGATTCGAGTAAAGCTATATCGTGAACCTTTCCAAATAGGTTTTGTAGTGGTTGATTTATAATAGCTGAAATTTGATATGTGTTTAATTTTTTCGGTTTAAAGTGATTTTACCGAAAAAAGTATTATAATTGGATTATGTGAATTTAAAGGGAAAACTTTTCCATGAACAGTGATTCTATTCATTTATTTATTTACTGAAAACTAGCCAAGCAGGGCCATGTGCTTGTATTAATAACAACAATTAAAATAACAAATAATTAAAGTTGAAATAAAGAGGAAATTGCAAAATAATAAAATTCGAAATAACTATTTCACACATAATTTCACACATCCTGCATGTGAATTTTGATGTGAATTTTTTAAATAAAATCAGAAATAATATTATCTATTCTTTTTCTAAAGATAGCTAGGGATGGCGCATAAGCTATATCGTTCGGTAGTTTCTTCCAATAATTAATATTTCGAATAAAGAAACCGTGAGTCCTTCGAGTTCAGCTTTACATATAGAAATTTTAGCCCATTTATTCTTGTTGGACTTAAATTTAACCTAAAATTATAATATTTTAAACAATCTAGTTTGAAATAACCATGTAGAATCTTATAAGTATGAATTAAATCTTGTTTAATACGACGAACTGAGAATCCAGGTTATAATGTAGAAATTTTTTTTTTATAATTAAAATTGCAGTTAGGAGAGAGGCGTCGTATAGAATATTTTTGGAATCCTTCAATTATTTTACTTGATTTATGGGGAGTAACATGTAGTATTTAAGTCAAGAAGAGGTCGAACGAGCGCTTCGTACATTTTGATAGGAAAATCTTCAGTTTCGTTCTTCAACTGAACGAAAAATAAAATTTAGTATCTTTGAGGATTTCTTTACTATGGTTCTCCAGTGAAGGTCGAAATCGAGATTTTCATCCATGATTAGTCCAAGATCGGAAATGTGTGGAACTCTACTGATTATATTGCCATGAATAATAATTAGGAAAATCAAAACCTTTAGAATCGATATGAAAAACGCTACATTTTTTTCTTGTTATCCTATTGTTCTTGTCCTATTATTATTATTAATCAGATATTATTTTTCAGATATTATTTATCTTTGCAAATTCACCGGCGTTAGACAATTTGGTTCTATTGCCATGCCTAATGGTCTAGGTGAAACTGAATAGTCTGGCTAATCGCCTTTCTGAAATCGGCCTAGAAATCAAAGTTATAATTTGGCGGAAATAATATTACATATGGAAGAAAAATTCACGAATGTTATCTTTCTATGATTATTCTTGCTTAAACCTAATTCTCCGCATTGGTAGTATTGTTCAACTACCATAAAAATTAATAAGCCAGAATTTGTTGTTTATGGACAAACTGGGCTGATGTCTGGACATTATCCAAGAGCTCCTGGTTGGTCACATAGACCGCATGTTTTCGGACATCTTAGAAGAACTATTTGATATAAACTTGGATGCTTACAATGAGCTGCAAAATCCAGTTTCTCGCAAGCAATAAAATCTCAATTAAAAATCTTCAAATGAGGAAATCTCTGATTTTGGATGTTAACGTTTGAAACATTAAACTCCATTCAAAGGAATGAAATAAAATTAATTTTAACAAATCTGCATTATAGCAAATATCGCATTTATATTTATTCAGCTTTAAGCAAATATTTCGCTGAAATTTTTTCTTCGAAACAGATATTCCAATTTGTTTTATTGAAATTCAGTTTTTTAAAAATCTTCAAATGAGGAAATCTCTGATTTTGGATGTTAACGTTTGAAACATTAAACTGCATTCAGAGGAATGAAAATTAATTTCAACAAATCTGCAAATAACGCATTTATATTTATTCAGCTTTAAGGAAATAATTCGCTAAAATTTTTTTCTTCGAAATAGATATTCCAATTTATTTTGAAATTCAGTTATTTAAATTTTCAGTGGAAGAAACTTTTGAATGAATTAATCGCTCATATAAAACATTCGCTGGAGTTTTACAAATTTCCATCCAAAATTTCGTATTGTTGCATTCCCCTTTTTTTTAACTCGCTTTACTTCACTTATGAACGTGTAATATAAGAATTTCCTCCTCACTGCCTTCGTTGCCAAAAGTTTGGAAGAATTTTGTGGCAATTAGTGTTAAAATAAACTCGGTGAACGATTCATATAACTATTCTTTCTTAATTCTATTTGATTTGTACGATAAAAGGAAATATTTTCAAACCATTCGCAGTAAAAGTGGTTTTCAACAAATGGTAATTTAGCTAAAATCACTAGGGATTTGGCGATTATTATATGTCATTTTTCAATTTTGATATTACCGACCTGCAAATTCAATGTGCAATGCAAATTTTTCGAATCCTATTTTGGCAATCGAATGACTCGATTATGACTCGCATGTTTCTGTATATGGAGAGCTGACAGACTCCATCGAAATAAAAACTGGCATCAGGGCTGAATCTTTTACCTAACAGTATTCAGTACTACCCAAGACTGGATAATGGACACCGCTTGCCGGCACTCAAGAGATGTCCAAATGAGTCCATAGCATCTTATGAAAGATCTTGAATACTTTGATAATGTAGTCCTTATTGCTGACAGTTATGATG